>JAOEFI010000003.1:18619940-18698731 GCA_034621735.1 Anopheles plumbeus
AGACGATAATCAACGGTGCATTCGACTGTAACCCAACACCCATATGGTGCTATCGGAAAAGTCCCGTCCCAAAAGGAGGGCTGCCTATAATTTTGGCTCGGAGAAAATTGAGAAAGAGAGGGAGAGAGAGAGAGAGAGAGAGAGAGAGAGAGAGAGAGAAACACTGGGAGAGCGAGTGAACGAAAAAGGATTTAGACTCGGAGTCTTGCCCCGAAGGCATACGAAGGGAAGATTCCGGAAAGGCGATCCGACGGCAGAAATTGAAAAAATAGGGACGCTGCTAGGAGCAGGAGCAGGATTCGCTGGTGGCACCCGGTTGTGAAAAACAACTGTTTAAATCCACTTTGGATTTCCGAACAATTTACATTCAAAAGCACTTACACTCCACTTCACCTAATGCGACAGAGGTGCCACGGCGGAGGGCGTACGCACACGCACGCACCCTATGGACTGCTCATGGAGGGGTTTTGGCCCATGGCCAGCCCGGGCCCTGCAGCCGGTGGGGCTTTCGTGCAGCGCTGCTGCCGGGGGCTGTACTTGGCCGTGTTCACTTTCTCGAGATCGAGCAACTGTTGAATGGAGCTTTTGTAACACCCTGGCAATGCAATGGTTGGTAAGGGAGGGTTAGTGAAGAGGGAAAATAAATCGGCCAGCAACGGTACCAGGAGGAGTCGCCCTGCACCCGCCTGACGTCACCGGACACCCATAATTTTTGTCCATGCCTCGTTTCAATTATGAATGACAGGCAACACTTCGATTTGTTTTTCACCAAAAATCGGTCAGGGCTGGGAAATCGCTAGCGCATGAGAACAGCAGGACGAGACCACGTAGGAGCGTAGGATAAGGTGTAGGTGCCCTGTCTAACATTCGTTTTAGGTTTTCGGGGGTAATTCCCAATGTCGCATGTTATAAAAGGGCTTGCTAACCCACCCCACAGGTGATGCAAGCAACATTAGAAACCTGGTAGGTTGCATGGTGCGTTGGCTACCTTTGCAACTCGATACAAACTATATCCCCATGGCCGACGTGGTCCGTCAACCGTCGGACATTCTCCTGAGAGAAAATCAATGAAAACAGTTACACCTTAACTAGTGTTTGGCCGCAAGGAGCAGGGAAGCACTAACGAAACCCCCGATCGAGCACTCGGTACAGTGACAATGTAAAAGAAGAGTTATAATGCATCACAACTACTTCAAGCCAACAGTCGGGGCTCAGGTTTCCCGGGTTCTATCTTGCCGAGCCGAAAATGGGTTTGAAATTGATAAACTTACCACTGTGGAACGAAGAAAAGCGAAAAGCAAGTATTGGTGCATATCACTGTAGCCTCATTTCCAATGCCAACATTTGAAGTATCGGATGAACAAATGACAACTTTGTGAAACGGGCCCGGGCTTCCGGTACATCAAGTGCATCTTGATGCAGGCGAGCTGCTGCACCCCCGGGTTCCCGACATTCGGTCGAATAATTATTCGGCCGAACCCCTGAGATCGTCGGAACACCGAGGCGTGCGGCGAGGCCATGCGGTGCCGGGCCGCGCCAGGAAAAGGGAGAAGCAAACGTGCGGTCCGGAACACGGTAACAGAACTCCGCCCCCCGATGGGTGCCCTCGAGGCATACATATGTCGGAATTGGAATAGAATTCAATCAACTCCTCCTGGGCCCCTTTCCCGGACGGTGCGGAAAACACCGCGCGCGCCGGACCTGCTCCCAATTCGATGCTCATTGTTCTGCCATCTGAGCCTGTGCAGGCTACCCGGCTCAGCCTAGCCCGGCCCGGCCGGTCGACAGTATCGCAGGGTCCTGCAGCGTCCTGAACGCAAGGCCTTTGAAAATTACTAATTCGCACAGGGCAGCCGGAACACCGGGGACGGGCCGGGCGTTCGCATTCTGAAGCAAAACGATAATTATGCCCTCTTATTATCTCGACCTGATCAAACACAGTGTATCGTTTGAAAATAGTTTTCCGTCCAGTATTGGTTGGGTTTATCGTCCGGAAGGTGGGCGGAAACGATTTTGGTCGAATTTCGTCTCGATGGAAAGGCTCGAAACGTAGGACGTTCCAGCAAGACAGCTACGATCGATGAGTTGCTGTGTAACTGTGCAAGATTGGAGAAAATCTTCAGTTCCGAAACTGTGAAGTAAGCCGAAGCTCTAGCTAAGTATTTGTACATAAGACGGAAACACCAAGTTCGTAGAAGATGTGTAAAATTCTATCAACTGCGGCGTTTGACTTGTACGTAGCGTAAGAATTTAAAGCGGAAGTGTACTTTTCAAGCAGCAACCGTTGCACCAGGAAGCGGCACCAGGACGAAACGGGAAAAGTCCCACCGATAAATGGCAAAAAAAGAAGTAGCTACAAAATATTTCCAAAATGCGCCCGAGGCATGGCACATCGCTGGAAAACGCTAGAAAACCGGGAACGAATAAGAGCCGCCGGAGAAGTGTGGAGAGAAAAAAAAACCCATCTCGGCATAAGAAATTATCCTCATCATGGCGGAGGAATGGAAAAATCCTCCCGTCCGCCAGCTCGTTCCTTTTCCCTCCCGTCGTGACAGCTCGATCCGTCTCCCGGTGGATGCCGTGTCGTATTCCGCGCTCGTGCATTGCTCCGGGCACGCCGGGTCGGACCGCTGCCGAGGGAGAAAAGTCACGTCACACATCACAGGCGATGCGAAAAATTGGAAAAATCGGCCCGGGCGAAGCGGAGGACGGAGGGCGCGAGGGGCGGGACCCGCCGGCGGATGCGGATGATATTTTGCCCCTCCCTCAATTCCGGCTCCGTGCCCACCCGTTGCGGGGGTCTGGAGAACTTTTCGGCCGGATGTTTTTCTTCCGCCGTCGATAGGGACGGCGAAGGCAAAATGGGAAAAGCCACCCACGCCCATGGCCGCCGATCGGATGATGGTGAAATCGGTTGGTCGTTAGCCCTCCGACGGCAAGGCCGGCGTCGTTCGTTCGTTCCATTCTCGCGCCCCCATTCCAGCCAGGAGCAAGGACGATTTTGATAGAAGGATACACTACCGCGCGAACCCGCGAGCAGGGGAACACCGAACGGAAACCGGAGCCACGCTGGGTTGGCGGGCGGGGCCTGGGAACTGGGAAAGCCCAAGAAAATGAGAACGCATCTCGCAGCTGGCTTCCGAACTGGTAACCTCCGTGTCCCGGACGTGTTTTCGTCGGGATCCAGCCTCACCATTGTCGGTGCGTTGTTGTGGCAAGTTTGCCCGTTCGTCCTGGCGCCCGGCCGAAACTGATAGCGTACGGTGATCGTGCTAAGGGGGAGGGGGACGGGAAGGGGAGGTCGGTTGTCGAGAAACGGGATGGAAAACCTTCATCAACGTCCCCAGACGGAGTTTTCGCTTTCGCACAGTTTCGAGCGCTGCGCTGCCGGGGAGATTGCACGCTCGCACACACACACAAACACACACACACACACACACCACCGCATCTCATCTAGTTATCTATCTAAATAGAAAACATGCGCTTTTTTGCCCGCTTCCATTAAAAAGTCATTAAACATCGTCCTCCTGCAAAATTATTAAACACGCTCGCATCAAACTTTTGCGGGTGGGAACATTTCACATCATCCCCCCACTAGGATGGGGCATGGTTCATTTCGTTCATCTTTCTTTTTTCATCTCTTTCGTTCTCCGTTTGTTTTGTTTTTCCATCATGCAGGGCTCCGTTGGGTGGCATGTCGATATTTCAGTTTAATTTGACTTCACTGTGGGCTTTGTTTCGGTTGGCGCAGACAGCGCTCGTTACACCACAACCGATGGGATCACCGATTTGTTATTGAATTGGGTAAAAGTTGTAACATTAGGCAACTGCTTAATTGTCTGATGGGAACAATATTTAGGGAATTTGCTAGATACGGCCCTCAGTCAGACCGATTACCACTTTTGAGGTAGTTACATTGTTCCGCGTCCGTTTTTTATTTTGTGTTAAATTAAATACAGAGTAAATATTGAGCACCACAATTCAATTGTTAGACTGCTCAGCAGTGTTCTGCTCTCAACACAAGGGACGAGAATTCAAACCTCGACCAGTACAGATGCTGTAAATCATCTGAGGACCTTGCTCGTCATCAGGACATATACGCTCCCATGACATATACTGTATATATCGCCATCTCCCGCCGGTGAGGGTAGCCTTAAGTTGAACAACATCAGGCCGAAAAGCCGGAATATGCTTTCATGCGAGGCGCTCACTCAAAGAAAAATCCGGAGCACTATCTTGCTTAGAAATTGCTTCTTGCTCCTGGCGCGGTGTAAACATGTGGAAAACGCTTTTATCAAGATTATGTTTTGTTTTCTTTTTTGTTTTTTTGCGTTTGGTTCGCCAAGAGTGCTCTCTCCCATCAGCGGTTTCCCGATGTGCACAACACATGGCCACCCGTTAAAAGGTACATAAAGGAAACGAATTCCATGCAAATAAAAAAAAACTGACAACAGCGTAATGGAAAAGGAAAAGGACTCCAGCCCCAGCCGCCTGGCGCCCTTACCGACTGTCCCGCGGGCCCGTATCCCGCCCGCCCGGCCGTTCAGCTCTTATTAGTGTTTATCCGAAAATGAGAGGAAAACGGTCCCATCTTTTTAATGTTTATTGAAAATACATTTAAATGCTTTTTCGCCGGCAAAATACAAATCATGTGCGTGTGCAACGGGTAGGAGAGGGCCGGTGCGGGACGTGTGTGTGTGTGTGTGCGGCGGCATGGATGATTTACCTGCGCATCACAGCGAGACCGGGCGCCCCCTCGGAAGGGAGGATGCTGGGAACGCTTTGCACGGGCGATAGGTGGGCGAACGGATGGATGGAGTATGGGGGCCAAATTGAGTGGGAGTGGGACGTTCGCCCTCCCCGTGTGTGTGTGTGCTGAATCGAAAATTGCGCGGAGCAAAACGACGAAGTAGAAACCATGTAGCGAAAAATCATCACCCAGCATGGTTCACGATGGGCTGAACACTCCTGCAGCCTGTAAGCCTCGTCCTCTCTCTCTCTCTTTCACTCTCTATATGTTTCTCTCTCTTCGGCGACGCGTACCGAGGGGCTGCCAATGTTCTTTTATCCTGCTATTAGCTCGCCTCCCACTAGCGGGACGGATTTCCATCGAAGCGGGAAAATGAGAGGCCAACCCTTCAGCATGGGCAACCATCCCACGATGGGGAGGCTGAGGGCTCGAGGGACGAGGACGATCTTTTCCCAGTTTTCCCGGCGTCCTCCCTCCTCCCAGCGACAGCATCCTCCCCCCCTACGCCCGGCTCCCCATCCTGTCGCAAAACGGAGCGACGAAAGTGTACACGTACATTAAGCTTTTTATAGCAACTCCGCAGATAAAAGGAGTCATGTTTTTTTAATTACGATCGTTTACGACTTTTTCGCTGCCGGCGCCGGCCTTGCTCTGCTCCGTGGAAAAGTGGAAAACCATTACATCCATTCATCCATCCATCCATCCATCCATCCATCCATCGAAGCCATCGGCAGCGTTCCGTCCGGCCGGCCCGTTCCCGGGGAGAAACGTTTTAGTAACTGTCCGTAAAGCGGTTTCGGGAAAATTGGCTAATGTATCCCGCATAAAATATACAATCTTCGAGTGAAACCGACTCCGCCACCGGCAACCGATGGCGCGGCAGGAAAATGACGGCGCGCCGGCGGCCGAAGAAACCGAGAGATGGCGGTTAAAATGGACAGCTTTTTTATGTTTTTGTGCGTGCCACGGGGCAACGGCAGCGGGTCCTTGAGTGCAAGGCTGCAGAGGGCGGTCGAGCGTTGTCCTGCCTGCTGCGTCGGCGTTGGCGTTGGGTGTACAGATTGGCCAAAGGGTTTCGGAGCAATTCATAATCGATTCGTTGGAGCTGCCGCCGTCTGTTGGTTTTACTGTTTGTTTTCCTTTTCGGCTAAAATTTCCATGATTGCGCACCAGATTCAGAGCAGGAAATTTGGGTACTTCGATTGGCCTGATACAATCCTGAAGCTAATGGTCTGCTTCAATTCGTTTATTCTCGAGTTCCATTTCTGTTCTACCCACATGAAAACAGGGACCGGAATGGAATAATTAATATAAAAACTTGTACCGCTCGGAAACAATACCAAATTAAATCAGAAACATAATACCGTTGTCCCATTTTTCAATTTTGTATTATTGTCCATATTGAAAGGACAATATTAACTAATACAACAAGCATCGTGGAGTGCGCACACATCAAACAACATATTGACATTGGTCACGCGCACAGCATTGCGACAAAGAAGGCATTAGAAATAAAAATAATATGATAGAACTTTGAAACAGCATCCGATTAGTCGGAAAACCTCTGAGCACCTGCATGCGTGTTGGTTTTTGTCGTTGTTTGCAGTTTTCAACTGCACGCGCGTGGAACTGTATGGACATCCTTGCAAAAACAAAATTCCAAAGGACAATCCGAGCCCATGCCTTCGCACCGCACGGACTGTACTCGATCAATGTCTGCGCGTCCCGTTGACGCTAGCGTGAAAGGCTAGAGTAGCAGCCGCACAAAGTCCTTTGAAGTCAGTTTACGTCCATTTTCCACCGACATACCCGGAACTTTTGGTATTTTGTGGAAACTCGTGGTTTTCCCCCGACTGCTAGATGTGTGCCATTTTGATTTCCTACTCTCTCTCTCTCTCTCTCTCTCTCTCTCTCTCTCTCTCTCTTTCTCTCTATCTCTCTATCTCTCTTTGGCGTTCACAAGAAAAAAGGCACTTACTTTTTCCGGCAAGTAGGACGGCGGTTGGTATGGAAAAGAAAACTTTTGATGGTTTTGTTTTATGTTTAAGTAATTGGGTGAAGTTTATTTTCCTTTCTGGATGCCTCCCTACTTCACTCTATCTCTCTCTCACTCTCTCTTTCTTTCTGTCTTTCCCAGCCGGGATTGTGCATTCCCGGGGTCCACCGCCTTGACTCGATGTTGCGAGCGTGCTATTATTTTGGCTCGATTTTTCTTTCTTGGCATGGCTAGCCCTGACGTTCCAGCCCCCCTCCTCCCCCCTCATACCCTGCACTCTGACCTGGAGTACGGCAATTAGATTTGGGTTAGTGCATTACCGTGCATTACCAGCGGAATCGTTATTCTTAGTTTTTCCCTTTCCTTGCCGTTTCTTCCCGCATTTTCTTCAAGGGTATGTTTACCGAGGAAAACTCTGGCATTATAAAAATGCTTTCTACTTTACTCGCCTTTCTATCTTCGCCACCTTTATCCACACAAGTCAAGCTGCCCCTAATGCATTCGCCGATGCTACTTGACACTTCTGCCGCCAACACCACCCACCGCCAACGAACGTGTCTTGCTTTTCCGGCTTCCGCTCGACTTTTCCCACATGCGAACCGATTCCCGGTGCGTTCAGCACACTGCCTGGCATGCACGGGGCACGTGCCAGATCAACCCATCGGGAACCAGCCACAATCCAACCTTTGGAGAGAACCTCCACTCCCCCTCTCCACCCCCCCCCCCCACGCGTCCACCAGGGAATTATAGAGCTTATTTTCACCGTATGTGGCCTTCGTGGTGAACGGGCGTCGCTGGTCCCGAAAGTGGTTCGGATGATTGACCTCGACCGAGGGCACGGAAATAAAAAAATAAAAAAAGGGAACACAAAAAGGTTCGAAGGTACGACCCGCACCGCCCCGCGGACACCGGGTCGCTTTCGGGGGCACTTTTAATAATTAGCGGGAACGGAACCAACCGGAAGTGTAAATATTGTGACACAGTAAGTGGGAGCACGTGTTATTAGTTTGCCCCGGACTCCGCCCTCTGATTAAAGTAAGAATTATGTCGGTCACCCTCGAAGGCCGCCGCGGAATCGAAAATACCGCTTTGAATGGCAATCAAATTATGCACCGTGTGCTCGGGAGTGTGACGATGTGTGAAAACGGCCGCCGACAATAGATGTCCTAATGCAACATAATTTGGTAGGTGCTTCACCACAGTAGAGATTTGCAAAAATTAAACTTTCCCAAGATGAGAATAGAAATAAATGACGGTGGTTCTGCTTTGTAAATTTTACCATTCTTGCTGAACAAACCTCAGTTTTAAAACAGCCGTCCAGTTTTCTATAGGAACAAACATTAAAGTCCCGTCTGTCCCGAACGCTAAAAAAATAGCCATCGAGTTTGGCGAATTTCCCGTCGAACCTGTATCATGATAAATTGATTTGCTGCAGCCAGGTTAGAAGACGATTTGACCGATAGTCTCTCTTTCTCTCTCACACACACACACACACCCTTTTCCTCTCTCTCTCTCTCTCTCTCTCTCTCTCTGCAACACACACGCCCTTCGGTCCGTACACTTCTTGCCCTCCGCTCACGGTACAACACAGCAGCCGAATGGCGGGATAATTACATTTGCTAAACTTTATTTCCACAAATGTCATCCACCAACCCCCGCCCCCCCCCCCACCAGCAGGAGCCTGGCGTTTTGACTTTAAAAACCGTTGGGTGTGTGGATGGAGCTGGAAAGGTTGAAGCCGAGAAAGGTCGCCAGGGTGGGAAGGTGAAAATGGCCGTTTATCGGTAATCACTCTTGCGGAGTAGGAAATGCACGAAAACCGATACGGACTTTAAATGTTGAAGCTGAACGAACGCAAATCCTAACGTAAAGTTTGGCGACCGACTGGAAAATGGCTACCTTTACAGCCTGGTTAAAGACGAGCAAAAGGAGTGAAGAGTTTCACGTTCATGTTTAGTCTGCATCATCCTTTCATTCGTCATTATCTCCCCAATAATTAACTAGACAGGCGGCTGGCCAGTTCGAATTGATTGATTCCTCATTTATCTAGGTCTACTAACTCCAGGATAGACTGGGGTTGTTCTACTCCATAGTTGTGATAGCATAGCACGCATTCAGGCAACTGTGCAGCAACCCCGTCGGTAGACTTTTTGGCTGAAAATGTCATCAGCAGAATCGAAAAGTTTAATTTTCGAAAGAAATACAAACCAGAAAGTTTTGTCCAGAACATTGTTGTCCGTTGGAAGCCAACTGCAGTTTCGGCCACGGTCACCGGTTACTTGATATTTATTCATAAGCATAACCGAAAAAATAACAAACCCTCGGGTCTGCTCAAGGACAGAAAGAGAGAAATAAAGAGAGAGAGAGAGAGAGAGAGAGAGAGATAGAGAGAATAAGTGGGGATGGGGGATTTACCCCGGACGGCCATACTCTACGGAGTCGCCGGCATGTTTTTCTCTGCCAATCTAGACCAACCCATCCGGGCGAGCACGCGATTCCCAGATGGTCAGGATAGAGACTCCGGGACCCGCTGCCAGGGGAGCTTCGGGAGCACCAGGGAGAATGAAAAGTATATCCATAGCAGCCACCAAAACAAAGACACCACCCGATGCCGATATGGCGGCAAATCAAGTGTCCGTAGACCGTAGATGAGAAAAAAGGGCAATCAAATGAAGCTACAGTTCCTCGTCCCGCGTCCTCGACACAGCCTTGGGGGCCAGGTTTTGGGCACAGTTGGTCGCAGGAGCAGCAGAAGAAGGAGAGGGTGCGAGCCACCATTTTGTAACCATGTTCTGCACCGCTCCAGGATCGGTGGCCCAATATCAAAAGTCGCTCCACACCACACACAGCCGAACGTGGACGGCTGGACCGACGTCCATCCACACTGGCACGGCTTCGGACGCACGAATGGCGCCCTCGCAGGCACCCACACAGGCAAGGAAGCGTGCGCACGACGTCGGCGGAACGAAAAGGACGCAAACAGAATGGCAGGACGCGAACAGCAGCAGGACACCGCCTCTAGTGGTCCCTGTTCAGCCACCGCCGGAGGAGGCCGTTGCCGTGGAAACGTGCGCCGAACACATTAGCTCGAAATGATTGGTCAATTTTTTTTGGTCGCCGTCTCCGGGCCACCGATCCTGGCGCACGGTGCGGTCGTCCCGTTCGCTCCTTGGCCTGGCTCTTCCATTTCCACCACAAGCGATCGAACCACAAGCCCACGCAACGGTACGCACGCAGTGGCGCATGCTCCCGAGGCACGGGGACGTCAGTAGTGCGGTCTTTCTCGCTCCTTCGCTTCGATCCTGTTTCCCGGCCCGTCCTGCAAATGGGCTCTTTTCCTCGCGGTGGCTATCAGCTGTCGTCCTACTCTCTCTCTCTCTCTCGCCCGCACGTACACACCGAGATATCTCCCGTGCACGTTCGTTTCACTCATCACCCGCACCGAACGAATCGCACCCGTTTTCGAGTGTCCTTTGCTCCTTGCTCACTCTCACGTGCAGCGCAAACCCCCGCCCGCTCGTTATCTGGCAGCACTGGTTTGCCCGTACACTCTGTAGTGTACGGTTGTACACTCACGAAAATTACACACACAGCCGCACAACTGCTCGGGAAGCACCGTGAAATTGCACCGTAGTAGCTGATAGAGTCATCCGCTTCCACCCTCGGGAGAAAACGTCGCTGTGCTCACCCGACTACGGCCCCTTTTTCCCGGGTTGCCGGCCCTATGCAAGGACCTTGGCACGCGATTTCGCACTCGCACACACCTAGCCGAGCGCGCTCGCACACCTACCGACTGTCGTCGTCAGGGGGACATCAGATGATATTAATTTTGTTACTTTCGAGCATTTCGATTTCGCAGTCCCGATCAAACCCATGCACCGCGCCACGCGAGGACGACCAGGACTCCGACCACGACGACGACGACGACGCGGCGTGCACGAGCGAGTGATCGAACGCACTAGGCCCGGGCTGTAGAGAAAGTGTGCCGGGACGGTTCGGCTTCTGTTGGGTCCTGCGGCCGCGGCGGACGATGTGGCCAAAATAAAAGAAACCAGCGCCAATACCCGGGAGAATTTGTCCGGTTGATTCCGACTGTTGGGCCACGCGTCGGCTCGGTTGTGTGTCGCCCGCAGAGAGTGCAGGCAAAGTTGTGAAAAGCTACCCCTGGCTGCAGAGCAGGACAAATTTCCACGCGTGGTGGAAATACGGAAAAACGCCACAGAAAATCCAACCGGGAGCCAGTGTCGAAAACTCTTCCAGCCAAAAGTAGGCGAATCGTGCAGTGAGTGAAGAAAGTATTCAAGACTTCTCGTGAACATCTTGCAAGTGTGATAGAGCCTCGGCATAACGGGAAAAGGTGGCCGCAGATCTAAAGTGCAATAGGAAGTGGACGGCCGGACGACCAGTGAGGGAAAGGCTCACCGGGACCACCAGGGAGATTTCCACGAATTAATTCGATCTGGCAGGATCCTCGTCTAGTGAACGACCTCCGACGGTCAGGATCTCTCTACCTTGTGCTCGTTCGCTAACCTTGGCTTTTGGAAAGCAATCCTTCGCTGTAGTGGAACAACAAAGTGGCTTAGTGGTTAGAGGACAAAAGATTGAGATTGGGCTATTTGAAAAGGGCCAAAGTGTGAGTGAGCAAGTGCGGTGACAATATATATGGGAAAGGAAAAGAGATTTCCTTCCATTTTCACCGATTTCAGACGGAATTAATGCAGTTAGTCGAGCGGCAGAAAAATCTGGCGAAGGATCTAGTGGTAGGATATATTGTCCAAAGTGCGTGGAGGGTGCAAGTTCCATTGCTCCCAGAAGGATTCTGCAACAGTAATGATCGGAAAGTGTACATTAGTAACATATATTGATTCCTGAAGAGAGGAAATAGAAACACATCCGAAGGGCCGTCCACCGTTTCATGCGAGTCCCAACCCGTCGGAAGTCCCGTGAGCAGTGAGTGTGGAAGCAAAGGCGTGGAAGCAAGTCCCGGATACTCGAACTCGGTCGACCGGAGGAGCGTCGCAGCCGCAAACTCAAGCTGTATCTGCCGACGGACTACTGCTGCTTACCGGCGGTGCATGCAGAGCTCTCTGACCACGGCAACACCCGCAGCAGCCACGGCAGCCACGGCAGCCACGGCCACACGGTGGAGTTCAAAACCAGCTGCGCCGGAAGCGGCCCCGTCGGCGGTGTTCTAGGATCAGGCGGCGCGCTCGGCAGCGGAGGCGGCCTCGGGTGCATCGGTGGTGCCGGCCACGGTGCCGGCGGCATTCTCGGCGGAGGCCCGACGGACGGAGCGACGAACGGCGGACCGCTAGGGCTGAGCCCGACCAGTGCCGCGGTCGCGGACGCGCAGCAGTTTAACATTTTCCCGGCCATCTTCAGCCGGCAGCTGAACTTCAACGCCACCGCCGGCTCCTGCGGACAGGCGAAGCTGATGGACGACCTGCGGCCGAACCTGGTCGGGGGGCTGCTCGGGCTGCAGCAGGGCCTGCTGGACGACCACGCGGCCCTCTCGCACGGCGGCAACCTGTCGCAGCACAACGCCGGCCAGGACAGCAAGTTCATGTCGCTGCAGGACAACCGGCTGATGGGCATCGCGACGCACGAGAACCGCCTGCTGGGGCTGGGCTCGCAGGACCACGGCCGAGGAGGAGGGGGAGGAGGCATCGGCGGCCCGTCCGGTGTCAACGGGGACAAGGCGATAGGCCAGCACCGCAAGTGTAGCAGCACTCCGGAGGACTTCAGCGTCCTGTACGGCGGACTGTCCGGTACGCCGATCGGCGATCATCACCACCACCACACACCGGCCCACACACCGCCGAACCGGCTGTCGGACAACGGTTCCGTAACGGGTAAGACTCCAGATTGCACCCTCCTTCTTCCTGTTCCACTTTCACCTCCACCCCAACGGCATCCTTGGTCCCTGAAAGAGCAGCCTTTTTCCCACCATCCGACGGCGTTGTTTTGACCGACGGCACACGCCACGGCTAGCAATCCCTTGGTGGGACGCATGTCCTTCAATTGGCCGCACGTGCCTCGGATCTTCCCTGCCCGGGTGGCAAACCAGAGAAGAAAAAAAAAACCAACTCCTAATCCACGAGTGAAACCCGGCTCGGGATAATCCGTCGATTGTGGCGGCGGCACTAAATGGCCGGCAATAGCTTTCTAATGGGATTGGCCCGACGGCCTCTTCACTCCTGTTCCTGCTTCACCGCGTGTGGTGCGCTGTACATTTAGGAGCTAGGCAGAGCATCTGGCTGCTGGCCACAGTGGCACATGCCAGGTGACCAGAGGCGCACATTGACCGGTGGCCTTCGCCGGAAGGATTGGGACGGGTTAACAGTGCTAAAGTATGTGACAGTGATTCGAAGCAACTTCCAATGAAACGATCGACAGCTGGCAGCTGGACTTTTCTTCGACGTCTCAATTTTGCCGACGGAGTTGTGCGTGACCAAACAAACTGACCAGACATCTTTTACGAAAAACGTTGTACCATTTCGTATTTGTATGTGCATTGCCTTTAGAAGGTTTGAACAGGATCTGATAATGAAAATCAAGTTGTCAAATGAAATTTAACGCTTGATTACGATCGAACATACTTGAAAACAATGTCAAGTGATCTGCATGAATCTTAATTTTAAAGAACGTCATACGTTTCCCTAGTTTAACCCAACCAACACAGGTTGTTTGAATTGTACATTTCCAAACCCAAGATAAAAGCGAAGCATGTTTCGGCAAACTCTAAGGATAGGCTGTGAGGAGGAATATCAATTGTGTATGTATTTTTCGCAACAAATTATAAATATGTTTGCAAAAACAAATCATAACCATACTCGATACAAAGAAAGTTCCCCAACTGCCAAGTGCTCGAGTATACACCTTGGATCAATATTTGCAGTCCGCAAATCCGTAACATCAATAAATAAATCCTGCGGTGACTTTCGCGCCAAAGTAAACCAAAGGACAGGATGTTATCTCGACGCATATCCATGGCACCACCCCATTAAGGTCCCAGCCATGCGGCCACACACCATCCTACACACCATGATGATGGTGATAATCATAATAACAGGTTGATTGCTTCGTCTATGCAAAACACTCCAGGACTGAAGCCAGAAGGGGCAAGGGCGAGGGTCGCTAGTTCCAGCAGCAGAGTGAAGGCGTCGTTGGGCGGAAAAACTAGGGGCGGGAGGTATGGGTGAGTGCAAACAAATGGCTACATTTCTGGTAAGAGGACACCGGAACAAATGTTACCCGTTTAAGCTTCACACTTCGCGCACACTGTTGGCAGTTCCAGCGGAGGGCGGCCTGCAGCCGGGCGAACACTGGCCGACTGCAATTGCAGACGACCGTAATAATTGTCGTACCGGAGCGGTCATTAGCATTGAAAAGCCGAAAAACTCACCAAAGTACACACGCTGATTACGAAGCAATTGAGGCCCTGCGGAGGACAATGCGAAACGCTTCCAGAGGCCTAGCCGAACAGGGCCCCGGTGTTCGACCCGGCAGGGTTTCCGATGCCGTGGCCGAACCCTCCTAAATCCCTGCTGGTGCCATCGAGCGAGAGGGAACCGGGAAGGGCTGTCAATCTCCCGGAGGGTCCTTTCCCGAGTGCAGCAAATATCCGAAGGGGAATTAGAGAGCAATCAAAAGGTGTTGACATACTTGTCGTAAGCTGCACTTCATTATTGTTGCTTTCTTTCGAGGGAATGGAACAGGACCGCACCAGTTGGCCATATGGTTGGTGTAGAATTAGAGCCCAGCGTGACACGCTTTTACGGTGCGCGGGACGCGTGAATGTCGAATCGGTTTTCCCCCGGCAGGATAAAGGATGCACGGCTCGAGTACTTGTTCCGCTCGGGAAAGAGGAACTACTTGGGACTGCGTTTGTGGTTGATTAACAAATCTTCCCGACCGAAATCGCCGGGCACAGATAACCCCGGAGGTGGGGGCTCGGTTGCTCCAGCCGGCGTACGTTCGCCTCTGTCTTGGAGCCGGAGAATCTGGATACTGTCCGCACTCCGTCGGCCATCGCGGGCATCGTTCGAGCCAAGAATCAATTATGTAGATGGGCTAATTAAAGGTAAACGTGGGTGTCATTTAACTAATTAATCACTTTCCTGCCTTCCTTTGGGCTCATCGCGGGCACTGGGCATGTTCCTGGTTGTCCCGGGCCCGGTTTCCCAGCACAGTCCCGGACGGCGGCACGTGATTCGCGAAACCAACAACGGTTATTAATGAATTATTTATTTTTGTAAATTATGTTAATGCGACGGGCATGCGACTGATACCTTCCCTGGCCATTATCCCGCCTGACGGAGATGACTCCGGTGGCTCCGTTCCTTCCGAACCTTTCTCGACATCTACTCGCTGACCGGGAGGACTCTTGGCTCTCGGGTTGGGTGGAAAAAGGACATTCTGTCTTGAGGCGATTTTGATGGAGAACACTTAACTCCGAAATCAAATCCTTTCCAGTGGAGATGGAGTTAAAGCCCGCAGCAGATGCAGCGCCTGCTGGTCGCCGTACGTATTCCCCGAGAAGGTAGCTGACCACGTACCAATACACCCACACCACGTGCATACCATGCAAAATTTGTCGGTCACAACTTTACGTAGTTACGGTAAATAATTTACATTTAATCGGTTGGTTTCGCAAGCAAGAAAACGACGGCACAATTATGCGCATCTATCATCATTACGTTTGCGCACGGTGTTGATGCGAATGCCGCTGATGAGGATGATGATGATTTTGTTGATGGAGTCTCTTCACCTTCGCTCATACGTTCGTTGACAGCTGGATTGGGTTGAAGATGTGAAAGGAAAGGTGTGACGCGAGCGTTTTTGGAAGAAGGACACTACCTGGGGGAGGCAACAGGGCGGGTGGCAAGTTGGCCAGGGTTGGGCCCAACTCGCCGGACGCCGGACCGTTTCGCCAAGGCGGGGCGGGATTGGTTTGAGTGGCACAACATCAGCCACTTTTCACAATCATTGTCAGCGCGATCCGGAATGTCATCCCGAATGATATCCGCCGGCGGCGCGATCATACGTCCATCAGTCGGAAACACCGAAAAGGATGCGGAAACAACCTGGGCGCATTTTTAGAGCCCGCTCGGACTCAGCCCGGGCGCCCACGATGTAGACATTGCGGAATAATTTATTCATTTCCATCATGGAATTATACCATTTGCATACTAAAAAGGCTCTCGGTCCGATGTGCTTGCTTGCTTGTTCACCGTAGAGTTCCGAGTTCGGCACGGTCCGAGGCCTCGTGGGCCAGGGTTTGGCCAGGCGCAGTGCACCCAGCAACACAGACACCCTCACACATTCACACATTCGTGAAAGTCGAACGCCAACAACGAATCGTTAAAGGTGGAACAGTCAGTTGGCCAACATCTGCTAATGAGCAAACTGATTCCCGGCCAGCCCTGCCGACTCTCGGCTGTTGCTTTCCCTCTCTCTCTTGCGGAAAAACTAGAAATGTTTTTGCATTAGAACTGCATATGCCAGACGGGGAGGGAAGGGTACTAGTTTTGATAGTAGTACTTGAACACGTCCGCCGGACTACGACATGTCCTTTGCCGAAGCCATCAACAGTGCCACGAAACGCGAGCAGAGGAAAAAGGAGCTTTAATAACATGATCTTAAAGATGCACTTAGAAGATACAGGGGAGGCCCTTGCAGATGCTCGAACAAATTTTCAAAACAATTCCTCTTTCGTTAGAGCTACAAATAAGCAAAGAAAACCATCGTCGAGACGATGGAGTGTGTCTGGAAAGTCCAGTTTCCTCCGTGTGATGTGGAAATCATAGAACCGCGGAATGCTCCCCGCGTATGTCTATCGACCATCGGGGAAACAATTATGGGGTTGCATTTTTTCACTTTTTTCTGCAAAATGAAAAACTCGGATCACCGTCGTAGTCTCGTAGTGTGAGTTATATTTACTCACAAACCATTCGCGGTTGTAACGAGGCTCGATTTCAACAATTCCGATCATCGTCAAATCGAGCGCCAGCATGCTGGATCAAAGAGGTTCCCAATAGACCGGACGTAAATTACGTGGAAAAACAATTCTTTGATCTATCTTTGATGTTCCGCGGTGTGTCATCTGCCCGTCCTCGCATCCGGCTGGACAACATCGTTTGTAACCTTCGTGGCGCTCAATCGTTCAATCGTGAAGGGCTGCTCGTTGCTCCAGGGCGTTACCACAGGATGTCGCGTCACCGGCGACAGGAAAACTCCATCCAAAGGCGCTGGAACCTTATTAATTAGATGCACACACGAACACAAAAATCTGAACTGTCGAATTTGATGTTCCACGGCGAAGAACAATGACATCGCTTTCAAGCGGATGTCTAATCGAAGTCTTGCTCCACACGTGTGGAGCAACACGTGTCTACGCGATAGTGTCATTGTGGGTGTATAGGCGACAGTGTGTCGAGCCAGGACTAAGGGAAAATGGTATCGAGTTTAGGTTTAGCCCATTACTATGTAATTATCGGCACTATAATTATCAATTTAATTACAATCAATTTATTAATTAGTATTATTTAAATGGATACCACCAATTTATCGGCTCATTATATCGATTCGGTAGGCCGTCCCTCCCTCGGGGGGGCTTGTGTGTGTGTGTATGATAGTGAGTGCGAGTGTGATTGCGATCGTGGTGAACTTCACCGCTAAACTAAATGCTGACGCCACCATACCGGTCGTCGGTATTGTTTGTCACACTACCACTACCGGCACGCTCGTGGAGCAGGACTCGCTCCAGGATAACGCCTATGCCAGACCCGATGGTGCTAGTGTTGGTTGTACATGGTATCGGTAACAGCGTTTAGAGCTTGCCCACCGTACCCCGCCAGTTTAGGCCGGCGCCAGCATCCAAAGGCTTCCAATCAAATTGCGACAACCACCAACTAGATCAGACCGAAGTCCCGGACTTCGGTGGGTGAGTAAGTTATCGCCAGCCGATGATGTAGTTTTTATATCAAGCAATACATTTTGCCCGTTTGCGCCCCCAATTGCAAATGAGAGTAAATGAAAGTACGTGGATCAATTAGCGCACCAATTCCGCTAGCGTTGGCCAGTGACCAACACTGGAATAAAGGATACGGCTCCAACCTGTTGTTTCCGGGGAGAAAAAATAAATAACCAAGCTAATCAGGACATATTTTAATGCTCTTCCAAACAATGGCAGGCAGATCTAGGCAATTGCACGGCGAAATCATCGTAGACACGGCTCTTTAAAGTAGAATTTTATCTTATCTTACAACATCTCGATCGGAACGGGACGCGTTCCTCTGCCGGAGAAGAAGGACAAACCCAAGGACAAACCTTCTGTCAGCCGCGGCCTGATGACGTCCTAGATAACGATATATTATTTATGACACATATGGTAGGACTATTATTAATCCATTTCCTGCAGCCCCGAAGCACGGCGTCGTACAACATACCCTTAGCATGTTTCCTGCTGGCTTTCGTCCCAGTGCAACCCCTGCGAAAGTTGACCCGTGCTACGGGTAGGGGTGCTGCTAAATCGGGTTCCGACAGTAGAGTGGTGTCCTGTGGATTGCCAGCGGAACGTACACTTGACTCTGCCGCCATGCGCCACTTTTGCTCGTCCCTGTACTTGTGTTTTACATTTATTTTTTGTGTGTGCATCAGAAGGTCTTTTGAGGGACCCCCTTGGTTTAGTTTCAATTTGTCACTTTTTATCGGCGAGTGGGTTACTCCCCGAAGGAGAAAGCTGGTCTCTATCGTTGCATCTCCGGGTGGAACTACACCGACGTATCATGGAACGGTTCCTGTCCCTCCCTGCGCTGCTAGCATGCAGCCTCCATACGCACCCTGCTAATGGACGGGGAAACTAAACATTCTAAATCTGATAATTTCCTCTCCATTTCATTGCTCTCTCTCTCTCTACCCCGGGCCCACGTCGGCGGTCGTCTGCAGCGGAGGGTGCATTCAAAAAACTAAAACCTGAACCGAACAGCGGCCCGCTCGGTTCCTCGGTGTCGGGTGGCATCTCGTCGCCCGGAAGTGGCATTTCTTCTTTGCCTCAGCACGCTGGCCACACGCCCACCACAGCATCCTGTCCGACACCGGCCCGAAGGCGACACCGGACTACCTTCACTCAGGTTAGTAGCCAACCCGAAGCGATCCAACGGATTCCGGAGCTCTGGTCGTCCACAACATTTCCGAACGGACCGTGGGTCCTCCAGATGACGATCGCCTGCTCTCCGTAGCGCATCTCCTCTCCCCGGTTCTGTTAGATTTCCCCGCATTTTCACCCTTTTTCCATCCACACACACACACACAGGAACAATTAGCAGAACTAGAGGCGGCCTTTGCGAAATCACACTATCCGGATATCTACTGCAGGGAGGAACTAGCGCGAACCACCAAGCTGAACGAGGCCAGGATACAGGTGAGTGATAATGTGTAACACGTACCGTTCCCTCCGTTCACTCTCCAAAGGCTTTCCTGTCGAAGGGTCTAACTAAGTCTACGTTGTGGAAGCAAAACGCCAGATCGCTTTGACGTACGCACAAAAACCGCCGTCTGTTCGTGCGGCCAAGGGGCGTTGCAGGAACACGATCAGCTTCATTCGGAGCGCATTCCTGCACGTCCTGCCACTTCGTACGGCCGCGGAAGGAACGCGTGAAATTTGGTATGCTAATTGGCGAAAGCGAGAATTGAAATTTTCATTCAAACTTGACGCTCGACAATCGAACTCGGCGACTAGCACGCATACATGTTCGCCGTACGTTCCTTCACGCAGAAAAGGACGAGGAGGAGTCCTTCGCGACACGCTACCCATGAGGATGGTGGTGGGGAACCGGGAGCCCTGACGGAATTACGCGACATCTATTATGCTAATTTCTTCGTCGTTCTATATTCGGTCTCTTTTTTTTCCCCCCATGTTTCTTCGAACAATTCTCTTTCTTGAGATTGTTTTGTTTTGCTGGCGCTGTGCTGGCTTCTTTCTCCCCTTTTTGGGGAGTGAGTTGATTAATATTCACGATCGGTGTTTGAAGATATTAGAATATTTTGGCTTCGTGCGGCCGCTGCTTGAGGGATATCGACTTTTTTTTCGTCGAAATGCCTATGACAACAAGGACATTCCTCCCAACCGCGGACTGCTTTGTTCTAAAACCTTTTCTTGGGAAACTTTGTAAAGACATAAGGGTAATGGCATTTTGTGATCATCCTTCCACAGTAGGGTGTTCAATAGCTAATTCATTTTGTTACAAATTTGGATTCAAATTCAACAAAATCCCTTTATTCAGTAATAATAATAATTGGAGGTTTAATGTTTATCAAACGGCCTCAATTTGTTAGTGGAGTTTACTGAATTTGGAGCCTGTTGCTATGTCCGTGCCTTTTTTGACACTATTTCGACGTATATTCTCGATGATGGAAATATGCTTTTGACGATAGATTTGTAAAGGTCCCCGTGAGTTTTGTTTGCACATTTACCACTGAAAAACCAACCTAGCATATTCAATAGAAGTGCTACATCATATCATCCATCTTTTTTGACGAAAGGACTGCGTCGGACATATTTCCGAACCAAAACAAACCCGCGTTTCGCTCTTAGAAAAGTGGTTTGTTTCAAATTGGTGGTCGAATAACTGATTAGAAAATATGACGGAGGTTATCGGTTCGGATGCCGTTATTTCAAGGGATTCCAGTGTGTTGGAATTTGTGTTTGTGTATGGATTTCCAAAACGTAGCCCATGGACATCACTGGAGGTAAAAGGATACAGCATATCGCAAGGACGGGGAGCACAGCACATAAAATTCCAGCTACAATGAGCAGAGGGCAAACAGAATAGCAATGCTACCGCAAAAAGAACATGCTCTCCAAACTACTGGCGGCTCTACACTGCTCCATTTGGGAATGTTCCGGTGAATACATTCTAGGACACACTTTGTGCGAAATGTCCTCCCGACGAGGCGCATACATTCAACCAGGATTTTCACACTTTCTCGCGCTGCCGGGATTGCTGACGAACAACCCGATCCAATCAAACACACTCCACCGGACGGAGCCCGTTGGGAAAGCGCAGGTCGGTTCACTTTTCGCAGCAAATTTAGCCACGACGCCGCGGCCGACGAACTACGCTCGAATGGTGAAATAATACTTATTGATTGCATCAATAATTCAATGAAGATATTCGAGCTCCCGTGTCGCGCGGGTTTGTGTGTGGAGGACTCCTGGCCTGTACTCCGCGGGAGCCTCCATCTGCCGCACCGTGGCGTAGAAAACCGTTTGCAAAATAAGGCCCCGAAAAACTGTGCGTGAACCGGAAGTTCAGTTCAGGAAAGACACCCACACACTCGCTATCGTGGGTGGTGCCCCCGGTGCCCAGCACAGAGGACATCCTCAACGGCGTTCGGAAATGCGTGAGCTGCATTGGACCATGTCCGTTCGGGTGCTCCAAACTTCCTCTCGTTCACTGATTGTTTTTAGCAGCTTCAAAGCGAGACGGTTCCTCCCGGAGTTGGAGCCTGTTAGAATTTTAGACTGCGCTCCTCAAAGCCATGCTCCAATCGCGTGCTATCAAGCTGCTAGGCCAACGGACAGTGAGGGAGGTGGAGACGTCTAATGCAGAAAAACGGCACACGAAACAGCGTCCGGGGACGTTGGGCGCGTGACCACCGATCCGGCCGATCGATGCTTCCACGAGAATGCCCACACATCAGGCTCAGGAAGATGAAAACAGTTTTCGGCCACTCCACCGCATCCGCCAGCGGCCATTCGCCCGTCCCGACGTTGGGAATTTATTATTATTCTATTTTCGGTGCTCCCACGAACCGGTCAACGGTGCCGTACGGATACTGTGTGACGCGCTGCTAGACCCCAGCTTGTTAACGGTGGAGGGTTTCCAATTGTTTTCCTGCTCCCGACGTGCGGTCCTAAAATGTCCTTCCGGAATATTCGTGCCCGCATGGCCGCACGGGCTCCAAATTGGGCTGGGACTGGGACAGACACGGCAAGCGGCGAAACGATCCACACACCTGCCGAGGACTTAATCCGAACCCATCGCAGGCATCGCTGGGACTTCTCTGCCAGATTCGTGACATGTTTGAGCAAAACTCCGGTCCATCTCCGGTTCCGGCGACATGAAAGGCTCGGACACAAATTTGACGAACGATGCACACGCAAACACACACTCACACCCAACATCAGAGCCAGCCGCTGCAGGGCGCATTCGGTGAGGAGGGTCTCGTTGCGCACCACGTATAAAACCCATTTCGGCATCGAATTCGAAACAATTGCCGTGTCTATGCTAATCAGAAGCATATTTTTCCCAGTGTAGACAAGACATTGGAGTTTTTCTCCGTTCCGAGCACGCCCACCACCGGACGACGTTCGGTGGGTGCTGGCTCCGATGGCGGAAGAAAATGTTGCAAAACATCTTTCACCCCAGTTCCACTCTCTAAATTCATCTCGTTCACATTATCATACCATTAGCTGCTGAAAACGGCCTAACTAGCCAGCACTGTCCAGGCGTAAGTTGCTCCCCAAATGAGCCCACCTGCATCCTGATCGACATGTGTGTGTGTGGCTGGGGGAAACGTCGCATTTTGTAGCAATCGGCTTCGGACGTCGATTATCACATTCGAGGTTTAATGCAATTTTAATCAGGCCTCTTTCTCGAAGTCCGTCTGCAGCCGCGGCGGTGAAGGTACCAATTATTGTACCAATGTGTGTCTGTGTTGAGGTCAGTTCAAAGGCAAATCGCATGAAACTTAGCTAGCCAATTATGTGCTAGAACTAACTGAACACTCGCGTGGGGCGAGAATAAACCAAATGTGCGCCATTTTGGCGAAATGATCCTATGCCAAGGATGGTGGCGATCTAAAAATTGGAAATTCTTCGTGAAGGTTTAACATAAGTTAAAATGTTGTAATGTTTTAAAGTAGCCAACAAACATAGCTGCATTTCTATGTTCGAGTCAAACCACTTGCTGCAGCATAGGTAGTTGTACAATTTCATTTAGCGCAACACAACAATCCTTCAGACTGCCGAAAACGTCCCAATTGCAGGGACAGTGGCATGAACTTTAGTCCAACATAAATAAAATATCTCCTCTTATATGAACTTAGCACTGTTGCTAAAAACAACTTGCCAAACTCCCACCGGCGACATGTAGCGATGAAAGGAGGGGGAGGCCCTAAAGGAGCTTAATCCAAACTGGTTCGGCTGGCTTCAGTGAAGCGAACACTCGATTTAAAGTAATACAAGAAAACCGTTCCGTGCGCCGTGCGTTGTCGGTCGGTCTCTAAACTGGCAAAACTTCGAACCCATCAAAGCATCAACATCATCGTCGTCATCTCTTCGTTCGCCTTCATTTCGGTCCGCCCGAGGATGAGATCCGTCGGTGGAACGCTGGCGGCGGTGGCGGCGCAAACCAGAGCGGAACTCCTGACTGACGGCAACTTTTCCTCCCTCCCAGCTCACGGGGTGGTAACTTCCAGGCGGGCGAGTCGCGCACTTCGAGCCAAACTGGAAGAAACGTGCACCGTTGGTCGGAAGATGCTGGCAAGAAAATTACCTACCAGCCTAGGAGCCAGCGGGTGCACGGGTCGGCGGGCCGGGGGCGGGTCGGACGGTCGAAGGATTTCCAGCGAGAGGCAAGCGAGGGAGGGAGGGAGACGTGCACGCGGCATTCCCGTTTGCTGTTAGTGTGTAATCTACAACATCAAATGGATCCTTAATTCAATTACTCCGCCTTCTTGGAAATTCCTCCATTACGGTCCTCCCCTTCTGCCACCTGGCCTTACCGCCTCCCGCTGCCCCACCGCGGTACCAAGTCGAACCCTTCGAATACGGCCGTTGGTTGGGAAAACCCGAGCTAAACCGAAAAGGGCCCAAAGCCATAAGACACAACGCACTCCTCGTCACAGTTGCTCTCCTTTGCTTCCTCGCTTTTATCACTCTATCCCTCTTTCTCTCTCACACGCGCACACACACACACACACACAGTCTATTTATTTCTGTTGAGGACGCTTTTCGTCCGTGGTCTACGATCCTCGCGTAGTTTATTTACGAGTTCAATTTCGACTCGACCGACTTCTGCCCGCGCTCGTGCAACATTCCTTCCCGTCAAATAGAGTGCGTCCTCCTGCACAGGGACATAAGCAACGGCCCTGTTCACTGCGGCGACGGAAAATGGCGGAACAAACCCATTGGTGCCCCACGAACTCTGCCGTATGCGCGAGCTCAAGCCTGGCCTGGCAGGTTCTGTGAAGACACCGGACGACTTTCATGCCCCACACACAGGAAGCGCGTGGCGAAGGTGACGACGTCGTGTGCGTACGTGCCCCATCCTACCCGTCGATCCACAAGACGCGGAGTAGCAGGGAACACTAAAAGGCACTGGCAAACTTCGCCCTCTCGTCCTTTCCCGAGACTTTAGCTTGCTCGGTGGGGGTGGAACGGCGGCGGAAAACGGGCTGGTTAATGTGGACGGCCGAACGGAAAAAGCGAATGGAGGTGAAGAGCCACGAACGGGGCAGAGAGAAGCGAAGACGTTGATGATTTCGAATAGCGGTATACACATTTAATTCAAATAGAAGACAGCGCATCTCAATCAACGGAACCGGGCGCAGGAGGCATCCAACATTGCGTTCACGAAAGCTGCCGCGAATGTCAGGAACGGGAGAGGGAGGGGCAACGCCTTTACAGGATCCTCCCTGCAATCCTTGCAAGAACAATCCGAAGGCTTCCCCGCGTATAGTTTCCCGGTGCAGCTTCGCTGCAAATGAAAAAACAAGTAAAACAAATATGACTACCGGTACCAGGACAACAGCGGAACAACATACTCCGCCACCGGCAACACGTATCCTTTTCGACCTGTGCGAGCCTTGCCGAGGCAGTAAACAAATGTCGAACCTTTTGTTGATGGTGAGAAAACTTTCCATCTTTGTTGGCCTTCGGCGAGGCACGGGAGAAGGGTTTCACAAGGGCAGGGCGAAGGG
The DNA here is from genome assembly GCA_034621735.1 of Anopheles plumbeus. NCBI lineage: Eukaryota > Metazoa > Arthropoda > Insecta > Diptera > Culicidae > Anopheles > Anopheles plumbeus. The sequence continues at coordinate 18,644,675 of JAOEFI010000003.1, forward strand.
AAGCGACCCGCGGTTCACATTATCAAATCGTCCTGCCGCTGTGCCATGGGGAAAATGGCAAACTTCTTCTGGTCAAAGATATCGCCGAAGATATCGGCCCCGAACGGGGGTAGCGGCCATTTTGCAGAGTCCATCGTTCCATTCTATTACTTCCACCGACTGCCGTCGACTTTTCCTTGGGATTTTTCGAACAAGTTCCTTGTTTTCCGTTGGTTCGTCGAAGGCAAACACACAGCCAATTTTCCATTCTGCCATATGCGAAGAAAGAGCCATTCGAAGAAGGAGGAGGCAGCTGGCCTTCACGTTGTTCCATCCCAGCAGAAGTTTTCTTGTTTTCAATCGTTATTCCGGCGCACACTCACACTGCCGCAGGAGGACGGCACACACGCCGCGCTCACACATGCCGGGCGGTACGTGCACACAGCGGCCACGAGTATGGCGGAACCGGCGGAAACTCATCACCAGGCGGCGCCAGGCACCCCTCCTTAGCCGAGGGTTGAAACACCGTGTAGCGAGAGGGTCGGTCGCATGAACCCCTCCCCGCCTGATCGGTTTTGCCCGTTTCGCACCTATTGCTGCTCTCTGCTGTGTGTATGCTGCACACAACCAACATTTGTCCGGGGCGAAGCGTTGTCTTCCGCCTCGAACACGCACACTTTCCCACTACTAGAGGAATGGACCGGGAAAGATCAACCATTTTATAAAAATGCAGGACATTCCGTTCCAAGTACGGCAGTTTGACTGTATGTTATGCACAAACTGAGGACCGAGGGAAACATTAGCATCACAGTTTTCTATTGCACAGAATTCTACAGAATAAATAGTGTCCTAATAACAGGTATCCCCCTGAAACTACCCTGCATCTTGACTCGGATGCGGATAGTAGTTCTTTTCCACATATAATATTATCGGAAAATGATGCAACACGAACACACTATTGCAACACAGTTGCACGAAACCTAATGGACCAAATAGAAAGTTAGTTCATATCATGGAAAAGTGCTTGGCTCGAAGATTCGCTATAGTTTGTTGATAGTTAAGTTGCAAGGCAATGGTAACTACTGGACTGTACTTAACGCTGTCCTTGGCTTAGCCTATGTAAAAACTACGACCATCTGGTTGTGGGCCCTACATCAGCATGTTATGCAACAAAGAACTTTACTGAAAGTTTGGCCCCGAAACTTCCTTCTCTTGTCTGTGACTATAGTTTAGACGGTTTTGTATCATGTTTTCACTAAATGTATTCCATCTTATTACGGCGCGCCGCGTAACACACTTTATGTTCGCCAACAGGTTTGGTTTCAGAATCGAAGAGCAAAGTACCGAAAGCAGGAGAAACAGCTCCAGAAGGCGCTGGCCCCCTCGGTCATACCGTCCTGCAACGGAATGATGCGCAACATCCAGGGCTACAGCGTTTCCAGAGGTTATCAACCGTATCCACATCCAAATTCAATCAACCGATATCCACAGGTACGAAGGGATGGAAGCGAAGGGGGGCGTGGTGGAGAGCCTCCCGAACACGCACGCTCACCCACAACCTTTCCCATCCGTTTCCCAAGGCTGCCCCCTCCCACCCTTCCCGACCAATAGTGTGTTGGGCGTTGTGTGTGCCAGCGTGGAATAGAGTATTGATTTTTATTCGGCATTTTTCTTTCTTTCTTTTTTCGCTACCCCTCTCTCTCTCTCTCTCGCTCTCTTTTTTCTCTTTCATACAGGACCTATTCCAAATGGGAGCCTCATCGTACCCGGGCATGTCACAGCCGTTCTCAATGACGCACGGTTCCAATATGGGCGCCGTTGGCGTGCGCCAGGATTCGATGGGTAAGTTGGGCCCGTGCCCCGTTTTTTTTCTGCCCCCACTCTCCCCAATTACCGACCGGAAAAAGCGTGACAGAACGGCATCGACCGGAGGACGGATAGGCGGGCTGGTGGGAAAAGGGAAAACGCTAGTCGGAAAGCCGAGAACAGTAGGAAACTATTGGCGCTATCTGACTATAATCTGCGAACAAATGAAACACCGACGAGCCATCACGCTCTGTGTGTGGAAGTGGCGCTATATCTCCAGGAGGCAATGACAGCTGCCGCAGCAACACTCCCGCTCCTGCGCCGCCAACAGCGCTCTGGCAGAGTGCCAGGCCGGAGTGCATGGCGTTGTTGGATATAAATAAATAACTGAATAAATAACATCATCACCGCGTTCGGTAAAGCCTGGCGGAAAAGGCTGCATCTTGGAAGGAAATTTGCTATTTTCACCTCGAAGATGTGTAGCAGCGGTGTGCCCATAATCGTCCAAGCGAGGCGTCGCAGTGCACACCCGACTTCCGCAGCAGCAACACCGGCAGAGGCCCTCTCAACGAGAGGAATGCTCCGGCGAGAACCGCCTCCGTCGTGGGCACGTCTTTGGAAAATTCCTCATTTCCGCCGAGCGGTAATGATCAATAATGTTTTTCCTACCAGGTGTTTTTTTTCTCCTTCCTTATGCTTATCCGATCTGCCGTCTGTTCGCTTCCAAGACGCTTGCATTCCGGAGCGTATTGCAAAAAAAAAAATAACGCAGACTGTACCTGCTTCGGAAGTGGCAGGTGTTGTCAAGAACTCAACAAGTTTTGCTGGCATCTATCAATGCCGACGACACTTTGCATAAATGGCACAAGACAGTGTGGTGATCGCAAAATTCGCGCCATTCCCGGGGGTTTTTCGTTTTTGCTCCTTTCACTCACCTCGTTACTCATACCGTTACTTCTTTTTCTTCCCTCCCAAATGCACACGACCACGTCGGAACACAGGAATGACGGCTGAGGACGAATGGTACAACAAAAGCTTATCGGCACTGCGAATGAACAGCTCCCACCACCCGAATCTGTCCGCGCCGATGCTGCAATACCAAACATAATTAATGTAGATCAAATGAATACGAAATAGTAGCCCGAGCGAGCCCCCGATGTCCACCAGCGCGGCGACAAGAAGGACGACGGAAGGCTTCCGGTACGATGTCGGGTGAAGGACGAGGCGTTTAACCCGCCATTTTGATCGATAAATTCGCTGGATGGCCGACCCAAACGCACAAACGGACATCCCCACAGCAATGTTGACCGGGGGCAAAGATAACACCAGCCCTAGCCTGCGACGAAACAGATCCAAAAGCCCCGACTTCTCCACCATTCCTTGCCGGCCTTATCTCATGGATTTCCTTTTTTTTTCTTTTGGTTCTATCTATTTTTATTTCATTGTTATTGATGATTTTTCCACCTCCCAACCGGCCAGCAGCACCGTGTGTCATATTTAAAACAGAAACCCGTTTAGTGCCCGGCCAATCGGGGAAACGCTAATTGGTTTAATCGCATTGCGTGCAACGATGTAGATGCGAATGCATCATTTTAACCTTCCTCGGAACAACCCCCTTCTCCCACGATCCACCCCACTCCCACCCGTTCGTTTATTTCGTCAAACCAGCCTTTTGTTGGGGGTGCTTGCTTTGCCGGATGGCATTAAATGCATCATAATTTACGCTCATTTCATTACGCAGCATTGCGAGTGCAGGCGTTAGATGAAACGAGCTTGTACCAAAAGAATGCCAGCAAGAGTACCGGGAAGAAAGTCGAAAAAGTCGTGAAAAAGTCCTACCAAACCTATTGATGAACTAAACAATCAACCGTTACACAATGAATGTAAATTTCGTAGGGCTGATCTAAACTTTCTACATAAATCGTGAAAATGTGAGTAAAACATACGCTGTGACGGTGATCCGGAAGATCCGCGTTTCCGGTTGTACTCTTCAAACCTCCTTTGGGAATCCTCTAAAAGGTGGTAATCAACTTCTAGGGAGCGTAAGAAACAATATCACACAAACACACTCGTGGGGGTATGAAAAGCAGTGCAGTTGCAAAAGCGCAGGCGAATCGTTGAATTAAATTTGAGAGATCCTTGCACTAGGTACCAGGGGAGAAGGATATTCGAACTAGCATTTAAAGTATTAAAAACGAAACATAGCTAAATTATTTTATTTAATACAAACAAGCGATGTGAGGTGAATACAAATACACACTAACGCCAGTGCATAATGGAGCTTGAGGGTAGTGGGTAGTGAATAAGAAAGTAAATTTATCTTTAAAATAATATAAAATAAAACAGTACAGCTCGGTCAGTTTGTAGAAGTGTAAACATTTGGAACACAGTCCGCGGTACTTGTACATAGACTTATTCAAGTAAGAACTCATGTGAAGGAAATGATTATAAAAAAGAGCTGCTGTACTGCTGCTAGGATGTGAAGGAAAGTGAAGTAAAAATAACACTTATGTGAAAATAAAAAAAATCAGCAATCGTTTGAATTTTATGTAGATGTAAATATAATATGATACATTAAAATGAATACAAATGACAAGCCCTTTTTCTTTCCGTACAAACAATGTCTTTTTTCGAGATCCTCCAACCCTACAAACGAAGTCGTAAGTCAACCAGAAGTATCAGCCGGCGTTCTATCATTAGGCGGTTTTATTTGGAAAACCGTGGCAATCAACAGTACAGCGGATTCGGATCTGTTGCTGTCTTATACCAACGTAATAACAACTCGGGGACGATGAACAACGGAGGAAGCGTGACCGGGAGGGGTTAACTTGACTTTTGGTACTGACTATAGTGCGATTACCAGGCTAAACCCATAACTCTCTTTATGTTCTTCAAGCATCTTTTTAAGCATGGATATTGTAATCATGAATATGAATCCTACTGAATGAGACTAAAACAACATACACGCATCAGTAGTTTCTTTTTAACCTTAAACTATCGCAATATATTTATTATTTTACAGTTAGTTATTTTTCACGGTGTGTCGGTTTGCTTTATGGTTACTTCTTAGTGCAATATCAATCCGAAACATTATAAAATTATTCTCCCTCGGAACGGTAGCAACCAATTTTTCTGTGAAAACGGTTGTAACACAAAACATGTACGTCCAACTGTTCTTTGAGTTTTGTATGCTCATTTAGTGCACAGAGCAAGCTTTTACAGTTTTCGCTTTTCAGATGATTAGGCCTATCGTGCAGATTATGCTCCTTAAGAAAAAAAAACCTCAGAACATAAATGTTATTTCTAGACTTGGAATAATTAATGATTCCTGGTAAGGACCACTATCAAGCTCAGCATTTACTCACTTTCTTACGTACTATAGGTTATCCTATACACGGAAACAAAATTTCAAAAACCATTCGTAGCTAATACGAATACGAGAAATAAGCGTCTATTGAAATAATCTATCACTAATTTTACCAAGGCCATGGTATACTTCATTGATCTTATGTACCATCTTTGCCTATGGAAAGAAGCATCAAAGGATTGTATAAAATCAATTCCTACCTAATTCCGACACAAGGTGTTCGAAACAGGATATACCAGTGCTTCTGAAAGGGTCTTGGAGTCGCGAAGAGAATTTGTGGCTGACAGCCTGTATAAACTCAAATATTGTGGGCCATTATCAGCTTTTTTAGAGTGCATAATCTTGTAGGTTAACGTATGCATAATCTTAATGTTTTTGTTCTTAAGCTCTACTTTGAAGTAAATGTTATTGTGACCAATATCTATAAGCACTATGATCATTCAAAAAATGAAATAAATTAATGTTGAAAAAAAATTAAAACTAGATTTTTTATATAAATTGCCCATCAAATTACAAACAAGATTTTCGACGAAGCTGTACCAAAGCTTTGACCAAGTCCAGCCAAAATGACTGGTCCTGAATTTTGAAGCTGTATGAAAGATTTTTTTATCTGTTCTCAGTGTTTGGTCAATGTATCATACAATGTTACGTTTTTGGCGTTTGCATTTGTGTCCCCATTATAGATTTAGCTTCAATAAATGTATGTATGGATTGACGAAACCAACTGCCGAACAGCGGTATTAGATTACTGTAAACCATGTAACAGCGACGAAAATATTCCTGGGCAACTGTTATTCTTTGTAAACCAAACCAACATAATATGTAGGATTAAAGGGATAAGAACAATTCCAGATATTATTATTAATTTTACCAATACAAACTCATGGCAAGGAGTGTTCCAATATATTAAATCATCTCTGCGTCTTCTGACAAGTTTTGAGAAAAGTCACTCATGTAGAGAGTGGAAGACTCTATCAGCTACGGACCCTGATAACAGACAGTGCCAAATACTCGATTGTAAAAAAAGACGTTCAATGTCTGTATAGCATGCACAAAATAGTTCATAATAATTTTCAAGTTACTTACAAATTGAAAACTTCTTGTTATTGTATCTTTCGTTAGTTGCGAAAAATCATGCATAATACATTGTTGAAAAGAAATTTCAATCAATCAAAAAGTTCAAAATCCATAACAAAAAGAATGATTAAAATGATTGGTATGGTCAGTAGGCACGTAATATTAATAACCTATTTGATGCTAATCAAATATGCTATTAATATGGAATATGCTTAGTCGAAGTCAAGAAAGTTATTTAAATTTTCAGTGCACGTAAAAAAAATCTGGTTTTAAAACTGTGGTCACCAAATAATCTATGATTAGAAATAGAGCGATCGCGAGTGGACAATGTTTGAGAAGGGCTGGAATAAATCAATGTCTATACGATTTGTAAATGCGAGGAAAGGGAAAGCAATGGAATCAGACCGTTACTTCTTGTTTAAATCGAACGCAACCGAGCATTCGGGAAAAAAAAGTTGAAGGTCATGTTTAAGTTTAGGTTTGACCCCAAAAATCGTCGTATCGTGTAAAAATGCTCCCGTAATCGGAATTGGCCAAAAGTAATCTTTTAAAAAAACGTCATAGAACCACTTCAAAATACTAGTAAAACTGTAGAGCCTGTAATGTGTTCACGATTGCTGGGTGTATATATATAACAGTGAATTTAAACGCGCTTCGCATAACGTCCTCAAATGGTCAAAAATGACGAGTTTTTCATCTAAAAATTTAGAAAGGGAACAAAGCAATCTCTTTTATATACCGTACAAACGTGGTGGTGCATGTTAGTATAATATGAAATTGCTTTTATTCTACCTATCCTTCTACTATTATAGTGTGCAACACACCATTCACCGTACTTCAATTTCCTCACTCATCATGTACTTCGCCATAATGTTCTTATAACGTTCCCTTTCGCTGCGTCTAACATAATTTTTTTCTTACTGCCTAGGATGTACACTAACTTGCCCTAAACTGTGCATGTTCAAATGACGGTTGCGAAGTTGGGTCGAAAGTTATACCTGTGAGACACAGGTTTCACTTTTTTTTTTGGCTTACCATTATCTATTTCCGTCTTCGCCGTGGTGACAATGCCGGTACTCTACTGAATTATGACAGTATTGGACGAATCTACGGTACTGCCCTTGATGCTGGCCGTGATTGTCACTTCGTCCAAGTCCATCGACAAACTGCTGTCCAGAACGACGGGTGCTGACAGCGCGGTGGTAGCCATGGTGATGGTGTTGCTTAAACACACGTCTACCATACTGTTGACGTTGTTCACCATGTCCAAAGATTCCTTCGATGCTGCTTTACCGTTCGTTGTGGCTACCACCCTGTTGTTGTCATCGTCAACGAGGAGGTCAATCTGAAAAGATCGTCCATGGGACAGGAAGCATTTAGTTTTGTTGTGTTTGTATATTGCATTCATTTATCATGAGAGTTCGAAAAGTGAGAGTAAATCGGTGCGCATTATAACCCCGAGAAAATCTCGTTAACCTATTTCTACGAAACTGGTATTTCCAGCCCATTGGCTGAAATTATGGTATTAGCATTCGTGCGAATGTCTTTAACTGCGACGCAACAAAAAAGCGACAGGATAAAAGATTGATATTATTTAGGTGTGTGTTCTATTGAGTATCGTATCATATACAAGTAATTTTTGCAAGTCTCCACTCAAGCCCAATATAATGGGATCATCAACATCACAATTTTACAAAATAATCTATAATCACTATTCTGATAGTGTTACACGATTCGTTTAAAACGATTATTACATTTTTCGTTGTTTTATCAAACTTCTAATGTTTTCCACAATTTATTTATTATATAACACTTCAAGTACATGATGCATTGGGAAAGCAGGCAAAGATCGACGAAGAAATATCGTGTTCCTCCTGTTCCAGTTTAAGGTTATTCGATAAGTTTTATTTAGTCGATGACGAGCGTTCCATGGGGGCTACTATCTACTCAATTCGAACTCTAGTAGATTTCGCGTACTGTGTAAAGCAATTGGATCCATTAAATATTTGCAAGTCAAATATCGTACAGTCCACCTTAGTAAAACTTGTCTACTAACCGACCTAGTTCTCTGCAACCCTGTTCACTTAACTTCCATTATTTCAACATCGTCCCCCGGTGACAAGGAAGCGTTCTGTTTCTCTGACTCACACAAGCCGACCACCAGGGACTGATCGACCATTTCTACGTCGCCATCAACACCGCCGCCTTCCACCGGCTGACTTTCGTTCTCTTTCTTGTAAGCGGTTCCACTGTTGTTCAAACTACTAGTTTGTTCTTGTGCCTGCTTGGTGCTACTGCTGGCCATCTCAAATTCCTTTAGCACCGCGTCCAGACTAAACCGACGCCGATAGTTCATGAAAAAGGCGCGCACTTGTGTTTCAGTCTTTGAACCGAGCGTATCAGCAATGGCCTGTGAGATGGCGTATTATATTTTTGGACAGGCGATTCGACCACGAGGAACAATGTTACATCACCAAGATTTCGAAGCGTACCACAAAAAAAGGGAGAGAAAGAAGAGAGAACGAATCAGAGAGAAATACAAGAAGAGGTGGAAAATGTCCTATGATCTTTAAGCAAAAGCTCATTGCCTCAAGGGAATGAAGGTAAATGAAGACATTACCTGAAAATCGCGCCCATATATGCGTACACCTTGCACCGCTAGCAGCGACTCCTCGTTGTTCCAACGGGAGTTAAAGCGGGCCGAGCTCACTTCCGGTGGCTTCAGCACCTCCAGCTCATCGTCAATTTTGCGCTTTAGGCCACTGACCGTTTGCTTGTTGTACTGAATCTGAGAGGAAGGGAGTAATGAAGACGAAAAGGTCGTACCATTTTACTTCGCGGCGTAAACCTCCTCGGTCGAGTTTTCGTTTGCTTACTTGGCTTAACAGTGAAACGATTTCCCGATCCATGCATGCCAACAAATCGTCGCTCGGGGTTCCCTTCATACCACCGACGCCATTACTACCGTCGTCGTTCTGGGCAGTACTGGCCAGCTTCACGATGTCGTCGTGGTTAATGTACATGCCCTTGGGCGGTCGACGCTTGTGACTGTCGCCGCTCTTTCCCAGAATGTTCGAACCACGAACACGCCTGTTCATAAATGGTCCTGACGTTGGACGCAAGACACCGGTGCGTCTAGAGAACCACCGGGTTGTAACGTAAAAACAAGTGTGAGAGAAAGAGGAGAAAAACCAATTACCGATGCGAAAGAGAAGGGCGACAGACAGAAACAACACTAGAACAATCGAAAAATATGAAATTAGAAGGCCACTCGCACTACATTCCATTAACAGATCAAAAAAACTTCGATTCAAACGAAAAGAATCAAAACAAGAAAAAAATCAAGCAAACATGATCACCAAAACGTAATAAAGTAAATGTTTAATTTAATATCATTGAAATCTTTTCGTGTTAATAAGTTCAACGAGAGTTTACTGCGTTAAGCGTGCCATAAATTCACACACTCACTGTGAGTCCTTCTGGTGCTTACGAAAAGGAAAGTGTACATGTTATTTTAATATAATGCACAGTTCAAATGCATTACTAACGGTGCGTAATCGGCGCAAGTAATGCGTGAACTTTTGCTTTCAAGTAATGGCATTCCCGAGTCGAAACCCCGTTTATCATGAAAAGTAATTTCACGAAGCTTGCGCCGAGTTGGCAACGAGAGCAAATGCCCAAAGCATATGTGTGTTGGAAGAACTGTGGCTTGTGATCGACATCGACGAATGTGCTATAGCTTGATCGACTAAACACAAATACGCTAGAATACTCGGTTTCAAAAAATGCACTCCATTGAGTAAAACAAAATAAAATGCATTAAGCGACTCCCTTTGCAGGAGGATTCGTTCGATCCTCTGTATGTGAAAATTAAGAAACAGGGCTACTTAAGTGGATGGTTTGCAAAGTGACGCGCGAAGAAAGGATCAACGGATATGAAGGATGACACGGGTAAAAAGCTGGTTTTAGAATGAAAACAATACCTCCAGTGATGATGGCAACTGCCACAGAATTTCCCTTGTGTTGTCGCGTGAACCTCACTGCACGTTACCCCGCAGCCGTTGCAATTGAGAGACCCCTCGGTGCTGGTGGCGTTCGCTCTACCGCCGGAACTGCAATTGTTTTCGTTCGCGGCGGGGGTTTCGTTGGCCGTGTCGTTACTACTGCACGATTGACCGTTCGGAGCGCTCGCATTATTATTACTGGTGCTGTTATTGTTACTATTCGACCCGGTTGTGCTGTTCGCTGTAGGCTTTTAGTTTCAACGCATGTGTTCAGCGCGTACCGCATTTTGAGTGGGTTTGGGTGATTCGTGGGCAGAGGCACGTGTAGGATGATGAAATTGGATGAAAAAATATAGAAAGCGTAATCAGGGTTTAATTTTAGCTTGTCCGACCAACTACGATCAACCGGCAGGTTCCTTTCTATCCGTTTCTCCTGTCCCTGTCTCTTCAAATCGCTTCTCTCTTCCCAATCTTTTCCGTGTTATCTCTACATCTCACCAGAGAATCAGTAAAATTATATTCGCTACCTACATCTATATTGCACCCTCGAATCACCTCCAATCGACTCTCGATGGTACGTACGTGTCTCATGTTTTTTGTCGCTTCAGATAGCTTCAAATTAACTTACCTTGTCCTCATTGTCTGACTCCTCGTTGCTTCCGTGATCGCTCCCATTTTCGGAGCTATCATTCTTTTTCATTTTTTCCTGTCGATCCATCACGCTAGTTTTACTGCGGGTCTTTTTCCACGAATAATAGAATTTTACTAAGCTTGCGATGGATTTGTCAGGAAGCTAAAACGTAAAAAATAACATTTACAATACAATGTATTCTTCCAGCAACACCGCGCATAACGAACTGTTTGTTCACATAGTCTGTTCAACAAATAGGATTTATAAAAAAAATCAACATTGGAATAAGACACTTTGACAAACGTCGACCGCCAACACACAAAAGTGTATATTAAAGATACGACTCATTGCACGATTAAGTATTTTTCTAAACAAATTTAATAAACTGGTTTGGTGTTATATACGATTCTTTTTAAACGTGTACAAAATTATTACATTATTCGTGTGATGGCACGCTAGAAAAATATTACGTACAAGCGTTTCATTTAGCGGGCGAAACATCGCAGCTCATTAGACAAGGACGATTCTATCACAGGCATTCTTACCATCTGACGGATGCGATGAAAGCTTTTCCCATGAAACTGGAAGGCTTGCTCAAACAACACCCGATCTTCGGCGTTCCACTCGTCTGGGAAGGGTGTGAAATTGGCCAAATCCAGGACCGCCCGTTCGAGGTCGTGCTTGTGCCAGAAAAGCATGCCGAGTGCCTGTTCCCCGTTGTAGCCGTACTTGTCCTTAGCTACTGTGATATACTCCTCCACTGAGGATTGGAAGGTGAGAAACAAATATTTAAAATCTAAAGGCCAATAAAGATAACTTGGAATTCACGTTGGCGTTTGTTCTCCATACATTTGTTATCGGGAATCTCTTTCGTTGGTGACCATACGAGTAGGGCTCGGTCATTGAGCTGTTCCGGCTTGCGATCAGGCTGTGGTATTAGTTCCGGACAGATAGCCTGGTAGTCGCGACCAACTCGAATTTTTTCTGCAATTCGTAAGGAACAACGAAGAACACAGGAAGGTAATGGATATCAGATCATATAGCCAAATTCGAATTTTGCCTATTACGAAACGTAGCCTAAGACGTTTGAAAAACACGCACACGGCTACGAATTTCATACATCGTGATGATCTAGGCGCTACCGTTCCGCCGTCACCGTTAGTCACTGTTTAATTGATGAAACTTACCTTCATATTCACTTTTCGTCTTTGTTGTCTTCGAATTGTTGCCATTTTTACGAGCTGCCAAATGCACGGAGCACAACCACATGAGGATTAATTAATGAGAGGATCACCAATCTCGGATGACAAATACAGGATGGGCCCGTTCGCATTAGGCGAAACGATGACAATCGTCGTTACTTACAGTTTTCCTCGTCCGAGCTGGAATCGGTTACGCCGCTACCCCCGCCAACAACAGTAGTGACCGCTCCTGTTCCTGCATGGCCGTTTGGACTAGGACCGCGCGATCGCCTCCCGTTTCGCACCGCGCTTTCCGTCGTCCTTTCCGCTAGAACCATTTTCGCCTTCTTCGAATCCAACGCGACTGCCAGTTTTGCTCGATCGACTCGAAACCTCAAACTTCTTTATACACACCTTTGAAACGCACACTTTTTATAACTTATTCCAGAGTCAGCAAGCTTGAACCAAAAGAAAATCGCAGAAACCAACAAAATAAACCTCTAGTGACTCCTCCGCGCGGACGGTCGGTATGCGAAGATATATCAAACAAACGACGGCAGCAGAGGCAGCACTACGACAGTCGACAACAGAAATACGACAGGAACGGCTTGCAGTGCCTCCTTGGTTCACTTTCCACGCGACCGTACGCGTCTAAGCCGTGCGATTCACGCTAGCGTGTAAAAAGTGAGGGCTACGGCTGCAAATGCTTCTGTCACGGATATTTGAAAACGTGATGTGGGTTTGACGAAAAGACTAATACGGGTCAAACCATCCATAAAATAATATATTATGAAAAAATGATTCAAACTGCGTCTAGTCAAAAACGGAGATTTCTAATGTTACCTTGCTGCACTTTTTACGCTACCGTACGCATTATGATGCTTGCAACAACTGACGTCGCAGTTGACGTACGAAGTATCGATTTGCCCGTTCGAACGGATTCAGGTTTTTAGTTCAAGTTGTGTTTAAAATTATACTCTTATTTAACACTTCCAAAGTTAAAGTACGTATGTTTTAAGTCCAACACTATGCCATCCGACGCCAGGAAAGAGGAGTCAGGTAAGCGTTCGTTCAAACGTACTTGACATATCACCGATGAAACGTGATTATTCTGTTCGTGTCGTATGCATCTCGTCCTTTTGTCGACTTTTTGTTTCAGTTCAAATGTCGAATTAGCTATTTCGGATCATTTACGACAGTTGTATTCTTGGAATGAAACGAAAAGTGCTTTTTGATCAATTCGATAGGGATTCGACAAAAAAAAAGATCGTGAATTAAAATGAACTGAATACGTCGATAATGTCCAGTGCAGTTTTATTGAAAGCCATCTTAGCATACTTGATATATCAGCCAACCAACCAACCAGTACAGTTGTGTTGTTTCCATTGTGTCAAAGTCGCTCTCAGTCGAACAGCACGCGTTAGCACTGCCAAACAAACCACTATTGGGCCTGCAATGACCAAAGATGTGTAAATACCTAGTGATTGTTTTGTTTTGTGCTTTGAATTTCTGCTACGCCAACACATGCAATAAGGTCGGTGATTGCTCCTGTGAATATTACGATGGGAAAGGAGTGAATCTGGAACATGTCATCGAAAAAGATAGCCTACCTCTGCAGGCCGCTGATACGAACGGGAATGTGTACTTTTTCAGTCCTTGCAGGGACCTGGACTATACTCCAGACAGTCGACAGAATAAAAATAACGACATTAACCCCTGTTCCAAGGGATATACTGTACGGATAATAAATACAATTTAGATTGAGTTCACCCAAATAATTCGTTCGTCATACATTTAAAACCCTCTCCAGCTTTGCCAGCTGACCGTAACTAAAACAGGAAATAATACCCTAAAGGAGTACAAGCAGCTGGGTGAACTAAAGGAGACACAGTTTACTAACGATCACGTTGATAATGGGCTTTATCTTACATACATAAAGTCAAATCAAAGGTGGGCATGAAAAGGATGATCTGTTTTACATCTCTAACGAAATAGATTATTTCTTTCAGTACGACACATGTAAAATTAGTATGTGCCAGCGATAAGCGGACATACTTTTTTCCGGGTTCATCAGCAAACGGTACGACGGTACGTTATCATGGAGTAGAAAGAACCTTAAAGAACGAAACAAAAAATATGCACAATTTACTTTTTAACTTCTAGCATCTGTTCCTGTTTTCTCCGTATGCATGCCCAATCACGATAGAAGACTTCAGCAAACCGAGTACTGGGACCGTGCTGCTGATAATGTTATTTGTTGGATTTCTATCATACGTTATCATCGGAGCCACCGTTAATGCGCTCTACCTCGGGGCGCGAGGGATGGAAATAGTTCCCCACCTAGACTTTTGGCAAGATTTGCCGAATCTAGTTAGGGTAAGTTCCCTGTTGTCAAACAGGAAATCAAGTCGACAATTGTGGGAATTTTAAAATTTTGGTTGGTTTCAGGACGGAGCACAATATCTCCAAAACGGCTGCAGGGTGACAAGTCAGACTCCAAATCCAGACTCATATGATGCCATATGAGAAGAGTGTGGTTAAAGTTGGATCACTCAGGATTGTGGCAGATTTGCCCTCCCCTTCCTCCAATTTTGCGCATCAAAAGGAACAAAATACAATCTCAAAGCCGCAGTGATTCGGAGATAATGTGGGAAGATTAGAATATTACTTTATTTAAACAGACAAAGTGTCGAATAAATTCTAATTTTTTCACCATTGCACACAGCTAAAGTTTCTTATAAACCTATTTTTTCCTTTTTAATTGTTTATTGTTGTAGGTATTTCATAAGTCATTCATCAAATATGAATCTTCTTGGTCTGGTCAACAATCTTTGTCCAGGTTTCTCGGTCCATGGTTGCAGTTCTTCATCCACGATGGAGCTCCACCACCATGTCAAAGATGCATGTTGTCCAGTTTTCAGTCGAGCTCCACCACCTCAGGGTCAACGACATATTGTGGAGCAATTCCACTAGCCGTGGGAAGTGTGTGGCCGGTGCTATGAATACCGCTAATTCCAGGCCCTTGCATCTAGTTATTCAATGAAAAAAATAAGCAAAAGAAACGTTAATTTTCGGAACTTCGTGCAGGCATTTAACTCAATTTACCGGGACGTTAGTTGCAAATGGTGGTGGTCGAGCTATTCCTGTTTGATCCGCGAAAATATTATACCCCATATTTCCCGTACCAGGTCCAATCATCATCGGTTGTTGAACAACTCCTTGCGGCATCGTCTGAACTCCCATTCCGCCTTGCATCGCATAACCCATAGGGTAGTGTTGATTCGGTGTCGGAACTTCTAGTTTGTAGTGCAAATCACACAAACTTTTGTAAAGCTGTGCAAATGAGACGTGAAAAGTTTAATAAACTTATTCGAGCATTGTTCTGGAACTTACTTATCTGCATCACGTTTTTCCGTGTAGAAAACTTACCGTAATTTCGCCATCCCTCATTTGGCGCGATAGCTCCTGCATCATGTATGGGATCAGGGCGTTTATGGTGTCATCTTTGAAAGATGGATTATCCTCACGAGCCTTTATATTCAGCAACTTCAGCAGTACATCATTCCGGAAGCCGTATATTGTACTGGAAGTGATTGGTCCGTTCACTTGAAAGAGATGACAAACAACATGAGCATTGATGGGAGACAAGGATGATGCTGAAACAAGATCGGTTTGGTTTGATAATCTTACCTCGTCCTGTCTGTCCACCCATTCCCAGGCCCATGCCCATGCCCATGCCGATGCCCATGCCCATACCCATACCGATGCCCATATTGCCGTATGCAGGCATGGGCGGCCGATTCTTCTCTTGTTCAAATTCATCCCAAGCGGCCTTGCGTTCCTCTTCGTTCAGCGTTTCCTCTTCCTTGTTCTCCAGCAAGGAATCGTGCTCATGATATTTGTAGATAATTGATTCGAAACGCTTCAGTAGCTCGGCGAAGAGCCGATCCTTCGGCAAATTCGGCGTTGGCCGAGGTTCACTCGTTTCCACATCGTAGCGGTAAAGCTCCTGCAGGTCATTCTCCTTGTAATGTCGATCAATTTGCTGCTCGTCGATAACGCGTTTCGAAATGGCCTGCTTGGTGACCTGTCGCTCGTATATTTTCTCTTCCATCGTACCCTGTAGAATATTGTTGATGGGTAAAATTTAATAAATGCATTTACTACCAACGGGAATTCAGCTGGAGGGAGTTCAAAGAAAAGCAAGTACATACCATTGCAATAAATCGATAAATGTAGCAGGGTTTATTCTGGCCAAATCGGTAAATTCGGAATATGCTTTGAACATCATGCGACGGATTCCAGGATACATCAAAGATGACAACTCGGTTGGCTGCCACAAGATTAATTCCGAGCCCGCCGGCCCTAGTTGAGATCAGGAATAATCTGGAAAAAGTAGGACCAGCACATAAGATACAAGTGCTATCATGTGATTTATTTCTCCTTTTACCTGGCTCTCGTGTTACTCTCGTCGTTGAACACTTTGCAAGCGTCATTTCGGTGGTCGATGTTTGTGGAACCATCCAGTCGGAAGTAATCCAACCCCTGTGCCCATGATCCTGGATATTTACTTAATGTTTCGTCCCTATCAGCTTCTTCCTTTTGCGTATTTTCATCCAACAGCGAGAGAAAATGTTCGATTACATCCAATGAGTAGAGTGATTGGGAAAATAACAACCTGTAAGCAAAAATTATACGTGAGATAAAAGCGAAGAAACATTTCATTTGCTTGGTGAATTTTATAGAACATACAATTTATCGCCGATTGTTTCGCATTCCTTTAGGATTTCCATCAATATGATCAGCTTTCCCGAGTGTTCCAGATTATCCAGTTCATTTTCGGGACACATCGCCATCCACCATTCGGTGGGGTTTATCGGCTTCTCTATTTCTGGTTCATCTGGTAAAAAAGGAAATCGAAACAATTAGGTAGAACGAATCGTCAGTCGCTCTGCCATAAACATTTTCCGAACTGGCATGTCTCTTCTCACCATCCGAAATAACTGTTTTTCGAGTTCTTCGTGTAGCAACTGTTTGGAGTGAATATTCATTACTCTTCGGGCAATCGGTCGAGCTTTTATCAGAGTCTGCAACGGGTATAACATCATCGTCCTCGGTATCGGAGGATTCAGGAGTCGTATGCACACTCTCTTCAGATTCATAATCCAGGAAATCTTTTATGGAGCCGAGCGAATCTGATTCGGAGTTTAGACACCACTGGAGAAGAGGAAGAAGCATGAAACATCCATAGTATAAGCCTGGGTCAAAGGTAAAGGGGTTTCTCTCGTACCTTCTTCTGTTGTTCAATTTCGTACCGATCACTGTTGTACCGCAACACTCTAGGATGAGTCCATATACGCTGAAGATTTTGAAAATCCGCGAACAACAACGAAGACCGTTTTTGCATCGGATCGTCAACTAACCGTTTGCCGGCAAAGTTCTCCATGTAGTGCTGTATCAAAATACATTTAACATACCTTGTTCAACAGCAAGATTGTCCAAAAGTTTCAACTCGCAAATGCTTACCTTATATAACGTGCTTTGCACCGACGTGAGCTTGATCGATAACACAAACTCCAGCTTCGGTGGTAGGAACGGTGCTAATACTGAATAGTCTCGCCGCTGAACGCACCCATCGAGCAGCTTGTGCAACACATGAGCCCTTTTGCGCATCACCTGAATGTCGTACGGCGTCGAGTCAGTGTACTGACCGTTAGTGATCGGGTTCACGAAACGGTTCATGTACTCCGTGTATGTGCCAAGCAGTTTTGGCTTCACAAACTGCACCATACAGTAATCTGCGAAATAGGATGGATTGATGTTTCAGATGGAAAAGGAAAACAATGTCAGCCCCACTTACATTCTTTCATGTTGTTCTGTATCGGTGTACCCGTCAGCACAATTCTGCGCATAGTTGAAATCCGGTTTACCGCCTGCGAGAGGGATGTTTTTTCGTTTTTGAGCAAATGCCCCTCGTCGCACACGATCAACTCCGGGCCGGGATCGATCAGGGACGTCTGCAGGGATTCGCGCACCTTCTTCCGAATACGGTTCGTGGTGGGATTGGCCAGGTTTCGGAACATATCATAGCCCATTATCATCACGCCTCCCTCGTTATGCCATTCCATCAGCTTATTAGCTCGTGTTACGTTGTCCTTGTACCTATCACAAAACCGAACAAATAATATAGCATTCAATTAATAGCATCGATTGGTTTCAAAATCACGGTTCTTGATATTTGCAACGAATAATTACTTAGAAATTTCATAAACGTCCACCTCTGTGCCCTTTCGAACGTGTTTCATCCAGATATTAAACTCGTTTGCCCAGTTCAGCACAGTCGAAAGTGGGCAAACTACCAGAATACGCTCCACCTCGGATACATCTGCATTCGCAAGAAGGGTGTGTGAGAGTGCGACAACCTGGAGCGTCTTACCCAGCCCCATGCAATGCGCTAGAATGCAACCCGATCCCTTGCTGTCCTTCATCCGTTCGATACTTTCGAAGCAAGCGTCAAACATAAACTTTACGCCATTGGCCTGATGCGGCTTCAGCTGTTTCACTAGCTTTTTGTCCACCTCTAGCAGCGGTTCTTTCGTTTCCTCATCGAAATCCAACACTAACTGTTCCAGCGTTCGGGCTTCTTCCGGTTTTTCGTCGTACACCTGATTGTAGAGCTTTTGCCTTTCGACAATGCGCTGCTTCCGTTCCCGCTCCTCCTGTTCGGCATTTTTTGTCGTCTGCTCGAGATCGCTTATCTTTAGCAGCTTACGAATGTTTTTACGGCCCTTGGTTGGAGAATCGCCGTCACTGTCGTCATCAGGCTTCTTCTTTTTAATGCGTTTGAGTTTCTTGCTACAAAATATTATAGTTTTGATCATTTTGATTGAGATCATATTTACTTTTCTAGCTTTCCAAACCTCTTCGCTCCATTATGCTTATCGTCATCCGATGACGACGGTGAGTTCCTTCGGATCCTGGTCCGTTTCTTTCGAGGTTGAAAGTCATCATCTTTAAGCTGCTTGGTATCGCCTTCTTTCACTCTACCAGTTGCTCTCTTTGACCGTTCTGCAGCTCGTTGACTACGTCCGGCCGCAGTATTACTTGTAGCGAATTCCGTATCCTCTTCACTCGCATTAGCACTTTCCACGTCAGTTTTACCGTTGGTCTCTGCGGAGGCTGCCGTTGGGGATTTTGCTATCGATTTCTCGTCTTCGCTGTCTGTGACTACTTGCCTTTTTCGATTATTTCTAGTCATTTTTTTCTAAAATAAAATACATTTTATGTGCCTAATTTAAATATGTTGTGCTAACAAAAATGATAAATTTTTACCACATTTGGAATGTTGTTGCTGTTACGGAGAGGTTCATCCGAATCGCTCTCATTTAGCTTCTCTTCGCTTACATTATTCTTTTCGGATTCAGGAAGATCTAGTCCCGCATCCTTCGTCGGTTGTTCTTTGCCCATGTTTGCGGTCTGCGTAATATGTGTCTTGCCACTGCTACCGGAAAAAATATTCGGACTCAAAGTGATGCTGTTGATTTCGATGTTATGTTGATCGTAGAGAATCCTCAAGTTAAAGCGAGATTTGATTTCACTGAGATTCTTGGGTAATTTAGCTACGACCACACGCAAATCTTTTACTGCAAGCTCAACGTTGTCTTGTTCGTTCATTTTGCTCATTTGATATGAAGATACTTCACTCACTTGTCCTAAGGACACCTTCGAATGTGAACTGGATTCGCTATCGTCGTCGCTGATTTCAATTATGCTGATGTTTTTCTTCGCCTTTCGTTCGCTAGTTCTTATTTTGTCTGGAGATTTCGTTGTTTTCGTGTTGCCTTTGGCGATTGGCCCAAGCAGGCTGGGGCGAAGCAGTTTCTCTATCGACACCACCCGAATCGTTCTACTTTTTTGTGGTGGCGTAGATTCGGACTGGTCGTCTGCTACAGCGGGGATGATGCTAGCGATTGATTCGCCACACTCTTCATTATTCTTCGAAAACAGAGATATTTTTTTTCTTGCGTCCTTTCTTATCAAAGAGGATAGCCCCGTCGCGGTATCTTGTTGTTCCGCCGTCTCATGCTTCACAGGCATTCTACTCTGCACATCGTCAACATCGACGTTACTTCTGTGAATGATCGACTTCGTTCGCTTAAGCCTGAAGGAACTTTTTTTCATTATTTCATTTTCCTATATAGAAAAGAAATCACTGCCGTCAATAGGTCGCAAGAACGCGCTGTCTTTGGCTTCCCGCATAAACACGGAACTGTTAATGAAAAGTCGTCGCGGGTTTGTACCACACCACAACAGCCAATTACAGCTACCAGAGGGAACAGTCTTTAGTGAACGGGCTCATCATCACTATACTAGAAGGAACAACGGAAAAAATATCAACCATCTTCGCAATCCTATACGCGTTACATGCACTGTTTTAACTGGCGGTAATGGACGCAAAAATCTCTTTACAACTGTAGTCGCCTGCTTCCAATCCTATCGCGTCCAGGAATACTGAATATTGGAAGCGCAAAAATTATCACTGCAACACATCCATAGCAACACCGGAATGCCGAAACCGACGCTTGCAGTTCTTCTTCTTCTTCTTCTGCGAGCTAGGGTATATCCTCCTAGGAAAAGTTGAAATTTTGTCCTCTTACGTCCTATTCAGAGGCGTACCAGCTCTGTTCTAGCCTTTCGACTGTAGGGACGCTTGCGGTTAATTTAGTGTTGGGCAAAAAGGACGAAAAGCCCCACAATTAGCAATCTACACTTTGTGTTGAAACGAACATACCGCGAAGACGTTGGTGCTGGCTTCGCTTAAAAGCGGCAGATCCGATGGAAAAAAGTAAATTTTCAATTTTACAAGCCAATCTTAACGCAGCGGCAGACGCGTTTGACACAAATGTCCAGCTGCCGATTAATCATTTCGGGCACCGTTCGAATCAGCTGTCAGAAGTCAGGGAACATTTCGATACATCAGGTACCATTTCGAGCAGTTATTGCTTACTTGATTAAGCTCTGTTGCAACGAAACCAAAACATCTAATTAAAATTCTATTTGCAAGTGAACAAAACTATCCGAAACACGTTTTCTAGAATCCTTAATTGCTCTGAGATGCAAAGGAAGAACATCCTTCCTAAAACAGTTCAGAAATATTTAATTATGATTAAGAGACCCCGAAAGTAACTGACAGTAAATGTTCAGATCAAATGTTGTTTCATCAAAGTCATGGTTTATTATACATCCATTATTTTAGTCAACCCATTCAACACAAGACTTCCAACACTCACATGAAGTAGGGGGTATGAATATGCTCATCAATTTGAACCAATCGTATTAGGAGATGTGTGCAAGCAGGAAGTTAAAAAATAAATAGAACAAAATCACTGAGGTATAATAAAATAGAACATTTTTTTGCTAGTCCTTTAGAGAATCATTTTTGTTTACTTTTTTCACCTCTCGTCGTTCACTTTTTTGTTTTTACAGTGACTCCTAGAATGCATTTCAGTCTTTGTCCTCTTGTGTGTATTCAAGTTTCTCTAATAAAAGTTGCCTTATCCTTCTCGGTTTACCTTGTTTTGAAGGAAAAATTATTTTTTAGAAAGGTCCTGGTGGATTCTATAATTCATGATAAATGGTAAAGGATAAATGGAGAAGGATGGAAAGGATATGAGATTTATAAATTTTCTTCATCTATTTTTTCGGTTGGATGTCCATTGCATGCTATTTAATTAGACTAAATAAATAAATGTAAGGTATTCTATAATACAGGAAAATTAAATACATAACAAAAAAATAAATGAAAACAATAACAACAAAAATAAATTACGACATGTTTCATCCGAAGAGAGATACATAACAAAATAAATAAGTTATCATTCAAGATAAGCAGAAAATAAAGGATGAACAGAACTGGGCCTTAACATTTAAACCAAGTTACGACTAGCTTTTTACGTTTGCTTAGACAGTTGAGATTTGCCGATTGTTTCTTCATTTGAATGAAACGTGAAGCTCTGCCGATAAACGGGAAGTGTAATGATAGAAAACGGAAACGTTCCGCATAGGTTAGATGGCGAACAACCTGTCCTAATACTTCCAATAACCGCACTCTCTGTGCTTCATAGATGGTCTCTCTGCTTTTCCTCTTCGCGGAACAAAAAGAACCGAAAGAATAATATATTGCTGACCACATGATGGAACAAATGCAGTCTAATTTATATAGTAGCACTGTCTATATCCTTCTAACCTCTTCCTCTATTTTATGCTTTCAACTCAACGAGGAATTTTTATGACAAATTTTACAAAAAATTGCACTAAAATATTGATTCGTTTATGCTTAATGATACGCGCATGCGATGCTTCCTTAACACCGATGTTAGTTACTGTCGACTAGAGTAGGTTTTCACTTCACAGTAGGAAACAGAGTTCCTTTCTCAAATGCAATTGGTGTTGCTGCTGGGTGAGAATACTTAAAAGGTAATTAAAATCTAATGATTGGTTTCAATATTACCCACGGTCTTTTGCTTTTGTTAGCTTTGGAAACATACTTTCACGTTATTTACAATCAATCGAAGTGGAATGACTTTGGATTCGTTCTCGGTCCTGGCATGTCTTCAGGGAAGACCTTGAAGAATTGTGACTACTGATCTCTGAAAGACACCAACATGGACATTAAATGACACGAATTTTGACTAGTAATAATAATAAAACGTGTGACTAGATTTCAGGAAACCAAGGACTAGGATGGCGAAGGAGCAGTTGGGTACGGGATGAAAAGTTCGTTTTTTTGTGTTTCCTTAACAACTAGAACTTTGCTTGGTATTTTTTTCTGAAATCGAACATCCATCGATCTCGTATGCATCTCTGTATAAGAAATATCTTTTTTTATATAAATACGACTTTCTCTGACTTAGTTAGTAGAAGTAAGGGGAATATGACAATAAATAAACTTGCTCGATGCGATCATAAATAGCTGCTAAAAATCTAACCCCATTTCCTCCACACACTCTATTAATATCGGGTGTCAGCGATACTATGTTTAGTGTTCAATTATTGTTGCCTCTTCGCCCTTCACCTCGGACATAGCTGCCATCGCTTTCGTCAGCACGGATGCATCCTTGAGGCTGAGCACCTGAAGAACTTGCGGCTCCGACCCAGGTGGACCCTGAATCATCATTTGATGCATGCCAGGGCCCACGGTGATTGTTTCCATGGTTTCACCATTCTCCACCTAAATAGATTCGGATGAGTTCAAATAAAATTCTTCACACGAAAACACAGGGGATATATCAACATTTCTCAACAGGAATCCAAAAAGAAAAAAAAATTAAAGTGGCGGAAGGATAACGTAATGGACATTGCAAAAGCTACCAAAACACTATTGGCCCAAAGAAGACTACTACTTCTTACTGGATAAATCATATAAAACTGACGTTATATCAAATGCTACTCACTAAATCACACATCTGAAAAGAAAAGAAATATATAACTGCATTATTCAACAGGAGCAAAAAACATTGACGAGTTTCGAGTATGGTTCCAAAGAAACCGGGGGAGATGAATGATGAAATTGGAAAATACACTGCGCGGAGGCTTGAAATAAAACCAAGTAAAAATGAAAATGGAATAATACTTTAATATTTCCACTATGAATTTTGCTTCAGACATAAATAAAAATACAATGAAAACTAGAACGCACACTTATTATACAAATTAAATTTAAATGACTGCATTAATCTTTCTTTGGTTTCTTTGTACATTACTTACGACATAAATGTTAAGATCGCTCTAGAGATAGAAAGGCACTTTTCATTCGAAATTATTACAGCGATGGCACGGCACTTTGGTAATTATTACAGCAATAAATGATAAGAATAGCAGTGCCTATTCTTAGCATGTTAACCTGATGAATAAACCTGTGGATGATCATTTTCACTGTCACCTATACCGTGGTTTTGTAAACGATTTCCACAGCATGTGTTTCTGAATGCATCAGGTTTAATGTTGAAGTTTATAGTCTAGTTCAATAAGTGTGACAGTGAAAGAACAACAAATATGAGATCTTTCAATAAACAAAGCAAATCATATGGCACTTAAGTTTCACCTTAACTTTACTTGGGCTGCTTGAACAAAGAGAAAATAAATGTGTAAGTACAGAATTTCTTAGTTCTGAACATTGTCCTCCAAAATCGGTAAAATCTGATCTGTACTGACTGAAGTTTTGTTGGCTAACGGTAACAAAATTATGACTTGAACAATGATTACTTGTGCCATTTTAAAGTTCTTTGGTCAGCTATCAAAGCATCATGGTTTCACATGTCTATTTTGACATTATTCATACGACTAGAAATTGCTAAACTACGCAAGTGTGAAGGAGACAATTGTCCCACTAAAGTAAAACCTTAAGGCTTTTTTGGTAAACAGGTAGGATACAGAAAGTTAAATAAAGCACCTTCAGCAGTAGACTAGGTACGCAAACAAATACGAATAAATATCTAAAAAACTATCAATTCTTAAGTTATACCAAATCTTTTACTAATTACGACAAAGGATATTTAGCAATCATCAAAAACGAAAAAGAACTTATCGATATACTCTTATATAACCAAAGATGCTCCGCTAGATACGAATAATGCTACAAAGGTTGAGGTTAAACCCGGCTTGACAGATTATCATCTATGTCCATCTACACGGAAGATAGCTGACGGTAGGGAAAATAGGGAAGCTTTTCACACATTTGTCAAGTCCCCGAGATTATCCTATCCGTCTTGTACATTGCACACCGCTCCCTCACACGCTTGGTATAGCAAAGTGTTTCGGGTCAACCTCGTTCGAGGAATTACTACTGCTGGTCTTCTGACTTATACTGAGCGTATCGATTAGATGGGTGCCTTCAGTTACGGTCAGTTCAATGTCTCGTTTAACATGCTGTTGTTGGTGTTGTTGTGAGGTCTTAGAGTCGGTCGTGGAAAAGGGAATTCCGCTTAGTTGAATTACAAAACTTGGTGTGCCACCATTCTCCGGCGTGCCTGTATCGTCTTTGTCCTCGTCCATCGGTTCGATCTTGGGAATACAGATTTTGAAAGCGCCCGGACCACTAATTCCACCATCGCTACCGATCATAGTAGCATTCGGTAGCGCACCTGATTTTCGAACAGCATTCAAAGAGCTTTGGTTTAAGTTGTTATTATTCGTCACGTTTAGATTATTATTGTCCGTGATATTAGTTTGACCAAGCGAGGTGGACAGATTGAAACAGCCTCGCTGGGAAGGGAGAATTGCATGGCCGGCGACCATTGGCAAGCCAGCTGCAGCAGCAACACGTGCGGCACTGCGTTGATGCTTGCCAACACTCTGCATATGCTGGTGCATCTGGGGCATACTTAGAATAGTAGTCCCATTGCCACCCAGGGCGTAATTAGCAAGCATTTGCGCGGCATGGTGATGGTGCTGACTGTTAACACCGGCGTTCGTCGCAATTGTCAAGTTCTGAGTCGTGGAACCTGTCGTACTAACAATGGAGGAGGCCGTTTGCTGCTGTTGCTGCTGTTGCTGATGATGATTGGACGCTAAATTATGTACCTGCATCGGTGTTATACACACGGTTCCATCCACATTCGGCACCTGCTGGATGTTTGCCACCATCGTCTGGTACATCTGAGCTGACATGGGCACCGTTATCATGCCACTCACGTTCACAGGGAAACCTGAGTAAATGCCGACAAAATAGGGTTACTACCGCCTTCTTCAGTTTCCGTCAGTTCTATTATACCTTGCCCATCCTCTCCGGTAATGATTAACTGACCATCCTGGCCCAGGGTTGCTTCCGTCAGGTCAACAGACATGCTTTCACCCTGGCCGTCCGATATTGTTTGGATAGCATGTACACCTCCGTCAGCTTGCTGTTGAAGCTACAAGCAAATAAAAATCAAATAAATCGAAACATCATGTTAAATATGGTAGAACATTTAAGAGAAAAGCGCCAAACTTCACGCCAAACAAAACCATTAAAAAAAAGAAGGCATCATACTCTTTCTTAAACTAGATAATTATGTTCACTTGTTTGTCATTTCGTGATTACTGTATTGTTGGGGATTGAACTACTTACTGTTGCGATCCCTTGTACTTGGGCTGTGGTGCCGTCCGGCAACGTGATGATGGGGTTGTTAGGATCAACCTGAATAATTGAAACGGTACCATCGGCGTTCTGTATGGTTTGTAGCACTGTGTGTGTGAACTATAGAAGAAAGGGAAAACATGTGGAGAAAGAAGATGGTTTGAATCGTCGAGCAAAAGTAAAATTTAACGAAAAAGAAAAACAAACCACTCAAATAAATCATTTTGTAATCAAAATAATAGCCAATCATATTTCATTGCATCATAACAAAAACTGTTATATTTATCGCCACAAAGAGAACATGGATAATTAAAGAGAATCATACGACAAAATTATGTGCGAAAAAATCGTTCAAGCAACTACGGGAAAAACAATTAAAAAAAGGAGATCCGGTATGAGTAGCAAAAGGAATTGCCTGCCGCTGAATGTAAGTTTCAGAAAGCAGCATTAAACGAAAATCTGAACATTCCTACAAATAAAGCATAATCAATGTAAACAATCAAAGAGAAAAACGAGAAAAGAACGGAAAGAAATGAAAAAGCATCACGACATCAAGTAGCGGTAGCTTAGTTAGAAAATTGGTGTTAGTACGAACATCCACATCGCTTAGAGCCATCGAGTCCAAGCAAACCTGCGCGCTCAGCGTCTGCGAAGGTGAGGATTGCTGCTGGATCTGGATGGTGCCGTCGGCGTTTTCCTTGATAATCTGCGTGTGCCCATTGGCTCCAGTGGTGAGCGTTGTCGTTCCGTTCGCATGTATTTGCTGCTGATGATGCTGCTGCGGGTGCGCCTGGTGGATAATGATCTGTTGCTGTCCATTTGCTCCGTTGGTGATTGTGGCCGTGGCGGTGTTGTTGTTGCCCGTTGGACCCACCGTGACAATATTACCATTCTCAATTTTCATTACATCGACCTGTTAACATATTCGGCCGAGTGATGTAGGCAGACCACGTTTTATGAGGCACAAATTGAGAAAAAAATCCATTGTGGACAAGGATATCACCAGTTATTTATAGCAAGATGAATTATGCACCAAGCTCAGGATTATAAAATCTTTGCTTGATGTAGCAAATAAAAAATCAAGTCTAAAAAGGCGTCCAAGAACGAAACGCCTTTAAAGCTGTTCCGTCGGAACTATCGTCGACGAGAATTGAATTTCGGCGACTAATACTTACGTTCGAGCTAGCCGTTGCTATGGCGTTCGCTTTTTCGTCCTCTTCGCTAAACGCGGGCAGAAGATCTTCCCTTCCATGATATTTATAACAATTTATGACAATTTTTCTCAGCGCATGAGTCCAACTTATCTGTAGGTTAATAGTGGATAAACGGTACCGTTGCCAGGCGCGTTACGATAAGAAAAAATCATCAACACATATGTAATGACGTTCGAAAAATGAATAAAATCGCATTACCAAAATAAAACACCTACCTTCTGTTTTTCCTCCTCTGTGCGTGCATCCATTCGGACGTTCGCCCAGGGCAGCTCCTTCGGCCACCAGGGTGGTCTGGTTGAGTCTCGACCCCAACCGGGTTTTCCGCGCCCAGTCGAGTACTTCAGCATCAGCGGGATAAACGCGCGCAGTTGAGCTTGGGTCATTTTTTCCACAGGCGTTGGTATGCCGTCAATGATCAGTGGCGGTAGCTCGAACAGCGACGGATCATCCTGTACGCGCGGCGGGGCTTGTGCTGCTAGGGCTTCGTCCAGTTTGTCCATCACGTTGTTGCGCAGGTTTTTCAGTACATCCTCGAGTGGTTTCGCCCCGAATACTTTGTAGATGTTGTTCGGCTTGCCGGGCGTGGCCACCAGCACAACAGCCTGTTGCCCAACGCGGGTGGCATATTCGAAAATTGTTTGCTAGAGAGGAAACAAATGTCAACAGAATGTTCGGAACATTTAACAATTAGCACGTTTCTTACCCTTAATTTTCGAAGTAATCGATTTTGCTGCCGCTTGCGAATGGAAGGATTGGTTTCAAATGAATGTGGCCGTTTCTTTTTCTTCGATGATGTGATCGCCGCAGCAGCCGCTACGCCAACCACGCCGGCGGCGACCAATTGTGCAGTGACTTCATTCTCCATGGCAACGTTGATTAGATTTCCATCGTCATACGCACTGCCTGGACTACTCGGATCACCGTCGTCGTCATCGTCCGACGCGCCTGTGATATTGTCGTCCTCCACATACTCCATTCCATCCACTGAGTTGAGTGTTAAACTCATGTTTGGTTTCTTTTTATAATGTTCCCTTGTGCTGTGAATGAGCCGACAACGCGCCTTGATGAGGATTATACATATAAAAACTAACTTAACAAACTAACTAGGGCGGAATGCAAAAATAATTCAATAAAAACAGCGAAATCTTCGATTTTATACATTACTTCTTTTCCTTCCTTTTTAGTAACTCCCAACAAACAATAAGAAACAGTTTTCATATTCTACCCCTGTCGCCGGCTTATGGAAATGCTCACTGTATCAAACATAGCATCGATACGGCTCGCTCAAACATGCACTCTATGCTTTTCTTTGTACAACGCGTGTGATCTGGTGTGGCTCGTGCTTTCCTTTTTTAACAAGTGCTTTTAAAAACTATATTCTTCCCTATCAGTCCCCCTCCTTATTATTAAACTGCATGGAAAAGGCGACCCCCTCGCGTTTTCGGTCCGGTTCCATTCTATATTAATGCGAGCTCCTTAGTGTGAGTGTATTACTTTCACGGCACCCCGTACGCTACTTTTCACCGACGCTATCCTAACCCCTTGAACTACAATGGCAACAAAATGATTCATTTCCAGCTCCGAAACTTAAATCCATATTATTCACGGTCCCCATCATGAATGTTATTTGTGGGTGCACGTTGGCATGGTCGAAGAATCTTTTCTGTAAAGCTTTTCCCATGTGAGATGCATTCGAAGAGCTTGTTGCAACACGGAAGCGGTGGACATGGAAATATAAGCACTAACATTAGGCCCATTATGCTACTACTCTGAATATCACACTATCAGGGCGGAAAAACTGTTTCCACCCCCCCCTCCATCTCGTTGGGAGCTCGGAAAATCGAACACAAACTGTAACTTTTCGTCACCTTTTTCCTTTTCAGCCATCTCCATACGTTTTGACACTGTGCTTATGCTGACGAACAAAATATGCCTTTCCGTCAGGTCTTCCATCTTGTCGCGCACGGGAAACTATGGAAAATTGCATTTTTACGTTGCCGTGAAAATTCACTAATTCTCTGCTCAAAGGACCCATTGCGACTGCGAGACCATGGCAAGTCTCGTTTGTTTACAGTTTTTTTGCCATTCAACTCAGCTCATTTCGAGAAATGAAGCGCTATTGGAGGCCTTAGCGCATGAAAAATTTCCGAGTTTGCCCTTTTGCCATTACCAAACACCACACAACACACATTATTGCGGAGCAAGCCCAGTTAAATTTTCGCGTTACGCACCTGCGTGAAGTTTACAAAAATAGATCCTCTCCACGAACGGCCGACATCAACAACAAACGACGGCGATAGTTGTTTTAAATCACTTTTTACACGATTTTACGCGCCGATAGCATGGAAAATGGACTATTTTTCCGGATTGCTCGCTTTTGCACTGTGTCGGCCGACGCTAGTATTGATTTTTACCAGGCATCAACCTGGGGTTCACAACCAGCGGTTGCTAGAACAGGCACGCTGATCGCTAGCCTAACTGTGACGTCACACACACACATGTGGAGAAACTGACGACAACACTGTGTCGGCTGCAGCGATTAGACGAGGAACAACGGCCGAGCAGTTAAGTATCTACTTGCGGGTCGATAAGGTGGTGATTATAATTTCCAACCCACCGTTCAGTACAGAAATTGATCATTTAAAACAAATAAATCGGAATGGAAAATAATCAAATACGTACAATTAAAAGCCAAACGTCAGATACAGCTTTGGTTAATCCGATTTGACATTCACTTGTTCGTGTCGCATCTGTACCGGCTCCGATTCATTTCAGTTCAGTTTGACAATCAAAATGCCAGTTATTTTCGATAAACATACGAAGTTTTCATAGGCATTTCATGGAATAAAAACATACCGAAATCCAATATTTGCAAATTATGTAGTGCTGTCATCATACATTTTGAATCGGCTTTTACGGTAATCCAGGCATGAATGCTTTTACCAGATTACCGATTTCGCAAGCACAAGAAAATCATAAAGTCACGAAGCTGATAAATAAAACAATATAATGAATAATAATACTTTATTGGTAAATCCGGTTATAAGGAATTAACTGAATATCGACGTAAGCTGTTGTTTGATTAATGCGATTAACGAATCAATTTATTATATCACTATGTTTTGATGTTTCGGCATAGAAAACCACACACACAGGAAATACTGTACAATAAGTTCTCATCACACTTATTTCGTTCACATTTTTAAATTTTCACATTGCACTGTTTACTAAACTGGAAGTTGATGCGTGAGCTTAATTTACATACACAACTATTTCTCGATTAAGTTTTGAAGATGGCAAGTACAATGTTGCCCTTCACTAGGCAGCTAGCTTAGCAAAACGTGCTAGATGACCTGGTGAACGACCGAATTGTAGCTTGTTGCTTATTCTGCCATCCCGTTAATACGAAAGAACTTTCTGCTCGATGAGTTGTTGCTTTTATAGCTTCGTTTATCATCTTTAACAAAACGATGCAGTTCGTTTCCCTTCTTTAGTGTGGTCGAGGGTTGGCGCTGCTGGTCGTATGCTTCAAAACAGGAAGCATAAGTTTGATAAAGATATCTCACTAGCCTTTGCATAACATGTGTTCCAATGAGATCGAGTGTACAATCAGCCATGCCACGTTTAGATGACCATACTTGAAAACGTTCGCAACTCTCATATCGATTCAGTTTCTCATTACCATATTTATCAATGCACATTCGGATCTTTCCATAAGGACAGCTTGTGGTAGGTACGTACAAGAACTTTAGGACGATAACTGTACTAACAAAAAATCACAACAAGAGTGCATCATTCGATAGGCTGGATTTCGCATTGATAAATTATTTCACCATTTCCATTCTTTATGAAAAAATGAAGAATGAATAAACAAATAACTCACACGATGCCGATAAACATTAACACGACGTAGATGTTTTCTGACGAAAACGTAGATATTTCTCTGGATAATTTGGAATGAAAAGCATGCTTTTCACACCAGAACACAATAATTGGGACCAACGCTATGTTTAGCATCCAAAGCTATCGCAGCACAAATCCACCAGCAGTAGAAACACCAGCGAAAATATTAGTCACTGATGTTACTATTCGCTTACATAAAAAACTTGGCTGCGTGGAGGTAAATGTCGTAGATTTGTTTTCCTATTGCCGAGTGGTTCGGCGTTATTGCGCAGCTGCCTGAAAAGCGAATGTAGCCACGAAAAGCATGCCACAGTCCGATTGAAGACGTCGGCGCCGCCATTCAGCACGTGCTAGCAGTCGTCAACCCCACGTTGTGTTTGCCAATACTTTGATTAAAAACATATTGCTTGAACATATTCTTCTTCAACAGCAAATATCTCGTAGCTCCATTTTTGTTTCTGCTATTGCTTACTGATTTTAATAGCAAATAATAATAAGGGTATTCTTGATTTCGTTCCTTTCCTAATACCAAACAATATCCAAACCGACGAGAAAAGCCCATACTCAATAGTATCCATGATATTGAAAATACTGCATTATGTTATAGTTGTAAGATTAGGCTAGGAGCGTTGATGCGAAAAAATGAAATTCGGCCAATACCGTGTAAAAGAGGGAAAAAAATGAACAACCGACAACATAATATTTCACGCCACATCTCATACGTCGAAAATTTCATTACGAAAATAATGCATTGTTTCGAGATAGATAAGAGAGAGCAAAAAATACATTCAAAGCCCGTCATTTTACAAGGGAGAAATTGTATGCAAAATTTCCCCCACGTTCTTCAGATGAAAAGGCTCCACGCTTAAGGCACGTATACACGTGCGAAATCACGAGGCGTGCACAATCTCGCTTGTGGCATCTGTCAAAAATGACTGATACGCAATTTTAACGATGTTTCAATTTTCATTGTGCCGAAATCGTCAAGAAGTACACCGTGGTGGGACTGCTAGAATATGGTAACCATCTGTTGTGATTTCCAAACCAAGTTAAGGTAGAGCGCGCGCTCTTGATGAGTACAATTATGTATGTAGCAGCATCACCACTTGTGTTTCCATGGTGTCTAATGTTCAGTTGTCAAAATGCTGTGGACGAACCAACCTGAATAGTATCTAGAAAACTGGCTTCTTTGTAATCTTTTGTGATTTTGACATTGCGTCTCAAACCCCTCCTGGGCTTGCGCTTGCGAGTCTGCAGGACGTACTTTATTTTAAGAAGATCTAGTGCAGGCAGACGAGGCCAGCGTGCTGTACGTGCTGTTGTCTGCAAAACTTTCACTTCCCTGGTGCCAGAGCTCAGACCGATGAAGCAATTGGTAATCCCGTAGGTGGCTGCTAGTGGTTGCAGTATGTTGTGATTTGGTTAAGGAGAACGTTATGTTGTATGCTAGAGGTGATATTTAGGCTCGACATGAATCAGAAGATAGGTACGTACGCGAAAAATATAGTGCTGAAACATAGGTTTCAATTTCATAACTGTATTGGTGTGTGCGCAACGTGGGTGCCCGCAAGTGACGGTGTTTTGTCGACATTGTCTTTGGAATGTTAGTTGAAAGAGAATGCACTGAAACAGCTTCGCTGGAAAAGGCATCCGCATTTATCCAGAGTGTGGAACCAAAAAGAGGGAGCACATCATTAGACGTCGAGGAACCGAGGAACCGAGGAACCAATATACGTACACATGCTCAAGAATCCAGTGCAGTCTACCTGCGCCTAGCCGGGACCCATTTAGTGAGGAGCTGCCATTCATTAAATATTTGATGCTATTGCTTTCTTGTATCGATCCACATTTCATGCTAATAATGCAAAACCGTCCGCAAAACTTCTCCCGAATACGCATGTGTTAATGTTTCATCTCGTGGTGCGTAGGCTTTTGGTCCAACTTCAGCCCAACTCCCAACCCACCAGCGACCTCTGAATGCGGCCCAAAACGCCGAACAACATCGTACAGGCGGGCTGTGAAGGAATTCTACGCCTTCAAAAGTTGCGAAGGGTGGGAGAGCAAAAAGTGCAGTTGGAATCCTGCCTACAAGAAAACTGTGTTTCGTTATGCTGCGCTATGTGGTTTTTTTTGTTCGCAGAGGTACAAAAATCCGAATGGGAGTTGTGTAACTTGTGCGTCTTCTTAGTTAAGTGTCGCGAGCGAAGTTTGTTTGATGGAGATGTAGCAGTGCTCCAGTGTTGTAGCATATTATGGTGGACCTACCCGTCCCTGAATCAATTAAGCCAACGGAAGACGCATTGCTTAAGCATCTGCTGTCGTCGAAATAAATGTATCATTCATCGAGAAGAGTCAACGAACGTCGCTGCGAGCAGTGAAACCAGTTGTGCTCTGTAAAACTGGGTTATTCAAAGCAACACCCCTCGAAGAAATGCGCTCTGCTCTAATCTAAAAAAAATTGAATGAAAGTATGCTAACATTGTATGCGGTTGTTTGATAAATGCTAGCTTCGCTCGAAACTACTCAAATCAAAGCGTGAGCCAGAAAGTTTTGGAATTGTTTGGGAATGGAACGATTAATGCCATGCCTTTTGCTGCGGTAGACTGCCAGCGCGGAGGAGAAGATAAAAATAAAACGCAAACATAAAATTGTGTTACTCAAATATGCTGTAGGTATAATGCTTGTGTATTTAACTATCTCATAAACAGGACTGCTTTCGAGTGGGTGTACCATAGACATATTGGCTGCTAGAGTACAATTGCAGGGCGTATAATTCCGTTCGCCTAATTAAGCGTCAGCATGGAATCGGAAACAGACGACAACTGCTACGAGCGTAAGGACATACCTGTGGATAAGTTCGGCGGCGAATTCTATCTCAGCCGGGACGTTATGACCCGGCAGTTGAACCGTCACCTGGCGAACTGTTCGGCCGATATGTCCCCGGCCCATGGGCGTCCCATTTCACTGCCGACGAAACTTTACGATCCTAGTAGCAGTGCTGGCGGAGATGGTGGCCGCGAACAGCTCGACAGTGGATCGAATGTAACCGATAACTCGTCACTTATAAGGCGATATGCTGAAGTGACCAAGTTTAAGGTTGAATCCCCGAGCAGCGGCAGCGGAAATCGGTTGTCTAGAGGGTATGTCTAAAGAGTGGTGGTTTAGCACTGTTAACAACGGTAACATCTTTGCAAAGAGCATGAATTACAACTACCTTTTTGATTGTAGGACGGATTCCTCTCTTCTGGTGGCGAAAAAGCGCCTGAGCGCAATACATTCCAGCCCCCAGCAGAATGAAGGTGACATAATGGACGATGACTTAGCCCCACTGTTACCTAGCAACCGAGAACTTTCCCAGGAGGAGTTGTATGAGGTAAGCGAAGACATTACTGCCGACGGCATAAGTCCGATATTTGCGAATTACGATATGTCGAATTAGGCCGCATAGTCATGGAAATTTCAATGTTGATTATCAGCCGTAAAAAAAAATTCTCCTTCTTTCGTCTACTCTCTTTGCTAGTCTCATACGTCACTAGTGTCCAGCTCAGAAGGAGGGATACTGGCCGAGGGCGAGGATACCTCCAGTGAAGAATCACAGGAAACGGACAATTCAGCCAATCCATCCGCTTGCGTGCTGAGTCTGGTAGAGCGATTGCTTCGGACGCATCCCGTTTGGTTTCTGCCCGGTATTCAACGGTCCGGAGCGATCCATCTGCTACAAGGAAAGGAAGAAGGGGTAAGGTTTGGAGCCAAACGCATTCCAACGGCAGGTTAATAGCTTAATCTATATTCATTTCTTGAACGTTTAGAATTTCATCGTTCGGGGCTCTAGTCAGTCGAAAACGATGGCTGTGTCGGTGCGACTGCCAGCGAACGCCGGGCCGTACATTGAGCACTATCTTATCCAGTCTAACAATGGGCTGCTAAGTCTGGAAAGTTCCCGATTCAAGTTTGACTCGATTCCCGCCCTCATCGCTCACTATACGCAGTGCTGTGACGAGCTGCCGGTTCAACTTTGTCTTCCAGCGGCCCTGCGGGAGGCAAAAAATCGACAGCAGCTGTCTTCGTTGGCGTTGCTCGGGCAAGAGTTCTGGCGCTATCCGATGGCGAGCTCACCGAAACCAAAACCCATCAACCTACCGGCGTCTCTGTCTGCCAACTCTAGTCACATGAATACCCCGTCCGAGGCGACGAACTCTAGCGGAATTGGCACGTCCGTACTTAACCACACGCCTACGGTGGCCGTCGGGATGGCCGGGGCCGCCGGAGGCAACTTTGGCGAAACACCGACAGACACGTTCTCGACGCTAAGCAGTTTCACTGTTAGCAATGGACAGTCGCTACTTAGTCCCGAATCGATCGATAGTGCCATCATGATGTCACCGATGGACCCGACCCAACATCAGACGGGAATCATAGGAAAAACCAGCACGTTCAAGGCGCGAAAGCAGATTGTGTCCCCTACAACGCCGCACGAGGTTGAAAAGCAGATAGAGCTGTTCAACGCCAACATACTAGGGCATGGCAGTGCCGCGGAACATTCGAATGGGGGCGATGTCGGAGGAGAGATGTCGATATCGGCATCATCGTCGATAGACGGCAAACATGTGCTTCACACTAGCACGCTGGAAAGAAAACCTCGGGCTCCGAGACCAACGCCGCCGAATACACTTAACATCAAACCGATAAGGTTAGTTTAGTCTTAGGTAGAAAGGCAAACATATGCTGAATGTTCGTATAGTATTCGTATAGCAGATGCTTCGGCTCATTTATGTTTTTATTTTTGTTGTTTTCTTTTTCTGTGGCTTTTCTTCTATGATTTCGAATTGTCTGGTTGAAATAATTTATCAAGAAACGACGTTACGATGTCATAAACTAAGGATCATTGAAGTGGTTTATTTCTATGTTTCGTTAGATCAACCATGAGGTTAACTATAGCTGTAAGATTTCGAATTCATCTGATAATAGGAAGTCCCCTGTCTTTTAGGTAAAAAAAAAAAGTTTCACTATAATTGGTTTTTTTCCAACAGGAGCCCACCCGCGCCGCCGGCGAGACGAATCAAACTTCCCATTTCCGATATCGTGGCAACTGCTGACGGAAGTGGAAGCTTATTTACCCCCCAAAATGCCACCAGTACTACTCCAACTGGGGCAGGCTTTCCTAGGGGTCGGTCGTTTCAGCACAAGGAGAGCCTGGCTGCTGGCAGCAGCAGTTTAAACATTAGTAATACGGTGTGGTATTGTGATGCTGAAAATATAGAAGAGCAATCGGGACAAGCAGCATCATCTGGATTGCAACAGCAGTTAGATCTGGACAGTGAACCACCAAAGCTGGAAACGTTCGATATCCCCTGCATCAGCATTCCAGCGAGCACTCGAGTGAGCCGCCGCAATAAGCGTAAAGAATCTAAACACTATCAGGTACGGTTGCGTCGCAGCAATGACACGTCCATAGTCTATGGGGTTTAATCTTAAGCTTGAAAAATGTATGTATTCTTTCTTCGAACAGGAGTCGGATATTCTCGAATCACCGTCGGTGTACTGCAGAAGTACGCTGGGAGATAAGATCAGCGATTACGAGGACATTTGGTCACAGGACGCCACCAAAAGTGATCGAAGATCTCTGCTAGCTACCCGTCACGGGGCTTTTCCTTTGGAAGACTTAAGTGAGTTATTATCACTTTATTTCGAGCTGCAGATTTGTCTGTAGTTTGTAATATGGATTTTTCATACATTTACTTTCCCGCCTTGAAAGGACTTGCTTCGCCTTCGGTAGAATCCATGAATTACGGACACGGAAAACTTTCGTCGTACAAAGGACCGGCAGGACTCGGTGTGTCAACGTTTTCCGTTGACAATCTCGGCGTTGTAAAGCACGGCCTGGACGCTGGTGCAAACAATCGTGCAAGCACACCGACAGAGAAACAACGTCCAACTGTGGCGCTGAAAACGTTTTCCCCCGTGCCAAAAGAAGCTGCACGGTTCGGAGGTCGGCCAGATTTCCTAGATATACGGCAGCGTTCGTGTTTGAACATTTCCCACTCCACTCCAGCTGGGACACCGGTAACGCTGGGAAACATAACAGCTAGCTCCAGCCAGGACCAGAAACAAAACAGCCCGTTCTATGCCGACCCGGCGGACATTTTATCAATTAACAATATCATAAGACGCAGCCCATTGAATCGGCTGACTTCGGCGAATAGCAGCCAACGCCATTCGGAACCACCCAAGCAGCTGTTGAGTAATGAGGACATTCAGACACCGTCGGCGTATCCGTGGGGTAATGGCAATGGATGTCATATTAACGTGAGTAACATTACACTAAGGGAAAAAGGAACTCGTTGGCTTAAAAGTAAATTCTTTCCTCGTGCAGAACAATTTTGCCTCGTCTCTGGATGAATTGGCACTGGAAAAAACGAATACAATGCTTTCGGGAGTTCGTTTGAACGAACTTAGTATCACTGGCGGTATAGTGCACGGGCATGGAATCAACAGCGACTACGACTCCGATATACGGTGGAAAACTTCGTTGGCATCACTGAAAAACGTTGAACCACCCGGAATGGTGCACCAGAAAAGTACGGACAGTCTCTTGGCCAGCCGTCCGCTTACTATACATCAGATCATTGCTAAAAGGTTGCCACAGTTAAACCTTTCCGAAAGACTTTTGGATGGTATGGTAATGCACGATGGAGCTAGTTTGAACGGGGAGCCTGGTTTCGGTACGCTCGGCAACAGGGGACAACGAAAATCGGCCTATGACAATGTTGAAAAACATGCCAATGGTACGTATTGACAGAATGGCTTTGGTTCATTTGAATCAGTGTGCAATTTTGTGATTCAACGTTTTCTTCCTCAGCGTATGCTTCATCTGCTATCAATAGTGCGCATTCGGACGACGGAACCGTTTTTTCCGAACCCTGGGACAGCTCTCAATGGGACTCGTTTTTCCCTAAAGAACGTAAGTTAATTTTTAAATTCGAACAGGAAATAAGTAATCTTTTTATGTGTTGTATTAAATTATTCGCGGAATAACGTTTTCGTTATTTATTTGTATCATTTTGTCAGAATCGGCAATTAAAACAACATCATGCACGAATTATGAAAATAGCGCATTAGGAACCAAGGATAGCCGGTATCGTAAAGACATGCAGCAACAATCGGAATCGCAGCCAAAAGTAGCTACGATACTACGATCTCGAAGTTGTCGCGATCGAGAAATTTTATGTAAGTAATATTCGCTTTAATTAGACAAGGTGCGAATTTAACAGTAACTGTACGTTGCGATTTAACGTACTAACGGAAGAAAGATTTTCTTATGAATCAAAGAAGAAGATTTTGCATGCTATTTTGTAGGTGATCTTTTCAGAATCGGTTAAAAAACCCGGTCCTTGTGTGGATGTATTTGAAGAAAATTCTATTTGGATCGTTTCACCTTCTCAGTCCAGCGAATTTATGCAAAAATAAATTTGAAAAATAAGTTCATTAGCTTGGTACATACCTTTGGGACATAAACATACCTGGGAATGAGGTATTTTTAAATCTATTAAAAAAATCTTTATTCCTTTTTCCTTGCCTTGGTTGATGTGTGCATATGGCCTAAATACTATTTACAACTAATAGTACAGTAGCAATAAGAGTTTAAGCCGATACTTTCATCAGTTGGAAACTGCTCACACACAGGGACAAAAGTACATAGAAAACCAATGCAGTTGTTGCAACCCGTGCAATGTGAATTAAAGTACAGAAATTATACTAGCAAATAATAGATCATATTCTATTGAATAATGTGGTTTTGAATTTTAACAGCATACAGGACAGGGCGATCGTAGATAATGCCTGTTTCCGTTTTTTTGTTTCTTGACAGACGGTGTGACGATGTTGCGCAGCAAATCAAATGAGTCAAGCAGTGGAACCACCTGAACATATAAAAACTATTCATAATTTATTATGTCTTTATTCACAAAAGGTTTCATGTTTTCACTTATCCGCATATACGTAATGGTGGAAGAGCGGTGCTGTGAAGCATTTTCATATGGTAGATGACTTGTAAAAGAGAAAAAGACTACCTGAAGTATCTTTAAACCGGGGACAAATGGAAATTACCCATTGGCATTATCAATGTTATGAGAAGTATTCTAAACTTTATCGATCGGTTTCTAGGCGGAAAGGCCCTAGTTTGCCGCTAGCTCTGACCCGCTACCTGTGGCGAAAGGGTAGGTTTGTTTAGGACGGCTTCCAGAATACGAAGCTTGGCATTATTTTACCATAGCATATACGTTCTGTGCCGTTGAATGGAATTTTTGGCATTATTTGCTGTGGAATGTTTTGTCCTGCAGGGCAAAACAAGACTGAAAAATTGACAATCGGAAGGGTTTAGCCATAATCTCCGTTCCATTGCAGGACGTACGACATTCAAGGCGCAGAAGATGCTGAATCTGTTCGACTTATTGCATCAGCCTTTGTAGAAATCATGATCGGTTTGACACACATTTCAATAACGAAGAGTATTTGTATTAAAACCAATTCGCCAGAGCTAAGAGTGAGCTAATAAGTGACGGAACCTTCGCCTGTTGAACATATCGCCAGTCTCTGGAGATGCTGGTGAAACTGCTAAGCGAGAGTGCGCCGACTCATAAGTTCACTATCTTCTGGTGGCTGTAGTAGCCGCAATCAAAGTTCGAAACGTCTGATAAGTAGTCTTGTTTATACAATGATTATGCCGTCCCACGCCTTGCAAAGCGCTGGGCGAAGTTCCGGAGGTGGTTTGGTCTGCAAAGAAGGTTTATTTGTTTGCATCGAGTCGCCTTGAGCGCTCAAAACAATGATGCCTTACTTTATTGCGTATCGGTTCGAAGGCGTTCCGTAGGAATACTTTTCGGGACCCTTATTGCCAGAGAGGCGGGTGCCTTCCAGTGGGATGCGTAATTTCCATCGAACATGATGAGTTGTAAATGGGCTCACATTCACTCAACG
Source organism: Anopheles plumbeus (assembly GCA_034621735.1). NCBI lineage: Eukaryota > Metazoa > Arthropoda > Insecta > Diptera > Culicidae > Anopheles > Anopheles plumbeus. Next base: position 18,684,929 of record JAOEFI010000003.1, read on the forward strand.
ACGCATCCTCGAAGGCCAAGGTTTCGTTATTTTCTTTCTTTCATTCTTTCTTTCTTACAAACGATAACGTCAGGAGTACGTTTCCGTTTGAGAAAGAAGAAACGGCAGCTCAGTTCGATTGTTGTCTCCGCGTTGAGCGGTCGATCGGTGAGATCGTTTTCGCAGGAAATAGCGGGTCGCCAAAGCTCATTGGTTGGTGCGCACATTCGGTTTTTACGGAATACGCTCAGTAAAAGTAAACAAGGACATCCAGTCCGCGTTGTTCTAATGAGAAACTATCGATTTCGCCGTTTCGTGCAGTCGGGCAAAAATCGCTTCTCTATCATTCATGAAGTGGTGCAGAAGGTGGTCACGTGTAAGATACGTGAACCGGAATGAAGTCGTCATGCTAAACCGCATCTTCACCGACGGTGTTCCTCCACCGTTGGCGTCGAGCAGATGCGGATACGGATCCCGAGATGCTGATCTCACACGACAACAACTGCCGCCGAATACCGCGCTAACAGTAAACAGCCATCACGGGCTTATGATAAATGGGATAGTTGCTGTTGCATCAACGCCATTACGCCATGAAGGTGAATGCCGGGCGCATGTTGACTCAGTAGCTAGTGGTGCTAACTCTGATAACGGTCCTGTTGGCATTTCTTCTGGCTTGTGCCCACTTCTAGAAGAGTACAAAAGTGATCGGCAGTCACAAACTTGCGCTACGCGGAAGCGCCCAGTCTATTACAAAGATGTGAAGTCAAACGATTTGCCTCAGGAGCACCAGAGTTGTAGACGGCTGGATCGACTACTGGGTACTTTTCGCGTGCAAGACGGCCAACCAGTCCCGACGCCACCGACAGAGTACCCCACTGTCGGGAAGCAGCCGCCGCCACTGGGCCCTTCTATTCGGCCTCGCGAAGCCGCCATCGGGTACGAACAAGTGAATGTCAATGAACAAGGATTTCCTGTGGCAGATGGCAACTTGGTCTGTTCCATGCTGCTGGTGGATCAAGACTGGTATAAAGTTGAGTATGGTGAATGTGAACCAACGCTTAGCGTCGATTGTTTGATCATGGTTGAGGATCTTGCACAGGAGCGAAGGCCTCTAGATCCGCCCAGAGACTCTTGCACTTCCGTGGCGAACGTCGAACAGCTATTCGGTTTGGACGAGCTGGGCAATATCACTATCAATTTGGGACACATTGAAGAACAGCGTGGCAGGGCACTTATGGCCAAGCGGCGATATCGGAAAATATTTAGTCGGCTTGACCAGGCTAAAGAGATCTACGAAACGACCCGATTCGACGGGATGTGGCAGATGCTGGTGCATAAGCTTTTCGCGTGCTGTGAGGTGAATCTACTTCGAGGTATAACCGTGAGGTCGAGGAGGATCAGAATTTGTCGTCGTGCAGGACGAGCAGAATTCTTTTTGGAATAAACTGTATATGTTATATTTAATTGATGAAACTGTATGTTCAAGAAGCAATATTCTTTGATTTCTTTGTTTTACAGGTCACCCACGGAATCGGACCTCCCACAATGGCCCTGGAGAGTCCATTGCCACGTACGCCTTCTACCTTGCCAACAAACAGGACTCAACGTTCTCGCGCAACATTAGCAACTTCATCGCCTGCACCAAGGAATCGAAGGCGGCACCTCACCCACAAGTGGTGATGCGGAATATGCGCCAGTTTATGTCCGGCATGAAGAACTATCTCGTAAAGCACGGCGAAGGAGAGTTTGCGAGTGAGGTGCAGAAAGCGCGTGCCCAACTCAAGCCAGACGAGTTTCTCAACCTGGACTCCATACTGGAGGAGGTGATGCACCGGCTGGTGATACTGCCATTGCGCGAGCATCTGTACGGTTTGTTCGTGGATTACTACAGCCAGTCGGGAGACATACAGCTGATAGTGGAGAAAGTCCGCTCTACTGCGGGGCGTGGGCCGGCCGCTTTCGGAATAAAGGTAAAACAGATGATAGTTTGATGACTGTTTGAATGGAAGGGACACTTTGAGCGCCATCTGTGTGTTCTCAGCATCGTCATCGCATGACATCTATTTTATTTTTGAATCATTTTTATATAATCTCCGTCCTACCGTTATCCTGTTTTCAGAGCAATGTCATACCCCCTAGTTCGACAGCGATGCGCCAAATCGCAACACTTTTCGTTCGCCTCCAAGAAGCTGAGCTACCGTTGGTAAAGCTAGATCTTCTGCTGGCTGCCGTTTCGACTATCTTCGAAGCGACCACATGCTGTAATGGGCAGCAGCTCAGTGCGGACGATTTCCTGCCGGTGCTAGTGATGGTAGTGGCCCACTGCGGCTTCGTTGGTGCCGAAGTCGAGGCAGAGTATATGTGGGGACTATTGCAGCCATCGTTGCTCAGTGGTGAAGCTGGTTATTACCTCACCGCGCTGTGCAGTGCGGTGCATGTACTCAAGAATTTTACCTTGAGCGAACAGGAAGGAACCTCCACATTAGATGTATGTATTACTCGTCGTGCCGCGCCTAGTCTGCATGTAATGAACTTTAAATTATGTTTCGCTTCTCTGCCTTAGTGGGACTCCTCTACTATGCCTAACTGCTCGTCCGTGCTGCGCGTGATTATTCCGGATGAATACAATGGCTCCATACAGACGCGCACACTTCCCATACGACCCCACACGACAACCAAGGAGGTCTGTCGGACAATTGCCCACAAGGCGAGAATAACGAATGCCCAAGACTATGGGCTGTTTAAGCTGATCGACGGTGAAGGTGAGTAGGCCTAGCTCCTTGAATATATAATCGGAAGATTTATATACGTTCAAATGTGTTTATTTTTCAAATATTCATCAGAGACTCTGCTACATGACACCGAATGCCCGCAGGACGTGCGAATGGCGGCGAAAGGGAAGCATTTTATGATTGCATACAAGCGCATCGACGCCAAAATAGCGTGGCCTACCGTGATGCCAAATAATGCTGCAACCAACACGAGAACCACCATTAATACCACTCTGACTATTGCTAATACTACAACCACTACTACTACTAATGCGAGTGATAATCAACTAAAAGTATAAACACAAACAATGAATTAAGCTTCCATCATTAAACATCTAAGTCTGATATACTCTTTTCCATAAGGTCGTCATAATCGTCGTCACATTTTTTGTCTCTGCTATAACTCTATTCTTCGAATAGTTTCTGTTCTGAGAAACTACTAACTACTACTGTAGTTTGCGTGTTGGTCATATATTATTCGTATAAAATCATCTACAAACAAGCACATATACAATCATACGGAGACGTCACCCAACACTCGGGCACATTATTACGCTATAATATGATTCTCTTTTAACGATGCTTTTCTGCTCGTGATGCGTTTAGATTTAAAATCCCATGGTGTTTGTTTGTAAGGCTGTAATAGCTTATTTTGTGAACTTTTGTCAACAATGAGGAAGATGATCGATGACTAGGACGTATGCCATTCTCTGTGATGAAGCGCGTAAAAAACATGTCGTTCTATGGACTGTGCTCAAGATTAACCTCATTTTTGTCTAAACTGCTAGCGGGTTTTATTATCATTTTGACGTCTTCAATCGTAGGCCTAGCACAGACAAACGGGCAAAATGGTACTTTCGATTCACATAAATCTTTTGCGATAATTTGGCTTCCTTCGTCGATTCGATATGATCATTCGTCATGAAATGACGGACAATTTGTTTGGTTTTTAAAAGATTATTTTAATTTGAGTTTGGAATTAGGAAATGCATCTAAAAGATACAGCAGCAAGCAATCACAAACACACAGCGATTGTTTCCAAAAGGGTGTTCAAAGGGCCAGCATTAAACAGCGGGCAAGCTGAAAACAGTGCTGCGCCAAGAGCTTCCAATAATTGCCTAGTCATGCTTTGTCCATGTACATTGGATTTTCACTTTCCTCAACGAAGTTTCGTAAATGCAATATTCAAAAAATGTTAAATTATTCTATTCTTACCCATCGTAGAATTCTGCGAAAAATGAAACGCAATTATGAACTTGCTTATTCTAGCGGCAATGTAAGAGTGAAAACTTTGGGACTCCCACTTTTCCTACATCTAATGTTACTAATGTTGCAATCACCTACTATATTAATCTATGTTCCCGCGAGATGATGGCATTGGCGCTCAGGTTTATCTGTTGGCCGTGCCTTGTCTGCGTGGGACGTGTAGCGTTTGCGTGTGAATAAAGTTTTTCCTTCTTGTGTGTGTACGAACTAAGAAACAAATTAACTATGTATAATCATCAAATAACAAAATATTCTCGATTGTTCTTTTTCCAAACATTTTTATGAAACATCCTGCTATTGCTCACTATCCAGTAATGAACCGATAAGGATACAATCACTATACACAGGAAACAAGAAAAAAACAATACACAAACTGCACTATTCGATTAGTCTGCCGAAATGTTTTGCTCAGAAAACAGAACTGTGCGTCTTTTCATCTGTTTGACTTTGCATTTATGAAGCCTAGGGAAAGTTAGCCTCAGAAACACGCAGTTGCATTCGGAATCCAGCGTCGGAAAGGGAAACAATTTGAAGAAGGGCTCAGGAACGTCTTACTCTATTTTTGATAGGAAGCTTTTGCCTTTTCTTGACGACCAGTTGACCATATAAGGAGGCAAAAAAAAGAATCCATTTAAACCCATATGACAAGTGAATACAACATTGTAAAACAAAACACAGTATTAGCAGTAACCCTTTTCCCATTGCACAATCGACCTCGGAAGTATGCATATACCCATTCTCTGGGCACATAGCTATTATGCATGGAGTCGAGAGCAGGACACACCTACTGATAAATGAAAACACTATAAGAAATATCTTGCCAAATAGGTATAGGACGGTTTTTGGAAACATCTATTTTACAACAAGCGTATTTATTAAAGGTATCGATGAAATAAACTCCCACTATATATATATATATATACATATAAAACCTCTCTACGAACGAAGACTTACGCTGCATGTCACCGAAGAAGAAAGAAATAGTTCTTAGGGAGCATGCTGACAACTACAAGCAAAAAGTTCTTCAGGGCGTTTTTGCTAGATTATAATTATCGAATACTTTATTTGTTCCATTTCATAATTGTTAGGGTTTGTTCATGTAAAGATACATACATCATACATTACATTATAGTGCTTCGTTTCGTTATTTTTTCATATATATATTTATGTATAATATATTCAGCGTTGACCACAACCATCATTTTACATATCAGTTTGAAATACTGTTTCGTTATTTTTAAACCAATATACCAAAAAACGTTCATTGTATTTTTTCTACCCATTTCATTTTTATGTACTATTTCATTTTTATATGCATTTGCTATTCGTTTTGTGTATAATAATACATCTGATTATAAAAACTATTATTTAGTTTAGCGCTTGTTTGTATTTTTTTGTTTGGTTTTTTTTATATGAAAAAATAAAACATCTCAAATAATACTTCGCAACGCCTTTTTTTTATTTTCCCTCGTGTCGTATAAACTGATACTACTCATCTAATGGCTCACTCAATGGTTATTTTGTGTTGTTTCATTTTATATTGTTTCGTCTGTCTCGATGCCCCACTTTATGATATCCTTGATAATATTTCTGAGTGAAACAGTTCACTTAGAAGTTTGTATCGAGTGGGTTTGAACGGCTCGTCTGCCGGGATGTAGTATGCAGAGTTCGACTTGCACGTATCCACTCTCATCTTATTTATTCATAGTATCCTTCCGATTTGTATCCGGACTCCTGGTGATCTTCAAAGGGTCTATCTCTTTTGGTATGCTACCATAACTTTGCGTTCTATTTCCTTACATTCTAAAAAAGTACAACCTATTGCGTTACGTTAATAGCATTATGGAGATTTTGTATTTTTCCTTGTTTTATTTTGTGTGTAGATAAGAATACTCCTTCTGCATAGTACGGTTATGACAACACGGCTAGTTGCACACTAGTAGTTATAATGTTATTGTTTAAAAAGGATAACAAATGGTTTCTTACGTACTAAATTTCACTCGAATTTCCAGTTTATAAGCGCCATATTATTAGTATAATGTTCTATTGGTTTTTTACTTCACGACTATGGTGAATGTTCTTAGGTGTGCGTATTGAAACGTGTGTGTATTCAGTTATGTGTTTTCAGCTTGCCCATTTTCCTTTTCGTCATCTTCGTGGTTGTTTGTTTCCTATTCGCATCACTTGCAGAATCTTCCACCTGGTAAAGGAGCTCATGTGGTTGTATTGATAAACCAAACTTTCAATCACGTAGACAACACTTACAATTAGAATAGCGACAAATAGTGGAGTAGTATATCGATAGTAGCACAAATAGTTGGCTTGTAGTGTGTAATTTCTGGCTTAAGATGAACGTTATGTTTTTCTGTCCATTATTACTAAACTTACGTTCTACTTCATACGCAAGCGCGTGCTTTCTTGTGAAACGGTACAGAAATGACAAAGTATTGAGAGAAATTATTGAATAGTCAGAATAGTTTGCTGTCTTTTTGTCAAAAACGTGCTCGTTGGTCGACGTAACGACGGAATGAAAGATGGATACATTTTCCAGCTAGATGGGTTCATCCAGAGTAGCAAATGTTTGGTAAATTTGGCTCAAGAAAGTCCCCGAGTGGTCACTTGCCCTTGAGCATGTTGAAGACAATACACATTCGTAACAAATCATTAAGTGCGACGTATATATGACCATGTAGACATAGTTGTTCCATTTCTTTTCCAGTTAATCTACCTAAAAATTTATACCTATAGCCACATGAACATTTATATCTTTTGTTACATTGATAAATTGTGTGGAATTTGGTTTGCCTTCTTTCAATTATTAATTCTAATCACAACCGAAGACTGATATTATTATGCTAAATATATTATATGACGCGCTTATCGATTAGCTGAATGCCGTTGTACCATATGCCAATAGTAACGAGGGAAAATAGTAGTGTACAAATATTGCTGCTGTTTTAGTTTTCCCTTGTTTTCTGGAACTGCATGATTTTTCCCGCGACTGCTGCACGCCCCACCCCATAAACCCCATCCCCCACGCACCCACCTGAAAGCCTCCAGCTATCGCTCCGTTCTCTCCATCACACGATACCTAAATCACAACCTTGTCCAACAACTTGTAGTATGTATATTTGGTGCAACGAGAATAAACCCTCTTCTTCTCTCGCTTCGTTGAAGCCGATTTTGAGAAAAAATATAAATATATGCTATTTTCCGTACCACGTAGGAACTACGGCTTAGAACTAGCGGTGTATTCGATATAATCTATAAAAACTTATCAGCCTTTTCGGCTATTACAACCATGGACCGACTATATTAGTCGCTTAGAAAAATCGTAATGCCGGAATGCTTAATGCAAAGGTGTTCGGAAGAGTTCGTCCGGAAGAGGAGGATGGGTTTTGCAAACGGCTTTAGTTGATTCTTCGTCATGAATCAAGATGCAGAAAAAGTGCAATTCCAATCGAGAAACGAGTGCGCTGATATGTTCGCTCGGGAGCTAAAACGGTTAGAAGTGGAACTGAAGGGACGAGACAGATATTTAAAAAGGTGGTGTGTTACGAATGATTTATCATAAAATTCGTTCCGAATCTTTCCCCATCTCCTTTGCTTTCTCTACCTAGGTGTACTATTTCCCTCTCTCTGTCTCTCTGTCTATCTCTATCTCGCTCTGTCTCTCTCTCTCTCTCTCTCTCTCTTTTTCTCCCTCTCTCTATCTCTATCTCTATTTCTCTTTCTCTGTCTCTCTCTCTCTTTTTCACTCTCGATGAATTATGAAGTATTGTTAATACACCAGGTTTCGAAAAGATATCGAGCAAATCGGATGTGTAGGGGATATTCTTCGGAATCTTATAGTCACCGAGCAGCGAAGACGCCGACGTTTATGAGCAGGAGCAGGACGATGACGTTGGCCAATGGCTGCCCCTGGGAGCCGCTGCCATGCTGCATCGCTGCTGGGTTTTCTCCTATGTAACAAAAAGTTAAACCCGAGAGTAAAAAGAAGACAGATCCTTTATAAGAAACTTAAGGAGCGAAGAGACAAACAATAAACTGATCGTACGCTACAATGGAAAGCTGCAACTCGGTTTAGAATCCAAAGCTCGACTGGACTTTCCGCTCCACTTACCATTGAGCACGTGTACCGATACGGTTGCCTGTGCAATATCGGCCAGGGCACAGGTGTAGTTTCCCGTATCGTACCGATTGGCGTTAGCAATATACAGTCGACTCATCGCGCCTCCAGGAAGCAGATCCGTCTTCACGCTGCGAAGGGCAACACAGGAGGAACCGTTGTAGTTAATGCATATTGGTGCGAATGTTGGAAGAGACAGCGAAGATATTCTTATAGCGCGTGTATTTCTTAGATAAAAATAGTAAGATAAAAAAAATGTATTTATAAACAGTCTACTGCAATTACACTGTACAGTTGACGGTGGTGGTTTTTTTTACCGTGGGATAATGAAGAAAACATGATAAGAGACAGCCACCATCAGTTTCTGTTAGTATGTTTTTGAAAAGTCCAGGGAAATGCGGGGTAAACTAAGGTGCTATTTTTAGATTTATCCACTCCTTGCACAGTTCTTATTGAACTAGTTTTTTAGAGAGGTAAGTCAAGGAAACTGCTCCACCCAAAACTGACCCATACAGCGTTCATAGGATATTTTATGCAAAGATTAGCTCTACGTCACCTGATTCCTCCTCTGCTGGTATCGTAGTTGAGCATTCGCATGCCGTGCTTCCAGGTGACATAGCTGGTTGGCTGCGGCACTCTGCTGATGATGCACTTCAGCTCGATCGTACTTCCTGCCTTGTAGAACTTGTCCAGCGTGGCCTGGCCTCTCTCGTCGATGATCTCCACCCGTGGGACTGCGTGGATAGTGAAGATAGTGAGACAGTGTGAGGTGCTCGAAAATTGCCTCGATCAACACTTACCAACTACGATAAGGTAGACCAGGTACACCAACGGAGGGTAGGATGAAATTCGACACTCGTAATGGCCCTCGTCTCGTTCGTTTGAGTACTGGATCAGCAGTTGCCAGTTGTTCGGCGCTTGGTACTGCAACGAGTATCGCGAATCGCTGCTGTACGTCTGTCGGCCCACAGTGATGAGGTGGATATCATCGCCCTTCCTGCGGACCCAGGAGACCTAGGGCATGGTAGTGCCAGAGCGAACATTTTAGACACGTTCGTAAATTGGACCGTACGACTCGCTCACCGTGCGCTCCCGGAGATCATTGACGCGGCAGTGCAGATACACGTCGTTCCCGAGCTGTGTGGTCACGTTGGCGGTCATGTTTGCATCGTCGAAGAAGGGATACGGATCGTGCGTAGTGCTTTCGGCCGACTCGTCCTCCTGTTCGTCGTCCTCGCTGGGCAGGTCGGTGTAAGTGTAGGTGTCCTGCCAGAACTTTCGCGGCAGATTCATGAACGGGCTGCCCGATTGCAAAGCGGAGGATTCTACAGGAACAACATTGAACCAACGGGATCAATTATTCCATGCATGGAAACATCCGTGCAAAGCCATCCAATCCCATTCCCCCCATTCTTACTGTTGGAAAGACGCCAAAGAAAAACTAGCTAGGATACTCACTTGCAGCCGACCCTGACACGCAGTGCAGCAAAAGGTAAATTGCCGCTACTCCATTGATCTGGCTCTTCATAGCAGCATAGTTTGTGGTTCCCTTTCCGATGGTGGTTACAAATTTCGCCCAGAAATGGGCGAGTCCTGTTTGCGGTGTCAGTGTTTTCTGTCGTCGTTTTCTTCCTGTCAGCAGCTGACTTTGTCGGAGGTCGGTGGAGCAGATTCAATTATATTCTCGGCATGGCTTTAGGGGTTCCTTGCGCTTTCCGTTGAGGATGGAAGAAATAGCATCGGCACGGTTTCACTTATCACTGCCTGGCGTTGCGTACCCTACAAATCGGTGCATTGATGTTTACGATTACCTGAAATGATTTCACGAGAAAACAGAATTCAATCGCTTGTTCCTTGGCGTCGATGGCAAACGGTTTCCGCAGGATTCTGGTGTCAACATGCAAGTCGCATGCTAAAAATAGTTCGCGACAATTATCCACAAGCAGCCAACACATGTAATTTCTAGAACAGCCCAAATATGTACACCACATCGCATCGAACGGTGGGTTTGTAACCAACTGGCCCGTTCCCGTAATCCAATTCGATACGCGACCGGCGCACTAATCAATAAATCCGCAGTGATAAACCCCTTCATCCAACAGTGTCGCTAGGAATCCTTATTTCTGGCAAGTTTCGTTACGTTTCCGCTGCTACTGGAGCGCTGTTTTCTTCCACGAAATAAATAAAGCCCTTTAGTTTCTACACTCACCTAAAATTGGAACAGATTCTTGAATGAATTGTCCTTTCAACGCGCATTTCACCATGTTGGCACAGACGTAGCACGGTTTTCCTTTTGCTCTCTTTTCTAGCCTCTGGTGGAAACTCGAGTTTTCCTTCACGAACGCCTCTCATCACACCTCCGCGGAGCATTTAGACATGCTTAAAGACCAACAGTCTGCTACTTTAGTCGATTTTTCCGTTTCACAACGAACTAGGCACATCAGTTCACAATAGAAAAACTTCCCAATATTGCTTAGGGGAAAGAAAAAGGGAGCACTCTAGGGAAAGTCCCGGCCCGAGTCAGTCCCGCTCTAAGGGCGCACGAGGGTAACATGTTGTACAGCCTAAGTAGAACGAGAGTTCTGGGAAACGAGTCACCATCGAGAAATGACGAATTGAAATTGGCGCAAAAAGAAAAACCCAGCACTAGCAACTTTCTTCACGTTCTGTTTTCTTCGGTTGCACGTAGTAGAAAAATGGTTCACAACCGATTAGGTAGGCTTTGCGGATATGGTGGAAGATTTGTTCTAAGCTTTGGAAAAAACGTTTGCTAGAGATGCTGTGAGAAGTGTATGTGTACTGCAAAACTTTGCGTCCGTGTCCCCACTTGGAGCGCAGCGGCTATCAGAGCTTGGGAGAGTGAAAGCCTTTTCGGAGACTTTTCGAGGCTCGAGTGCGCCGAAGCAGAAGCGAACATGATAAACATTTCGGAGCACGGTGTACTAGAACTGGAAGTTGATATTTTAGATCCGAAGCTGGCGGTTTCACCCGGAAAATGTCTCTCTAAACATGTTTCATGTAAATAATACTGTTAAGTTTCATCTGTTATTGATAGTAGAAAAATATGTCTATATTTCGCCGTGAAATGACAGTATGTACATTTGCCAAATTACATAAATGCAAGAGTAGTCTTTTTATTCCAAAATCGGATGAAACAAAGGAACCTATTTATAGCTGACCCGGTCCTAATGCAAAGAACTGTTCCATTCAGTAAAGCCGAACCTCTTAGCATGGAGGGTATTTATGAGATATGGCATGAAAATAACCGCCTGTGTGCTCAGCGGGAGTCAAGGCGATCGCACGCTCTGGCCACAGTGATGGATCGATCTAAATCAGTTCACTGACAAAAACCCCTCTCGAGCGAGTCAGTTCTGATCGCGCGTCTAGCCAGTAAGCATGTAATAAACCAGCTTTATTTGTCGTTGCAAATTGAAGCAATCTTGTGGATTGTGGAATATCACTTTTCTTACGCGTGCAGACATGAGCCCGTTGCAAACGAATCTGTTACGCGAATGTGTGGAGTTTTTGAAGGGTATTTATTAGTTTTAGCAGTCAACTACAATTTGCTGAGCAATTGTTAATGCAGTTATGATTATTCTACCTGCAGTAATCCATCGGTATCTTCATGAGGAGCAGCTTTCAGGTGAAAATGGTGAAGAAGAAAATGAAATCAGAGAACAACCGCTGGAGGAAGACGAGCAAACGTACCTTAATGTTGTCTACAGCCACCCACCCAACGGTGCACGTGTGCATTTAGTAGCGCACTGTAAGTGCTTGGTGGAGAGGATAGAAAAAGAAATAGTTCTAGCGCCGCGAGTGGAATTTGCAGCGACGGAAGTCGAACAGGAGGTGGAGGGCTCCTACTTGGACATGAGCGGAGCCAACACGCCCAAAGCGAGCGCGGGTTGCTCCTCGGTCAGCATTATTGAAATGAAGGTGCCAGAAAACTCGAAGCATGCGGACGTGACATTACCGGTGGAGGAGGAAAACTCGTACGAGCTCACCACGGACCAGATACTTTACGACGAGTTTCAGCAGGCTGTGTGTTACGAGCCGGAATCCCCTGGCCCGAATGCACCGACACCGGAGTGCCCTTTGGGGGAGAGCCAGTGCCCATTCGGGGGACTTCCAGCTTCTCACTTGCGCCTGCAGCAGTCCCCGAAGCATGGCACCCTGTTCAAACAGGAAAAGCGCCTCTTCTTCGACCAGTTCAAAAAGTACTATGTCGGCTTGGTCGGGAAGTGGATCCTGTTGTACAACAGCCACAACGACCTCAAGCCCTGGCAGACGATCTACATCAAGGGCATCAAGCTGGACCTGAGTTTGAACGAACAGATCAATGAGAAGCACCTGTTCCAGATCATTACGCAGACCGACTCAAAGGTGCACTTTCTCTCGCCTAGCTTTCAGGACCTAAACGAGTGGATCGTTGCGATCGAGAACAACCTGATAGAGAAACCAGACCGCCTGACGGAAGGAGCCTCAGTGCTGCAAGTGGCCAGAAAATTACCTTTGCCACCCTGCCCGCCAAACGACGGCGGGAACGAAACAGACTCGCATGTTCCTACCCAAGAGGACGGGATCTACGAAGAACCTGCTTTATATTTAAAAGCAGACACAGAAACTATCTCCGCCAAACTACCGGTCGGTTACGACACGCCCAAACCATGTAACGAAATTTCACCCGTGCCGGAGGTGTCTGTATGCAAGAACAAACCTGAACTCCCACAAGCAAGCAGAGCAAGAGAATCGACCATGAAGAACCTCGACCCAGCTGGAGCAAATGCCACGCCAGTGAAAAATTGGCTGAAAAGTAAATTCAATCGGTCTCCAACCGAGCCGTGCGAGGGGAAGCCATCCAAAAAGGCTCTCAAAAAGTTGTCTTTCGAGGAACTGTCTCTGCCGGAGGCTTCTGCGGAGCCGGGAGGTCCGATTAAGCAACTTCCGGTGCCACCAACGTCGCCGAAATTCACCCTAACGACCACACCGTCGAGTAAGGGAACGAAAATCAACATGATCATCAGTCAGCTGGAAGCCAACGGGCAGCTAAACCTGCTGTCCAAGAGGCTGACTGAAACGAACAAGCGGTACACGTGGGTAGCGGATGATGTGACTGGTTGAGACGGAGGAGAGTTTGAGTGCAGTTTGAAATGTGATCTTAGCCAAACCCAGTACATTATTATGCTAACAATAAAGCCGATTTGAGTAGCCAAAATCACATTTTTGATCGTTTTTTTTTGTTTGTGTGCTCGCCTTCAATTTCTACTTCGAAAATGCATCCGTCGGAATGTTGCTGTGCAATTCACGTGACATGTTTATGCAGCGTCGCGCAGCTCGACCACAGCTGTGCAACATTCGCTTGACGTTTGTCGGTTTGTTTTGATCCGCCGCTGCGTTCGGAATCAGTTCGGACATTCCGCCAGTAGACGTTCAACAGACAGGTCGGTGCAGAATAACAGTGAAAGTGTGAAAGTAAAAGCGAAGCGTAGAGCGAAGGAACATCCAAGTAAAAGTAACGGAACACCCGACACTACATGTGGTGAAGGGCGTTATTAAATGTGAGCATATTAAAACTCTATCGGAAGCAGAAATCCTAACCGGACTAACGGATCAAAAGGCAACAGAAGTGGAGGTTATCAAGCGAAGAAATGGGGATGG
>JAOEFI010000003.1:18699175-18730905 GCA_034621735.1 Anopheles plumbeus
TTAGCTTGCGAAGGCCCAGGAAGCTGGATTCAACAGCCCTAACGACGTAAATCCTCGCAAAAGAAGAAGAAGAAGAATCAATTCGGATGTTCGGATAGAAGCATTTGAGGGCATTTTGTGTTTGTTTTTCCTTTGCATCCGTTGATACTTGTTGGTTAGTTGGAGAGTTTTCAATTGCGGCAGTGGCCGCATGAATCGTAGTCTCAGCGAAACACAATATCGAGATATGTGCCCCGTCCCTTCATAGTCTACTTTTCTGCTCATTGATGGCAACTGGACGAACGCGCCCGGGTCGGCGATGGACGACGATCCTAACTTGAAATCTGTGCACTCGGAAATACGCTCGTTCGTGCTGTTCAAAAATACAACCCAGCGAGAGGTGGACGTGTTCTGGGTGAACTATAGCTCCAAGCTGCTCCACTACACGACTCTGGCGCCCGGTGCCCACTGCATGGTCAACACGTACGTGACGCACCCATGGGTGTTCAAGGATAAGATGTCCGGTGAAAGGATGCACGTGAAGCATCAGCCCATTTATCTGCCGGAACCGTGGTATACGAACTTCGACAGCACCGGCCGTTTAGCGAGGAAGGAAATAAAAATCCACTTTCCTATGCGAACATTGGTCGAAAATTGTCTCTGGCGGATCATTGCGTTAGTACCGGAGAAGGAAGGCGACAACGGGCTGAGGGAACTGGACATTCCCCGAATACTGATACACGATCTTGCAATACGAAGGAGACATAAATTAAAGAAAAAATGAAGCGTTTGAGGCAGGATTAAATGCAGTTACTCATTTTAAAACAACTACTGTCATCGGTGGTTCATGCTGTAGAGAAGGAATTTTCCAGTAAAACAACACATTCAAAGACTATGCAGTAATGTTTCAATTTATTTGCATTACTCTAGGTATTGCCACATATATCCCCGGATTTGTTTTCATCTTGACATAAACATGCGTCACTCTACATATAGTGTCGAATAGTTCAGATAATGGCTGCAAGAATTATCGGGATTTTTTGTAATCGCTCTCACCACTTCTGTTTTGAATATCTGTTTTCTTCATTTAACGATCGACTGGGCAAAGATTGTTCAATGGGACATTTTAGTCGTTCTTATATCTTATTTCTGTTCTCCTTTTATCTAACAACAAATGACCACTAGGTAAATATAATGTTAAAAGTTATCAAGCCTTCATCAAATACATCATCGCCGTTAATACGTTCGTTACAATTTGACTGAAAAAGAAAATATTTCTTGCTTGATTTTTATTTCATGCCTGCCACATTCTTTAAAAAATTTCGCGCATTTTGTACTCTTTTTGTAGAAACGTTTACTTTTTTGCATCATCCTTCTCTGCCCTATAGGATGCATTTTAATGCAAACTGCCCGCAGACTTCCTTCTGCTAAGTATTGTTATTATGAAACGTGCTATCTCATGTGCTGCACGAATGATCCTAAGTCACCTCCTCGTCGCACCGTTTGCTAGGTGGTTATAATTTTTCCTGCCATGCTCAATAGAATGGAAACTTTTGCACATTCCCCCATGCGATATCATCGAATTAATACATTTCATATAACGCACTGTTTTATGATTTGAGACTAAAAATTGGTCGACTAATAACTAATGACGAAGAATGCTACACTACGCATATTCTGGATTTACGTATACTAAAAACATGGTTCGCTGTTCTCGGTTGAAATGCTATTAAACCACGTTTGGGAGTGATTGAATATCAAAAGAAATGGTCCTTCACGTGCCACGGCGGTCCAAAGGAAATAAGCACAGAGAGCTTCTAGCGTAAATGGCTCAACGGATGCGCAATTGTGGAACATTTAGCTGTGAAACTTTTCAATATGCCGCGACAACGTTTGCGGCGTCTTGAACACGTTATAGCAGTAGGTGCAGATCAGTTTCGGTTGGCTCGCAAACGTGTTGTTCAGCGTGTTCGAGATACCGAACAGGTTTTGCGTCTGAGCCAACATGTTGGCTTGCAGTTCTGTCTTAATTCTATTAAAATTGCTCATTTTGTCCTGTAGAGGTGAAGAAAGTGAAAATGTTGAAGAAATTATTACAACGGGTGCACCAACAACAAAATATGCCAATTTCAATTAAATAGGAAATAGAGAAACCAAACTAAACATCCCAAGAAATGGATGAACGAAAATCAGAGAAAGGGATAATTATCGGTATGAAATGTGTAGTAGATTGATATAACTTAAATCTCGAAAAAACCTAAATGAGCAAAAAGGAAAATTGATGTTAAGGTAGGAAAAGCAAGTGGATAAACAATTGGTTTAATAAAATAGATGGCAATAATTGTTATATTCAATGACAAAATATAAAATAACTATAAAATTAGGAGGAAAAACAAGCAAGGGAAACTTTGCTCAAAGATTTGTGTTATTTGTGATTAGAAAAAAAGAAACGTAAGAGTAAGTGACTCTACAAAAATAGAATTAAAATATTTATTTTGGTTCAGACTTTACTTCAATATTTTGTTCAATGTCGGCTTTCATGGCCATCTCAGATCGTTGCTGTAGATGATGTGGCTGCTGCTGGAGATGTTGCTGCTGATGATGATGGTTTTGCTGCTGCTGTTGTAGCTGTTGATGTTGGTTCAATTGCTCGTTAATATTGAGCAATTCTGATACCTAAATATTTATATAAATCGAAAGCAAGAATTAGTTTTCCCGTTAAGGCTGTTAGCAACAGTTTAGATAAAATAAAGGAAATGCCTCTACCAATATGCAAAAGTTTAAAAAAGCCAACCAACTCACAGATAGAACCTTTTGTTTGTTGTCGCCGTTATTGCCGCTTCCGTTGTTGGCCTGCTGTTGATTGGCCAGGTTGATCTGGTTCTGATATGACTGGAAGCTGGCATTCATCACTGAAGCCGCAGGATGTAGCTGGGAATGGAGCAAATGCGGCGGTGGTGGAGGAGTTTCGATTCCGTTCATCCCATGCAGCCCGTGTTGGATCAACTTTTTATCATCGACCGGCAGCGGCAGCGGCAGTGCAATTGGAAGGCCGTGCGCCAGGCGCAAATGATTGCTCAACCCGTCCGCACTGTCAAACGAATCGTTGCAGTTGTGATAGTGACAGTAGTGCCTCGGCGTCTTGTCATTTCCACCTTGTGCGCCGATCTTTTTAAGATCAACGGCAGGGTGATGCATCTGCATGTGTTTCGTCAAATGGTTTTTCATCGTAAAGCCTTCGCTGCAGCTGATCACAGGGCACGTGAGGTATCTGAGAGCGAATGAAAAACAAATCCAAATTTCATTAGTTCTACTTAATCTTGAACCAGATTGTACGCCTTTTAAAACGAGGGACGCCGTGAAATTCGAGAAAGACAGAAAACGCGAAGATCGAACGAGCCACCGGAAAGAAGTACGCTGCCAGACGCAAGTGGAGGGGACAGCTGCCAGTGGACAGTAATTTCTTACCTCCCGTCGACATGCCTTTGTACGTGCTTTTTTAGCAACACTTCGTCGTTAAATGTCATCGAGCACATGTTACAAGCGTAATCGCCATGCTGCTTCATGTGCAGTACGAGATGAGATTCTTGAATGAACTTTTCTTCGCATTTCGTGCAAGAGTAGCCGAAGTTTGTGCCGTGAATTTTCATGTGTTGCTGCAGGTGCGATTGCTGCTTAAAGGACTTATCTGGACACTGGGGACAGAAAAATCCTCTAGTCGAACTGTGGTTGGTAATTAAATGAAGGTTTAATTGAGTAACTTGGCTAAATTTGCGTGGACACTGATTGCATACGTACAGGGTTGTCTTGTGGTGTGTTTTCATGTGGTTGTTTAAATTTGTGACCTAGAACAGCAAAAGAAAATCGTTACCACCACTTTATTTTATCGAATACACAATTTTTCATACCTGAGCAAATGAACGGCCACAGTTTGATTCAATGCAGACATAAGGTCTCTCCCCGGTATGCAATCTTCTGTGGTTGTTCAGATTTGTTATCTAAAAAAAATTAAAATGAAGTAGATGAAAATGAAAATTGTCAGCGCTAAGTGCGGTTACCTGTGTGAACGCTTTCCCGCAATCTACGCAAATGTATGGCCTTTCGTTTGTGTGGATGCGCACATGGTTTCGGAGGTTTGCTTGTTGAGTGAAGCCTAATGGAAAAAGAGGAACGCGAAATTAGGAAATGTTGCATGTTGCAGGATTAAAAGTGGAACGCGAAATTAGAAAATGTTGCATGTTGCAGGATTGAAAAAACCGTTACCTTTCTGACAAAAATCGCATACATATTTCTTTTCAGCCGAATGATTACGGATGTGATTCAGCAGGGAAGTTTTGCGACTGAATGTTTTATTGCATATGGGACAACTGCCTTCCTCGCCATCGAGCACTTCGTTCTACAAGCAGAAAAGTTTAAAAAGGATTTATGATTCATTCATTCAACAAATTCAAATTTGGGTACACATTCTAGATAAATAATGCTTACATCGATTGTCTGTAAAGTGGCTTCGAGATCGAAATGTACCTACAAGAAAGATAAATGCGAAATTACTCCTCGAGTGTCTTTCGCCGGCTCAACTGCCGACGGGGGGCCGATTTTGAAAACTCACCAGCTTCTTAGCATTTGGGTCCACTTGATTGACCTATTCGAAGCGTAACAATAAATGATATTAAGTATGAACGCACGATGAGCACAAGCCATATACAACACTACTTACGGCGTTCCCCAGTAGCACCGGTAGGTTGGAGCTTGTGGGTACCATCGTGGGGCGGGAGCCATCATAGAAGTTGGGCATCATCCCTTTCGAGATTCCTTTAAAACACACACGTTCAGATAAACACACACGAGTTCGTGCCAATGGTGCCGGTTTTAAGTACTGTGAAGGATTAGGTAAAACAACGAAAATAAAACCATTAGCAGGCACTTTTTAAACCTAAAACGAAAGTATTGTTTCTTTTGCAGCTAAAAATATCTCCCCCTTGTTTGCTCACAGGCCCCTCATAGCCTTCCAAGGGCTTCACTTGTTAGTCCTATTCTCAAAGCTGTGTTCAATTTGTTCACCACAAGCATCCTTTTAAAAAAAATTTCTGTGTGCCACATATTTTTATTACCTCAAGTCGAATTCAAAAGATCATTGTAACACCCCCAAAAAGCGATTTGTGTACCAATTCCAGTAATGCAAGCGATTATGGCTCTTAAGTAAACACAATTAAAGAAAAAAACTCTTTGACAGTGCCAGTTGCTTGACAACGAGATGTGTGTAACGCCGAGGTGTGTATAAACGCTTGGGGTTACGGTAAGCTTTGGTCGATTCGGGTTCCGGAAGCTATGCTAATTGTAAAATTCATCTATCACTCAGGAGCGGCTCCAAACTCAACTATATCGCGATAACGGCTACTAAAATTTATGCTGCATTTATGTTTTATTCTTTGTCATATAATGATCTGCATACAATGTTGCCATTGCTTTGAACGAACCAGCACTTCTGTAAGGCCTCTACTGTTTCTACTGTTTGGCGTTGGCATGTGGTGTGAAAATATAAACAGCATTTAAGTGAATTCAAACACATAAATGCGGTGAATTATGAAAGTATATGGTCTTAAATTGTGCCGGAATGCATCCATCAGACTCTAAACCAAATCAATATTTTAAATATTTAGTGTCTTACTATAAGCTGGTACGTTCCCCTATAGCTTTTACTGTTGTATCGAACATGCCTCATCAGTTTGTTGAAACTAATTGAATACTAATGTTCGTCAGTTCGTTTACTTCATTCTATGCAACCCTAAAACTGCTATTTCAACAAAATGCATTCACAAAAATACTTCGGTTATCTATAAAGTTTGTCCTAAGCCCCATTGTGGTGTACGAATAAAACATGAGAAATTCATGTTCGTTGTTTGGGATACTTACCTTACCTTGCTTCAATAAAAGAAGGAGTTGGAGGTATAGAGTGTCAATGTCCATATAAGAGCATTCAATTTTCCTGTTGTCCTTTAAAAAATTAAACATTCCAATGGTCAATTAGTGAAACATATTTTATTCAGTCGAAGTGGAAAAAGAAGAGAACACAGGCACAAATTCCTTTTCGCAAAATTTCGGCTACATGCAAAATAATCGAAATAAGGTTATACAAATTGTATTTCTTGTTGAGAGGAAGACGGCAAAGTAAAATGAAACATGCAACGAAAACACTACAGGTACGTAGCAATTGCGAAAAACTCTTGTTTAATAGACAACAAACACAACAAGTAGTTTTCATAAAAAACACTATGTGACTTCTCCAATAGTTTCATTTACGCCGGGACGAACACGCACACACGCATACCCGGATTGTCCTGGCGGGATTATTTTGATAAACTTTTCCTTTACCGATGCCGGGTGTTTCGGCGAAAAATATATAACTGCATCACCGAAGAGGGAGCACATGGTGCGCCAAAAACAGACGACATGTATCCAGCAGCGTCCTTCGGACGTACATAACAACAACACGTCAGTGTTGAAAAACGGAATCCTATGTGTGCATATAGAGCGTGTGTTCAAGTAGTGGAGCATGTGTGCTGTTGGCCAATTGAGCGAAACAAATACTGACGCCTATGTTGGGGACTAATACCACTGCCGCAGGATGCTGTTTCCACCGCCATTCTTTGCGCAGCGAGGTGCAAATATTACGTTCATTGATGATTTCAACGCGTGTCATCATCTGATAAAGTGGGAAACTCCGCCGCCGAACCTGTTGGTGTTGGCAGACGGGTCTCCGAAAGTCCCGGAGTGTATACAAAAAACGACGAATAAAAGATGCATGCAAACAAAATGCAATATTCAAAACTTTTCACATCCATCGGGGATCGTTTTCTCCTTGGGTTCCTCTCGTCATCGCCATCGCATCGACACAACGGAGAGCACATAGCGTTCATCAACATACACGCATAAGAATGCATGCATGCATGCGTGCATTTATTCGTCCGATCGACTGCCAAAATATGCCAGACGAGGCTCTAGCGTGCTTCTTATTGTGTCGTCCCGTTCGGTGAAAACGTTGTTTAATAAACAATTTTGAAATTTACCGCTATGGTTTCGCTTCCAGCTGGAAGAAAAAAAAAACATTTTTCTTTCACAAACTTCCGAACGGAGAGAAAACGTAGCGGAGCTTTCCAGCGTGACGCAGAACGTGTGGTTACTCGAAATTATTCTGCACATAATGTAACTGCGGCGGGCGTGGAAAGAAACCCGGGCACTTCCTTATCGCGAGACCAGTCGATCCGCCACCAAGTCGTTCGCCGGGGTGGCATCCTGCGACGGTTGTTTAAATGGAGGTTGTTTAATTTTTTTTCACCGTCAACCTCAACGCGAATGCGACTTGGCTTGTGCGAGAGCGAAACGGCGGAACATCTTACTACCGAATGTGGAAAACATATTAAACACGCACCACAAATCTATGTAATAACCGATTTGGGATCTATGCTAACATTCAGCTATGTAGGTATTGTTCTTCGCTTGACGTAGTTTATCCATTGCTCGTTGAGATGGCCATTACTGTGGGCGCAAAGCAAGGTTGCCGTTTTGTAAATCTACGGATTTGAAATCGGTTTCAACTGAGTCTGGAAATTTCACTTTTTTACCTTATTTAGGAAGCCAAACATGTAGGTATTTTTTTGAAATTAGCGTTAAAACAAATATTTTGCTGAATCTCATTGGAAAGCGCACGACACGACACGAAAACAGTTACACACAACCAAATATGATACCATGCAAGAATAAATGTAGGTGTCGGATACCCAAAAAAAAGTTGATCGCCACGTTTTCTTCGACCGATCACAGCAAATGCGGAATAGCCAACTGGTTTTTCACTCAGAACGGTATCTCTTCACTTCCGATTTATTTTCAAACGGCTGAACGTAAGAAACAAATTAGGTGAACAAACGGGTGGAAACGGGACACGTTGTACGAGCTCGCCGTAAGCCGCCGTTGACACCGATTTGTATTAATTATTAAACACCTCTAAACGCTGGATAATTGAAAAACTTTCGCACTACAGCCAGCAGCGGGCCTGAGGAAATCCTCGCGGACAGGTAAATTGCTCTCCAGCGACGACGCGGTGTCACGAGCAGCACGGTCTTGGCACGACAGGAAAACGCGAAACCGAAGCTCGGAGCCTTGGCCTCGGACTGGAAGACGCAATGCTGGCAAATTGAATAATAAGACTGAGAATTCATCAAAATTTTAAAAATCTTCCAACCTGCGGATCCGACGGCCGAGGCGAATCGGGGCGACCGAAATTCACCAAGACTCTGGAAAACCCCCGTCCGCGCACACATCTACAAAGCGCCCGCTGCCGTGCGAGGCATCGCAGCCACAACCATCGTGAAAGAGGAAGACTGCAGCGGGCGGTGTGGGTGGCGGGAGGCGTTTAGTATATATCACCATTAGCGCCGTCTTCTTATTTACTTAAGACGCATACCGTCAAAAAAACAAAGGGAAAGGAACCGAACGAACGAATACAAAAAAAAAATATAAATAATAATAATAATACACGGAGAACGCACACAACATTTTCTTATTCCCAAGCGCGCTTAACTGCTGTACCTACCCACTACCCCTCCCGCAAACAATCTCCTCCTTTCACGTCTACCCTTGTCGCCTCTCCACCCGGTCACAAACTTCCACGCTTCCTTGGGTTGCTCGGACGTGAGATAGTAGGGGTGAAAATCTTTCTACCCCTTTTTTCAACCCCATCTTTTTTCGACACCGTCCAAGGACGATCGGTTGGTGGGTGGAAGGCGGCGGAGGCGCCGGCGGCGACGTCAGAAGAAAACAAATTTAACGCTTCACATTTTTATCGAAATGGCCAAGCAGCATCAAACGCACCCCTCTGCCCCCGTCGTTTCCCAACCACCGAGCCCATCGGGATGCGCTAAAAAGCGTAATAAAAATATATACTTGAACCCCGCCACAGTTTCCCGGGGGCACCCTACTCAAACCGCCGCACTTTCCGTCCCAGAAAGGCAGCCCAAGATTTGGTCCTCCGTCGTCCTTCGTCGATCCCCCCCAAAGGAGAGGTCCGGCCAATACAATAATATTTCGCAGAGCTGAACAACAAATGAAAAAAAAAGAAGAAAAAAATGTTCATCCCCAAGTAAACGATCTACGAACCAACACAGTCTCAATCCGAAACCCCAAGCCGTCGCAGTCGCCGCCATCATCCTCGTTGAAGAAGGCCACAAAGAAAAGCATGCGGCGGAAAAGGATGCGAAGCACTGCCTGCGTGTATGTATGCGTGTATGACGGACAGAGAGGAAAAGTGAGCGCGATAGAAAGAAACGTAGGGGGTGGGGGAGGAAAAGCGAGAGAACGGATCCGAAAGATGAGGCCGAAGGATGAAGGACGTTGGTTTACGCCCTCCCACTACTCGTCGCCCCGTCGGAAGGTGCCTTGCATCCTTTTCTTCCACCCATCCCACCCACTGACCTATCCGAACCCAACCCAACACCGGCACCCGACCAATCGACCCACACCAATCCGAATCGTTCCTTCTGCTTCGCTCTCGCCCTCTCTCGCACTCAACCCCCCCCTGGTGCCGTTTCTCTCGCACACTCAGTCTCACCCTAGCGCAGCAGTTTTCCCTTTCCATTAGACCTGCTTCCTTCGGGGGAGATGGTGGTGGCTGCCGGGAAAAGGGGAAACAACACTCCCTTATCGTGAAAACAAAAGTGACTATAAATTTTTCCAAGGGAACGAGCAAGCGCTAAGCTATCTGCTACAGCGGAGAGGAAACAAAACAGCAAGAAAAATAAAAAAACAAAACAAATGCCATTTACTGTTGGTGAAAATGGTGGAAATGGATGGGTCCTGGAAAAGCGGAAGGCAATGAGAGAGAGAGAGGTAGAAGGTGCGTAGGAGCTGTTTTTTTTTCTATATTGAAGATAGGAAATAAAATATAAATGGAAAAGAGGAAGAAAATTTCAAAAAAAGAAAAATCATGGCATACAAAACAAAATAGGGTATAGGGATGAATCCATTTCAGCAGAGGGTAATGGCAGAGGTGGGTGTGAGGAGTGCGAGCATCTTGTGTGGTGGTGGTCGTCGTTCGACCGTAGTAGTGGTGGTAGTGGTTGGTTATCTTGGACGATAGCTTAGAAAAAGAAAATGGGAGTCTTTTTTTAACCGCTCTCGGGAAAATTCTTCGGAGGAAATAAATCACATTGTGTGGGTTAAGAAGAAGCGAGCGGTATGGGCGGGCGGTAAAGGGGTCGAGAGCGGTGTTGGGTGAACGGGGTAGGTGGTGGGTGAGGAGGGTTGGTTTGGTGGGAGGGGATGATGGAGTTCAGTCGCGGAAAAAGGAAGAATATGAAAACGATGCCCAGTCGCCCGCGGTTCCACTCCGCTTTTGCCCGTCCATCCCACCCCGCCGCCCGCACGCACTCTCCTCTTTCTTTTGACCCTCTTTGCCAACTGAATTCAAGACGAATTTGAGTTGGAGATTGTTTTGTCTCGCGCGCTCCTTCCTCCTCGGTGGAGCTTCCTTCGCCATTAATTTTCCCTCCCCTGCCCCCGCCCGTCCATGGGCCTTTCTCATGGTTAGCAAAATGACAAAGAAAGGCTATATAATTCACCTCGCAGGCCAACAGAAAAAAGGGTTTCGTCCTTCGTGTTGGATCGAAGTGTCCTGGCATTGGAAAGGCGATGTTTTTTCCTACCACTTTCTTTGCTCGTTTTGTTTTTCCGTGCTTCCCCTTTTCCATCGCTCGCAGGAATTTCGTGGCCGTTTTGTTTCGTTTCGTGTTGCGGGCCCAACCATCGCTCCCACTCTGGCAATCTGCGCAATCTGTCTTTCTCTCTTTCCGTCGCCTGGTTTTCTTTTTTCCACCGTTACGATCTTTCAGCTTGTTCTCGTCGCTTGCCGGACCTGCTCGCCTACTCACTTTTAATGGCCATCTTGAGGAGCCCTTTGGTCGACGCTTCTTGACAAACTTTTTTTTCCCATCTTGCTTGCTTTCTCCCTCGAATGCAGCACCCGCCCTGGCGCGGTTATCAATTTAAATGTCCAGGCCGTTATCTATACTGAAAATGTACTTATATGCTCCACTTTTAGCATTTTTTGCCATTTTTATGTGCCTTGCAGCACAGTTTCACTTTCTTTTCTCCCGGTACATAGCCGTCAGCGAGCGAAACGTCTTTCCAAAGGGTAGCGGGAAAAGCGCACTGGTGGGCCTGGTGGAGAACGGTTGATGACGGCCACTTCGCCACTCCTTGGCCGCTTACGGCACAATTTAAATTCTATTTCGCGGGCCCTCCCCGATCGCCGGGCGGTTTTCAATCTTCGTGGAGCGCATTTCGTTTAGTAGCGATTAATGTCCGCTTCTTCGTATTGCCCACGTCCAAAAATATCGCCGGTAGTGCCGCCAACAATGGTTTTGACGTCCATTTATACAAAAAGATTAGTTTCCTTTTCCGATGCGACCGAAGGGCAGTTCTAATGGACACAGTTGTGAAAAAAGATTCTCTAATCAGTCTAACCTTACGCTAGTGGCGATATTGATAACACCATTCCCAAAGAATATCACAAATCCACGCTGCATTCCCAGAAAAGAAAAATCAAATTTAAAACAAAACAGTTTGAACTGAAAGCATCATATATTTCTATTTAAAACCAAAAACTACTACACATTTGAGCATCTATTAGCTTTTATATTTGCAATCAACATTTACATAAGAATCACAACTTTCTTCCGATGGACTAGATGTAAATCATGATCAGGAACGCCAACACGACCAAAGCAGACTTGGGATCGAAATTAAATAGTTAACTTATTAAAAATTAAAACAATGAGGGATATTAACAATGTAAAGCAATTGGAAAAAAAAACTATCACTTCTACGTCAAACATTCTTGTCCTAAAGTTAAGTAAACAGATGTTTGTGAAGTGTAAATGGGGTAAAATAATATTTTGGAATTCCAGAAAACCAGAGTTTATTCAAGATGCAATGGTCTTTCGCGAACAAACTTATATTCAAACGATAGATTATAAAAAAGGTCTGTCTCTTACTATCGAAACATAAAAGTGCATTTCAAACGTACAGTTAAACCGAACCGATAATTAATTTACATAAAGGTTTAGCTTTCTTTTGGGAAATGAAAACAACACATTTTTGGTAATTAGGATTCGTATCTGCGGCGCTACATCACATTTGCATCGCCGTTTGTATCTCTTTGTGTACGTTGTTTAAATTTTCGGTTCGTAGTTTTTCCGTTAAGCCTGGCCCGGAGAAAACACTTGCTTTTGGCAAGCACGCACACACACACAACACAAATACACACAAACACCGAAAAAACGTCTAACTTATTTGCTGCAAAGCATACAAGAAATTTAAATTAAACTTGGAACACATAAGCTATTTTTCTCGCCTCTCAAAACTGTCTGGAAATTCAGTTGAGATGGGGAGACGTTGCTGTAGCAAAAAACTTATAACAAACAGCACGTCGGTAAGTTGTACGCTGAAATTACTATTTCCGTCCGGTGGCGATCGTCGTCGTCGATCATTTGCAGGTTGGCTGCGCACGCGGAGAAAGCGGCTCAGATTCTGGAAAGAGCGCGGACGTTGCTCCAGCTGAGATCGTTCGAGGCGGCAGGCGCGTTTAACATGGCACTCCGATGGCAACAGTATCGGTTTTCACTGGCTGGCGACCTGACGCTAGACGAATCTTCACGCAGCCGACCACTCGGGCTGGCACGTCCGTTTGTAGCACGTCCTTCCGAGGCTACCGGTAAAGTAGACTAATGCGAACTGACCTTCACGCCGGTCGTGGCGAACGGCGGCAAAGCATATTCCCACCCTGACCAGCATCGCGAACGCAGCGGCAAGATGTGCATCGCACACATGCAAGGCCAGGACGCCGGGCGACATCGCTTCCGCTAACGGGAGGGGTTGGCTAGCTTTCGGCCTTCGTCCGCTTATGTAAATCCAAGCCGCTGCTTATGCGGCGTGTCCCGCACCCCTCCAGCGGGGCCGGGCCCTAAGTTGTGCAGAAAAGGCTGTCCTACGGTGCTTAGGGGACGTACCGCGCGTAAGGCCGCGTGGTGGGCCGGGGGTTGACTGCGGACGCAACGAATCGCGTATGAATGAGTCCTTCGAGGACGTATGTGCATCGAGTCCCGGAATCGTGCGGAAATGATGCACCCGCAAGCCACACACCGGAATCCATAGAGCGAGGGTACGCGCGACTCAGACGTTCCGTGGGGTGGACCACGTTGAGTGCCCTAAGAGGCGGGTGGCATTTTTTTCTCTTTCGATTGCCGTGCCGCAGCCCTTCTCGCTTTTCTGTGCCCTTGATCGGGAGCCGTATACGGGAACTGCATGCATAATTTTACGAGGGAGTGCAACAGAAGGCCGTACCCACACTGCGTTCGCCCCGCGCGAGCTCAAATGAACACGAAATGGCGGCTGTATCGACGGATTATTGCAATGGCGGATGGTCTGTCGGTGAAACATTCGTTGTTGTCAAACATTTCTCAGATATTTATCGACTTCTGGGATTGAATGAAGGAAAATCGGGAAGAATCATCATTTTACATTTTCCACCGCTCGGCCCTCCAGTCCCGATGATGCCCTTTGGATGGCAGCCTTCGGTTGTTCAATGAGTGAAAGTTGTTTAAAAACAATAAACAGCACTATTACGAAATGAAAATCAAAATCTTTTGATTTCGATTTGATAGTATTCTGGCAAAATTACACGGGCTGGAAGTTAGATTTTGAAACTCGAAACGAAGAACATTTCGAAAAACTCCAACTGACTTGGAAGCTGCTAAGAACGTCGGCGTATTTGTTGCACAGACAAAACAGAACTTTGTTTTACTTCGTGTTTAAAACAGGAAATGTAGCTATAGCATTTCAATATTATATTTATATGACTTTTTATACAATTTTTCTTCAATACAACTGTGCAATACGCAGTCGGTGGATACGTATGGTGGTTTCTTAATTAAATATCTTTATATTTCTGTTATCTGAGAAAAATAAAACTAATCTTTTCTAAAGATTTTGCAAAACGTTAGAGGTTCATTCGATCGGCCTTGAGAAAAGATTATCCTGCCGGGCATATTTTGTTCAACTATAATACTTATATTAATCAACAACTGAAGCATTTCTGCTACATGCGGTTGTCGGAAAACGTGAATATGTTATCTAAACCTTTTTTCTATTAGATCATAGCTTATCAGCTTCAACTGTACTATCGAATTTGAGTTTACATGCGTAATAAAACGGACAATGAGGCGTGACAATCGCTCCTCAATGAAGAGAAATTAATGTAAGACAATTGTGAAATATTCAATCGATGGCGCACCAGTATAATCAAATGTTCAAATCAAATCAAATTTCAAATGATTCAAAATCAATCATGGAACGAAACATATTGCGGAGAAAACGTATAAAAGTCCGAGTGGGAATCAAGCTGGAAACGCTCCGTCGACTCAACTACTGGTTGGAGAAAAATGGGTTTTCCAAAGACATGATTTCACAATTTCCTCCAACCTACACCCCCGTCCCCAGTGAGGTAGTGTAGAAAGAGGCATATAGTTGGCCTCGCTGATTCGTTTTGCTGGCTGGAAACAAATTCAGATCTGCGATATTGAATTTCAAGATCGTCCCGACGCCCACCAGCGGCACCGTGCAGCATCCAAAAAGTTTTCCATTATTCGAATTTTTTTCTATTTTCGTTTTTCATTTTTCACCCCTTTTCGCTGAAATTAAGTGTCTCGGCTCGCTCTGCCACCCTGCACGCGCTTCTTTTCATCTCATTAATTCATTCCTTCCTCGCATTTTCCAATACATAGCGCACAGGACTGGGCAAAAGAAAAGCCAGCCCACGATGGCCAAGTTGTATATAGTGGGTTTTCTTTACTTTTACTCACACTTTGCCCGCCAAAGATTGATTCGAGCAATTTTTCTTTTCTTTCGGGCGCTCCATGTACTATTTTTTCTCCTTTTTTTCTATTTTCAAGTGTTGTTTGCTGCTTCTTCGGCCGAGACAATTCGAAGAAAAAGGGTTCGAAACTCCCCCTGTTTCTTTCTTCTTGTTTTTTAAAGGTACGAGTATTCCGGTGTCCGATTAACTACCATCGTTTTCTTCTACAACTGAAGGGCGAAATCCTATCTTCGTTTTTCTGGTGCTGTTCCTTAAGTAATTGGCAGTAATAATTTTGAAAAAACATTAATTTATGGTATAAAATATTAAAAAATTGAAAATAAATTAAAATTTCCATTTTTGCAATTCAATTTATTTATTCACGTGCACAAATTTCTTATCTAGAGATTTCAATGAGCTCCAGTATGTATATAGTATACGTTAAATGATATGAAATTATAGTACATAGTTAATAAGTGTTCTCCACTACGAATAAATTGTTATATAGCCAGTCAAAAAGTAAAACACCAAGCGGTAGTTAGAAAATCTCGGTGGTAACAAAAACATTCGTTCATGCAATCCACCAATAGTGACTTTCAAATATATCACTAAGGAGTAAACGAGGAATGGTAACACACTAATGAAATTAAATTACAAATCAAATACAGTTGTGTGAAGCATATGTACATTTTTATAAAATCAATATGAGTAATGCTATGCACTAATATCGAACAAACGACAGAAAACACAACACCATTTGGATCGGTCGGACAAATCCAAAAGTTGATCACCAACCGTCGCAGTTTTGTGCAGTATTCTAATTCTAATTTTGCCCACAAGTAGTTTCCCAAGCACATATAGATTGATCATATTTGAATATTGTTTATCCAGTTAGGAAAATTGATTGCAGAAAAAGTGGCCCATACATGTCAATTTCCGAAATCTTCGTGGGCGCCCAGTGGGAAAACGCGCTAAAACATATTCAACATATTTAAGCAAAGAAATTGATTTCCTTGAGACATTTTCTTGTCCGTCTCATACTCCGCGTCAAAAAGATGCAAATGTAGAAAAGCCCTATCGCTAGCTCTCTTCTTCTTCGTCTCCAGCAGCCGTCGTCTCTCTTCCGCTTTCTTACGAAAAATTTCGCCTGTAATGGTCACGCACCGAGTAGCAGTAGAGCGCGGTGGCGAAGAAAGAATGGCCGTTTTATGTATCCTTTTTTTTTTGCTGTTTTTTTATCCCTTCAACTGTGTGTTTCAGTCATCCTTCGGACCAACCAACGGAAGACGGTATGCGCATGGCATTCAGGTCCTTCTTATCCTTTTTTTTTTCGCCACTTCCCTGCTTCAACCCTTATATCTTTTTCTTTTTAGTTCCCCGTACAGCAAACCCCTTCTTGGCCAGCCGGTTGCCATTCGAGGCAAGGTCCGCGCTTTTCTTCACGAGCTACTAAAAAGGGGTGTTTGCGTGCTGTGTTTGTCATGTTTCTCATCATTTGCCCGAAAGGGTGGTTGATTCCGATTCCAGGAGTTTTCGGCCACGCGACGCGAAGTGGTTCGCTTGGAGGAGTTTTTTGTTTCATCTATTTGTTCAATATTTCTTCGATCATCTCTAGCGTTGCCGTCGTGCAGCATCTTTTTGGACTTTATCGGCAGTCTTGGGACGTTTAAGGATTTTCGGACCAGCATCGACTGCTAGGGAAGGCCTGCGGGCTGGAGCGAAGCCTAGCAACCGGCTCTTTCGTCCGCTCGCCCGTTCGTCTGTTGGGCCATTCTGGGTCCTAGATTCTCGTGCATAAATTAGGCAAACAATGACCTTTCTTCACCGCCGGGAAAGCCTAGAACCGATCCGTGGTCATGGAACTGCACAGTTCTGGTACTGGTCACCCCAGCGAAACTTATTCGTTCTGAAGATAAAGGGTTAGAACTGGTTTCCAAGATTGCATTTCCCGTGTATAAAAAAAATAAAAAGTACACTTCATTTACCTCCGAAAAAGGGACATGGGACGAAAACTGGTTTTTCGGGTGGACCGAACGGCGGGACAAAGGATAACGGTCGAGTTGTTTGTGGGAAAACCGGTTACCAGGATTCCCGTCCGTTGGCCAGGTTTGCAAAAGGGATGAGTGGCGATGAAAGGGAAGGACCAGGGTCCAGATCACAGATGATACAGACCCCTCGCGGACGCGGTCAGCTACCAAAGGGTCCTGCCCTAGGTCAAAAAAGGACTGGATCGGAATAAATTAGTAACGTGAACGCGCAGCTATCCCGGGTAATACCGGTAGGTTCGTGCCACTGGTCATTACCGCCGTCAAACTAGTTCTGCTTCCATATGGTACACCCAGAACCGGTTTCATCTTACGTAGCATACTTTGATTTAGTTTGGTCTGAACCGAACCCAGAAGAACATTGTTACTGCGGGTCTTAACACATCGCGGCTACCAGTTTCCGTGAGTAGCGAAAACTAAATGCAATTAAGCATACCACTGGCGGCGCAATGAATACTTTTTAAAGTCAAGAAAGTAAACAACATTTCCCGATAGGTTTCCGTTCGAATTTTCGTCCCATATGTTTCTAATAATGGGCTTGTTTTTCTGGAAACTAATGAAGGGAATAACAATATAACGTCCTGGACAACCTGCATTGTGGTCGATTTAACAACTTTTGTCAAACATGATTTATTTATTTATTTATTATTGTTATTATAGTGTCCTACTTTACTCACATTAAAAATGTTTCCGTTGTTGATGTAGGATAAACAAAACTGTTTAAAATTCATGTAACAAGTTCAAGGCATATTGCTTGCCTGTGTTTTCTTTTGATTATATAAGTGTAATGTAGAGGCGATAACCAAAAGAATTCATAACAAAGATTAATTACAAAGCATACATTAAAATACATATAATGCGATATTAAAATTCAATTTTATTGATGCAGATAAACACGTCGAATTACAAGGTATTCGCCATTGCCCGATCCCTATAAACCATATGATAGAGGATTATTCCATCGGGTTAGCTTGCAAAAGCTAAGGCAGCTGGAATCCAGCCCTGCCTTGATATTCCGGCCATCCCATTAGCAAAGCATTCGATCTTGGCAGGAAAAGTGCACTATACTCCCATCCGGAAGGCGAACGAACGCACTCTGGTTGCTGAACTTCTTTTTGCACACCGCACACACACTCAGATCTGTCACCAAAAAGTGTTTCGATTCGCACAGCATCTTTTGCTCCATAATCTGCAGGTGCTCGGCGTAGTACAACCCTTTCAGCACCTGAGCCCGCTGCTTCCTCTCGAGGTAGAGCTTGAGCGCGTTCTCAAGGAAGTGCTTGATACGTACCAGAGGAATGGTATCGGGCAGAATCTGCAACGCTGCGTACGGATTGATTTTCTCAGCATGCTTTTCGAGAATGGTGAGCACCATGTCGTGGTCAGGCGTTTGGCAACGTGGATGCAGCGGCACGTCGCTGTACGGTGGAGCCAGTGGCGGTGTGAGAATGATTTTCATAAGCGTCACATAGACATCACAGTTCAGCGCATCATCCACGTCGTACACATCGTCGCAGTAGGCTAGACCTTTCTCGAAGTCACCCAATATTTGGACGAAGATCGCTAGCGCTTTCTCGTGTTTTCCTGTTGATGACCAACGTGCGCAAATTATATACTACACTACAAATCGGCCTGTATGTGCACTGTAAATGTAAAACAATTCACCCTTTCCCTTCCCTGCTATTTGCATAATCCCTTTTATTTCGCTATAACACCATCTACTTGTGGGTACCAGCAGGATGCTAAACGCGTTTTGTATTAGAGCGAAACAATTAACTTCAGCTTTACAGTAGAAGTATTGGAAAAGAACTATACATCAATTTATTCGATTAGTTCTGTGACCTAATGTTATTAGGCAGGTTGGGATATTTTTGAGTTGAAGAATAACGTAAGAATTTTAAAAAAACTTACCTAGACGCCCCAAAATAATAGCTCGCTCCTCGAACATTTCCGTGTATGGAAACTCTCCTAACACTTTTTCCGCGTGGTAGTTTTTGGACTTTCTTAGAAAATTTAACAGCTTTTCACCAATAGCATCCCGTTCCGCCTTTTTGGCACTGTTAAATATAAACACAACAAATCCGTTAGTATCCGCTCGATAGATATAAGATAGTGGAACATGGTTACTGACGGAATACTTTCGACACTGTCATCGCTTTTAAACATTAGTATCTTTTCGCGGTACTGCTGGATAAGGATGTTATGAAACAGAGCCTTCTGCTCGTTCCATACGTTGATAATGTGCTCCAGATACCGAATGACCAGCGTCTTGTGGTCTTTCAGCAGATAATCGAGTACCTCCGCCCGGGGAAGGTTTTTAACCTCTGGCATTTCTTCGATGAACACTTTCAACCCGTCGTCCGGATGTTTCTGCAGCACCCACCCGGAAAATTCGAATATCAGCTGTTTGAACTCGGATCCCAGCTGCTGGAGGTATTGAATTGTACGATCGTGGCCGAATAGCGGGGATCCCGGCACATCCGCTTGCGATTGCAATAGTTGCAGTGCACGCTTGTGCTGCCCCTTCGTTTGGTATAGAATGATTAGCTCAACGTACTTTTCATGTTTCTTCAGCACCCGCTCCGACTCTTCCAGATAACAATGGTTCATGCGAAGCACGGATGCGATGAGGGAATCATTTGTTTGCAGGTAACACTTCAGCAGTGTGGTGTCGATAATGGCCAGCAGTGCTGAGACGTTCTTGATCGTCGTTCCATCCGTGTTCAATTTCAACTCCTTCCGCAATGGGAATCGCTTATCGGCCAAGTAATCGATCAATGCTAAGATTGCGTTTTCCAACTCTTTTTCATCCAGCTCGGGAACAGCTTTGTCCAAGTAATGGCTTAGCTTATTTTTCCCATTGTCCGGCAGCAGATCGGGAAACAAACGTATCACATCGAGCGGATCCGTGTTCAATTGTGCAAATTCTCGCATAGATTCGCGAAAGTGTTTCTTCACGAAAAGATTGTAAGCGTGACGAGTTTGGATTTCGTTTATTTTAGTTGTCTTGAATTCTGGGCTTTCATCGGAAATGTTCTGTAATCGTGGAGAGAATTAAAAGTGTCGGATTAAAAGTTCTTTGCGATTCATTAAGTCTTTAGATTTTGCATTGTTCAACAAACCGTTAATTTTAGGGCCAGCTGGAAATTTTCCTCCTTCAACAAATGTTCTCGTTGTTTGGAAATGTCGACAGCCTGTATGCACCACAGATGTGAAACGGACGCAGCATACAAAAGACCTCGCTTTCCTTGCACCAAAAAACGAGCCTTTTGCAGTTGTGGAATACTCTGTATCAACGTGCCCTTGTCTTCAACGTTGTCGAACACTCGCACCTCGATTGCATCGTTTATCAACCCAACTGCGTACGGCTCATCCCATGCCAGACACTGGAAAGGTTCGCTCCAAATCAACGACTTCAGGTTCATCGTCCGTTTGGTGTCGTTATTGGCAGCCACAATTGCCTCCGCCGGCTTGACCGACCCGGACATATTGTTGGGACCTTCGCGATCGTCTGCCCGATACTTTTCCGTGTAGATTGTAATAAGGAACTCATCCTTCACCACAGCAAACACACTATCTTCTATTAATGTGATGCACGGTTCAATCGTCTTCGAAGAGCTTGTCGGAAACAAGTCAATTTTCCTAGGCTGCTCTCCCGATATCTAATTTAAAAACCAAGCAATGACTTTACAAACTTTCAACTGCTGAACAAACCCGGCACTCACATCGTACAAAACATATTCTGTCTTATATCCAACGCAGATGAAATTATTGTTCCAGGCAACCGTTTTGGGCACATCATTTAGATCAATGTCGCTGATGAACTCTAGCAGTTGATGCTGTTTCCAGTAGTAGCATTGCAGCTTTCGTTTCACAGCTACGCAGACACGGCAAACAATTGTCATGTCGCTAGTTAACGACTTGGATCTCTAAAAATACATTAAATCTGTTAACGAAGGATACACAATTAGCCTGAACAACGCATACCTTTTTATCTGAAGCAAACACTGTCGCACCCTTAGTTCGCAGTGCGGCATGAATTAGTGGAAAACCGTGACGACTGAAATCATTCACGTTCAGTAACCCATCGGTCAGGCTGAACATAAGTTTGTATTCCGGAATCGCATCGATCTGTGTGATAGGTTTTTTGCTAAAGTTTTTATCGTACTGCAGAAGCTGCAGGTCAAGTTTGTTCGTTTCCGCGTTCATCTCAAATGAGTACATCAGCAAATGTCCCTGCCGGGTGCCGAGGATTAGCTTGTTATCTAGGGATAATTAGGCGTGGGCGGACAAAAATTCTGCTGAATAATTTATTTTTACTACAAATAAAAATGGGCCTAACTACTTACCAAATCCCGTCATGGATTCTATTTGCACGGATATTTTTTCCGGCGGATAGACAATGTATGCTTCGTGCATTACGGAAAATAAAAGAAAATCAACTTCGTGCCAAAAACTGTAATGTACCAAACACAACCCGAAAATAATATACACAAATACTGAGCAATTGCTTTTGGTCCGGAAAAAAAATCTTCAAACTGTCAAAATGATAACGTTCTATTTTCCATGGTTGATGTATTCAAGCTATGCCGTTGTATAGTACTTTTGTGTAATAGTGTGCAATGTGTTATACTGGTTATTATCATTAATTGGATAAGAACATATTGAAGACGTTCATACGTAGGGACGACACATGGAACGAACCGATAACTTTTCTAGGAAAACACAATCCACATACGAGCAAAGTGTTTGAGGTCTCTTTATTACACTCAACTTTGTTTTATAATTTAAAAAACATTTTAAATGCACTTTATCTGGAAGACGTCGCTACCGTTATCATTTTGTCTGTCCTTCAAGGTTCAGATTGTCTTTACTTCATCGTTGGCATAGCAACAGCCGCCTTGGTGTGACTAACATCTCCCTCGCGCCACAGCTGCGTAACGGTTTTGGTTTGCGTGTAAAACTTGACGCCCTGTTTGCCGTAGAAGTGGCAATCGCCGAGAAAACTACCGCGGCTTCCGGTGAACGAGAACATCGGCAGCGGTACGGGAATGGGTACATTCACGCCAACCTGTCCGACGTCTATTTCATTTACAAACTTTCTCGCGGTGGCACCATTGGTCGTGAAGATGGCCGTTCCGTTTCCGTACCGGTTGCTGTTGATAAGTCCGATGGCTTCGTCGACTGTGTCGACCGACAGACAGACTAGCACCGGTCCGAATATTTCCTCCGTGTAGCACTTCATGTCTGGTTTCACGTCACTGAGGATGGTTGGTCCAACGAAGTTGCCCTTCTCGTAGCTCTCTACCTTGATGGCACGTCCGTCTAGCATAATCTTGGCACCTTCCTTCGCACCCGATTCAACCAGGTCGTGGATGCGTTGTTTCGACTGAGGCGAGATCACTGGTCCTACATCGGTGCCGGGTACATGGCCAGCATTTACTTTCAGCGTGCGTGCACGCTGCACCAAGTCGGGAATCCAGTTTTTCGCCTCACCGACGAACACGGCCGTTGAGAGTGCCATACAACGTTGCCCGGCTGCTCCAAATGCGGCCCCCGCGAGCTGATTTAACGTATTCTCCTTGTTCGCATCAGCCATGATAACACCGTGGTTCTTCGCCCCCATGTTACATTGTACACGTTTGCCATTGCGTCCAGCTCGCTCGTAAATGTACTTTCCGGCCTGATCGGAACCAACGAAGGAAACGGCCCGAATGTCCGGGTTATCGCAAATAAAGTTCACAGAGTCGTGCGCTCCGTGGATCACATTGACAACACCCGGTGGACAACCGGCTTCGTTTAGCATTTCCATAAGCAGCATCGTTGCGCCAGGTACGCGTTCCGACGGTTTAATAATGCTCGTGTTTCCGCAAGTGATCGCAACTGGGAACATCCACAGCGGAATCATAGCTGGGAAGTTGAAGGGAGCAATGCCAGCGGTAACACCCAGGGGTAGTGTGTACGAATAAGTGTCCATGTCTTTCGCAATATTAGACACTGTTTCGCCCATTTGCAGTGAGGTGATACTGCAGCAATGCTCAACGACCTCTGTGTGGATGAAATGTATAGAACGGTCAATTTTTTGATCATATTCAGCGTACTCTTCAACTAACGCAATCCGCGCAGAACGTCTCCTTCAGCATCGACCAGCGTTTTTCCCTGCTCCTTGGTGATGTTCTTGGCCAGCTCCGACATGTTGTTGCGAATTATGTGTTGTAGTTTAAACATCACCTGCTGTCTTCCCAAAATGGATGACTGGCTCCAGGTCTGTCACCAAGAAGTACAAAACCATTTAGTCATAAAAGCAACACCCAACCTAATCTTGCAATATTGCTCTTCACCTTAAATGCCTTCTTGGAAGACTCCACTGCGGTTTGCATTTCATCTTGGGTACACTTGGGGACACGCGTGACTATCTCGTTCGTGGCGGGATCATGTAGGTCGATCCACTCACTCGTCTTCGACTCGACAAACTTACCATCGATGAACATTTTCGTAGTAGGCGCGGAAGCAGTGCTGTAGCCACGATGGAGCACATTTCGGCACTGGTAGAATGGAATAGTGATAAAGTGGATGTTTCATGTATTGTAAAACTCTGGAAAACCAGAAAAAGTATATTTCGCCCAACCATGAAATTTGTGAGCAAATGAAAGACATTAAATGAGGAAGAAAGCGTCGGTTCCAAAGTACAGCACCGGATAGTCCGTACGGTTGAATGTACATATTATGTGATGACCCTTCTAACGGCCCTCAATTGAATTTTATTAGACAGGGCGCTTGATATCCATTACACACTGGAGCTGTTTACGTATGCCACATGTGACGTAGATATGATAATCACGATCGGGGCTTACGGTACTGGCAAGGTTCGTACGGTGATAATTTGTGGCCAAACTTTCAAGGAAATAATCTTTACGTAGAGACAAATGGGATGTGTGGGTTTTGTAGCCGTTCGTACTTTTACAAAGTATCGAAGTAGAACGTAATAAGTAAACACGTGGCTCGAAACCGCGAGCGAGAGTAATGACCTTGAACTCGCTTATAAAATATTAATAGACGGGCAAAAGACGGGTAAAATGGAATTCCGCACGCATTTTTTCTTATGCAATCAATTTCAGTTCAGTCCTACGCCAATAATACGCGCTGTTTTAGAAACTACCATATTCTTTGTTGATAAGAAGAGATTTTCCGGCTTACCTCGGTAGCAACAAGTCGCAGAAGAGCCATTATTCTTAAACAAGACACACCTCTCAATTCCACTGGGAGCGCAGGATTCGCGACAACGATGATACGTTACGTTCAATCGCCGGTTCTAAAATAACTAAAACCAGCTAGCAAGCCGCCAGTGCCAGTTGTCTGCAATCAGACCGTCGCACCAACACATCCGCAACAGCGAGTCGCGCGATGCAGGCGCGTCTTATTGACTACATTGTAAATGCGTAGGAGAGGAAAGGACCAAAGGAAAGGAGTATACCTCATGGACCCAGGCTGATATGGCATCGTAATTATACCTACCGTGTTCAAGAATGTGATATGTTGCATCCAGAGAAAATTGTTGTAAACAACATCTATTTTTCCTGCCGGTAATAGATGTTTTACACTTGGCTCCGATGCCAGCAACTTATGTTTTTATTTTATGATTTTTATGTTAGCATGTTCGGCAAATATCGTCGTGGTTTAGCTGCTACTTTTCTGCCTCTTTGGCCAAAGCGCTTTCTATGCCGGCCTTTTTAAGTTCTTCGATAAGCTCTCCATTTTGATGCATCTGCAGAAGAATATCGCAACCTCCCACGAACTCTCCGTTGATGAAAACTTGCGGTATGGTGGGCCAGTTAGAGAACGCTTTAATGCCTGAAATCGAAAAGATGTCCAATTTAGTTTGTATAGTAGGTGGTTTTTATATGAATCATATATTTCCTTCGTTACCTTGCCGAAGAGCCTCGTTTTGAAGCACGTCGTGGCTGTCGTATTTGACCGAATGCATACGCAATATTTGTACTACAGCATTACTGAATCCACACCGGGGTTCATCCGGGTTTCCTTTCATAAATATGACGACCTTATTTTTATTCACTAGGCTTTCTAATTCCTTGTTGTCTAATGTAGCTGAACAGAACGCTCGACCGGAGGCTTGGAGTATGCCGCGTGTATTATATCTCAACAAATTATGAGCAATATTTCTTGTGAAGATATTCATTGTGTTGTTCTGACTAGTTTATTATCTAACAAGATTGTATTGACGTTGCTGTTCGTCGCAATGTTTATTCGTTGCGAGTTGTACGGTACATGATGTGTAATAATATGTTTAAACATTCATCCGTTGCATCGTAGAAGAATGATTTGGATGAAATAAATGTAATATAACCACAACAGTTATACAGTTTTCAGAAAGCAACTTCACGTGTCGACTAAAGCCGTACAAAAGAGCAATACAAATTCGAACTCCATATCATAAACGT
Organism: Anopheles plumbeus; assembly: GCA_034621735.1. Taxonomy (NCBI): domain Eukaryota; kingdom Metazoa; phylum Arthropoda; class Insecta; order Diptera; family Culicidae; genus Anopheles; species Anopheles plumbeus. The sequence continues at coordinate 18,724,564 of JAOEFI010000003.1, forward strand.
TCTTTTCAGCTCAAGTTCAAGTTCAAGCTTTACAACAGCAAACATTCATTCTAATAGAAATGGTAAAACAATACGTTCGTTGCTATATCGTAACAATAACAAACCAAAAAACTAAGAAAATGTATATTTTCGCTATATATATTTGTTAACCAACCTACCAATACCCTACACTATCGCATAGGGTAGTTTTCTAAGGTGAGCAGATATAGCAGGTAGATCGTTTTAAGTATTTTGACAGCAGAACATTGATAACTAATGTCACACAATTGAAGACCTCACCCTCCAATTCGGTAAAGGGTGGCTCTTGTTACTGGTAAGATCGGGTCCCAAGTCCCTAGTTGCGAGGGTTCGGAAAAGAAAAAAATCTATGACACACCAGTGGAGATAATGGACAGTGGGTCAAAACTTTTACTGTCAAAATTCATGAAACTAGTCAGCCTTCCTCTGCTTTAACCTCACCACTCGTTGGCAATGCAGCATTAAAGTGGGAAGCGTAAACCTCAATCAGCTTTAGCAACAAGCGGACGATTAGCTGCCGTCAAAGCTGCATTCTCGGAGTTGTGCGGAAAAGCGGATTCCAGCTATTTCAATGAAGATGGAAAATCAGGAAGAAATACTGCTTCTGTTGGAACGATTCACCAAATCGAAACAGAAGGACATTCCTAGGGAGCTAGAGGATTACCTGAACTTTGTGGCACGCACTGGCGATACACTTTATGGCTGGGTGCTGGTAAAGCCGTTGTTTCGGGAAAAATTGGTCAATGTAATTACCGATTTCCATGACAACACACCAAGCATTGCAGGTGAGATAACTGAGATAAATGTAGATCGTACCACATCGCGTCGCATTTAACCTATAATTACACTTATTTCCTTACCGAATGTAGATCTTCCCCAGTGTCCTAACGTGGATCCGTTTAACTACGAAAGAATGAAGCGGGCTCTTCTGGATCGGCTCGAATCGTTTAATTCGGCCCCTTTTACAGTGCAGCGTATCTGCGAGCTATTGACGGAACCACGAAAACAGTACACACGAGTTGACAAGTTCATGCGAGCGGTGGAAAAGAATATTTTGGGTATGTGAATAAGCAGGAACCATGATAGGAACATGCTTCTATGTAACCTAATCGTATCCCCCAAACATACAGACCGATTTAAAAGTGTGTGTATCAGTAACCGAAATGATCTACTTTATTTTTGGAAAGCAAATCATGCTTCCATACATGTTTAAGACGTTTAGTCCTCACACTGCGCGGCCAGTATGTGCAGTTGTTGCCGGATGACTTTACCGGCAGCGTTCCGAGGTATCTCTTTGACGAAAAGCACACCACCGGCCAGGTGTTTGTACTTGACAACTCGTTCCTTAACGTGCACATAAATTTCCTTCTCACTCAGCTCGTTTCCTGGTTTAAGAACAACATATGCACGGGGCAGCTCACCGGCTGCTTCGTCTGGTACTCCTGCCACGGCAACATCAGCCACTTCCGGTAACTCCAGTATGATATTTTCCAATTCCGTGGGAGAAACCTAGAAGTCAAGAAGAAGTCAAATTAATGCAAAAAGATCTTCTTTGTCGTCGTAGAATTGATTTTGTTAGGATTACAGTAGACCCATCTATTATCCTTTATGCTACGGAATCACGGCGTTTATCTTCTAATGTGGTATTTAATTTTCTTTTTCAGTGGTTAGCACGCAAGAGCCAGGCCGTCGTCGGAGTGACAGTGAAAATGGTGATTCACTTGATTCAATTGTGAACGGAGACCTAGATGTCAACGTTGACATTGAAATGGATAATGAACAATTCCATCTAGAAGCGGACGCGCTGCTACCGGATTCCCTTTCTGACATTGGTTCATCATCGGAGCGAGATGGAGAAACTGCTGGCGAACTGAATGCTTCCCGTGTTTCGGGTGGCGGTGCTTTCCTGAACAACGAAGGCAATCAGTTTGATAGTCCATCCGAAGTTGCTACGAAGGATGGAATTAATATTGCGGAGAACCAAAACCGGGTCGTTATTGATACGAATGAAAACGCAACCGATGGGGATATTGGAGAATCATCGGTGCTAGAAAGTACTGGACAAACTGAAGCTACGACTACTGGCAAATTAGACGAAGTGGAAGTTGCCAGAAAATTCGATGCCAAAACACATTCTTCGAGGGTAGACATTGCAACGGAGCGGTCGGAAGAAGCAGCATGGGACAAGATAGAATTCTACGAAGGCAAGTCAACGAAACAAACCCCAACTGATGAAGAGGCGCAAAATCCAGACGCAACACTACCTGAAGCTTCCAGTTCGGAATCAGAAGAAGTTGACGAAGAAAAATCTATTTCGAAATCGTCAGGCGGGACCCGGCTTGGCGGCAGCGATGAAGAGGAACATCCTCCATCACCACAACCGCCAGTCGCCGACGACAATGGAGAACCGCATGCCAAAATGATAAAGTACGATGTTTCTTCCACCGAACCTACAACTCCGTCGGACTCGAGCAGTGGATGCGATGCAGAGGTACGCTCATGTGCCTCGTCTACCTCGTTCTCCTCTTCTTTGGCGTCCAAAGGAAGGAAACTTATGGAGGAAACACCACCCAATGCTAGCAGCACCACTAAGCTAGCAGCAAAAGGAGCAGAACTTAATATCGACTCGTCCGTGGTTGAATCAAGCGCCCCCGAAGAAGTCGTTGCGGTTGGGGAAGAAAAGTACACCACTGTTGAAGAGAAGTCAAAAATACTTCCGGATGGGGGCGGTTTCCCAAATGTCGACCCACAACAGCAACATTCCAAAAGTGAGGTTGATCAAGCCTGTGTCACTACTATTGTACCCGTGCGGGAGGCGAAAAACGCGCAAGCAGAACCCGCCAGAAGCAGTGACAGCATTGGAATCGATTCGAAAGATGAACCGGCTCTTGTTGCTTCCGCCCTAGTGTCGCTGACCGCTGACTCGCCTGCGATGGAATCAGTTTCCTCTAACGAGGCGCTGGTAACGTCTTCTTCATCACTGGCTGCTGAAATTAGCATGGAAGCAGCAATGGTTGCGACCGTTTCCGCACTTCCTGAGAGTGTCATGGAAGAGGAAGAGATGACCACTGAGGTCGGCGTTGTGGAAACGAACGTAGAAGAAACAAATAAGATTGTGGACGATACTGTGATGGACATTGACGAATCGAGTGTCGAGCCAATGGATCAGTAGACTGCACTGCATATGTTGGTCCTGTTTTAGAAATGTGTCGTCCGTTTAGCTCTCCAAAACGGGATGCGCCTCGTTAGCCAACAGATAAACGGCAACAAGGCTGCTACTATTTGTATTAATGCTAATCTTAATAAATCGATTTTTTTATGACAAATAAATACAGATAGTAAGAATGCAACTGCGAACTATTATTTTAACCGTCCGTGTGAATGACCTACCTGGTTTCCTTTGACTTTGATCAGTTCCTTGGTTCGATCGACGATGAAGAAGAAACCATCTTTGTCGTAATAGGCCACGTCCCCTGTTCGCAGGAAGCCGCCACCGACGAGTGTCTCCTTGGTAGCAGCCTCATTGTTCAAGTATCCCTTCATAATCTGCGGTCCCCTGAGGTAAAGCTCCCCAGTCTGGTGCGGGCCAAGGTTGCTACCATCGGCTAGTGACACAATCTTGGCCTCGGTGTTGGGATAAAGCTGCCCGCATGTGCCGACCTTCGTCTGGTCGTAGCGATATGGAGTGCATAGGGTTACCGGTGAACTTTCGGTCATCCCGTAACCCTGCGCAATGTCAACGTCGCGGCCAACCTTCTGTCGGAATTTCTCCTGTAACTGCATTGAGGCAGGAGCAGCCCCGACGAGGACGGATTCAACACTGGAGAGTAGGTCGGGTGTTACCTTGGGATGCGTGGCCAGGAAGAGGAGTAAGGAGGGAACAACGAACAGGAACTGCGGGCGAAACTCAGCCAGGCACTGTATGTAATCCTCTGGAATAAATCTATGTAACAAAAAATGTGTCGTAGTATTGGTTGAGATGGGTCCAGGAAATCGAAGCTGGATAGATTCCGGACAAACACACGACGGGGAACGCAGTGTTGACTGGAATGTAGACTCGAAACGAGACATCAATGGCATTTTTTTTGTGTGGTTCACCAGATACTTTATTCGATAATTATTTATAAATATATATATATATTTATGCATGTAAATAAAGGTTGATCTTAACGGTATCCATATTTATTAGTTAGATAGTAATATTATTATTTCTTGTGTGTGTTTATCCAATATGAAGGTGTTTTGTTGAGTCTGGGATCATTAGTATCAGTAGGAGTAGCAGCAATAAACACCATTTTAGTTGTCAGCATCAGCATAATCGTGTTTTCATTTGTTTCTCTTACCACCATAAGAAGAAACGCCTGTGTGGAAGTTTTTGTTTGTGTGGCAACAGCATTAATTTCTTCGTTTTTCGAGTTTCCCCACCACACACATTTTATCGCACCATTACATACTACTCTTACTAAATACCTTCGTTTGCATTTACTGATTTTCTTATGTTGGTTGTTTGCTTTTCCGCAGGATGTACATCGCCTCCGCGTAATGCATCTCATTACCTTCTTACCTTCGCGTGTGTATTTTATAATCGATTAGTTATTCGGTAATAATAGGTAGTGTGTATAAAAAAAGAACCGAACAATCGAAACGGATCTCCGTCTGCTTTCCATCTATCGTTTTCTACTTCTACCTCTTCCTCATTCATTCTTTCGCTCTTTTCTAATCCTCATCGCTCGAGGGCTCTAGGAGCATCGTGAAAAACTGGGTGGTCGAAGTGACGCAAACGCCCTTGCCCTCTGCTTCGTGTAGATCATTCGTATCCTTCCACAGCGTGAAGCCGTCCATTATCACTTCGCACTCGTGTAACTGGTGAAAGATCGTGTGCAGCAGATTCTTTGGGTGCTGCAGCTCCACCATTAACCGCTGAATCGCGTAGAGCGCCTGGAGTTCCCGCTCGACCTTGCCGGTGATATACTTTTGCAGTATTGCGTACCACCGTTCGAACTCTTTCACGTTCAGCATTTCCCCATCAATGCAGTGGCCGAGCACGGAAGTCGTCAGTGTACGGAGAAACTCGGGCGAATCGGGTTCCCGCACGAACTCGTCGATCCAGTCGAAGATCTCGACGTTCTTTGCGTTGCTGCGCAGTAACTGTCGTACGTTGGCGCTAACCAAGTAATTCGGTCCAGACAGGTAGTAGAGTTTGTCCTCCTTCACGAACTTTTCGGTTGCCGACGATGTTGAGGGTTTGTAAAAATCGGTAAAACGGAGAGACGCCTTGTGCCAGAGAATGATCGTAGCGTCCCTGCCGTAGGCTTTCTCGTATCCCAGCAACACCGCTTCTATTAATGCCCAGCAATACGTGTTATCGGGTTCAAATGACTCACTCACCAGCAGGCGCACATCTGGCAACGTGGTCAGCCCTTCGTGGAGCATCGGCACAATGAAGTCAGCAATTACTTCAAACAGTTTGGGCACATCGAGCATCAAATCGTCAGCATGCTTAAGGAAGTCTCCAATTGCGTACAGATAATCGGCCTGGATGATCATATCGCGACGCATCATCTCTGCTACGATCTCTGTCGCAGTCTTTCGGCGCTTCTCGTTTTGTTCGAGATTGTGCCGGAACAGCACCAGCGCCACGGCATAGAAGTATTCGGGCTGGATTTCCTTCACTATGTTTTCCATCATAACCTCCATGTTGCCGTTACTGAGGAATTCGCAGATATCCGCATATTTGCGTACCTGGCGCTCCGTCCCCTCGTCGATTTTCGCGTAACTTTGTGGCCCTGCTGTAGGACGGCCACCACCGGCAACCTTCTCCATCGAAATCGTCGAGGCAGATGAAGGCGGAGGAGTCATATTGTCCTGGTAAAATTCCCGTCCTCCGGAGCTGGAGTGTGGAGGACCCATTCTACTCATCATCCTCGGAGGCGGCTGTGAATGTTGGGATTGGGAGTGGCCACCATCTCCTCCTCTACTTTGCATCGAATGGTGAGCCATTTTACCAACACTTTTATCAACTCCCCAATCCGACGGCTCGCGGGACGGCCGAGCATAGCGGTCCTCGTTCTGACTGCTACTGCTTCCGTACCGGACGTACCGCTCGCGCTCCATCGAACCCTTGTGGTAAGAGTCTTTACTGTTACTGCTTCCGTAGTTTTTGTGACTGCCACTACGATCTCGATCGTGGTCCCTGTCGCGGTCTCGGTCTCGGTGTTGGTCGCGATCACGATCACGAACACGGTCGCGGTCACGGTCACGGTCACGGTCACGGTCTCTTTCGTTGCTATCTCGATCATTCCCTCCAAGTCCACCAGACGACGA
>JAOEFI010000003.1:18731005-18775542 GCA_034621735.1 Anopheles plumbeus
CGGTCACGGTCACGGTCACGGTCACGGTCTCTTTCGTTGCTATCTCGATCATTCCCTCCAAGTCCACCAGACGACGAAGCGGTCGGTGCATTATCGTCGTTTCCGAGCGGGGCAAACATATTGTTCTTCCACTTGTTCGTCTGGTAGTTAGACGCATGGCCCAGCCTCGTCGTATCGACGATCATCGAGAGGTTCAGCTTTTTTGGATCGATCGCGATCAATCGGTTGCTGGGGCGATTGCTCGATATTTTTTGAAAGCCGTCATCGTCGGTCTGTAAGCGGCCTCCTTTGCTAGAGTTCGCACCACCGCCTGCGCTACCTACACGTCCGAGGCTTCCCTGATTATAGCCTGATCCAGAACCACCACCTCCACCGGAAGACAGTTTTCCAGACGAACCAGCGCCTCCCGAAGCGTTGCGCGATCCAAAGCGGCCATCACCGCTTAGATAACCACCGCCACCACCACCCGAGTCCTTCCCACGGGGCATGTAATTTAGCATGTTGATCCGATTCTGTTCCGATTCCGCCTCGCGCGCAATCTGAGAAATTGTCTTCGGGTTCAGATCCTGACCACGCGAGATCCAGCCAGTTTTACGCAAATCTATGAGGTCTTGGATCATGAAGCGTATGCGGCTGCTGATCTTGTACTTCTCCCGGCTGCGCACAATGTCTTCGAGTTTCGCGAAGTATTCTGGTATTCCCATTTCGTCCTTCTTGTCCTTATTCTTCTCTCTGGCTCTCTCTTTGCCTTTTTCTTTGCTCGCTTCTCCCTCCATCTTGGCGCCGACCGTAGTCAGCAGTTTGCAGAGACACTCCAACGTTTCCTCGTTGTAGTGGTTTTCTCCTTCGGACTTTATTAAATTTTGAATGCAAATGTGCATCACGTGCTCCCCGATCTGACTGTCCTTGTACAGCTCGCCGATAAAGCGCACCGTGCCGACTGCTCGCCGGCGCACTTTCTGTTCCTCTTCCTCGAGCCGTAGCTTCAGTTCATCGAACTCGTTCTTGTCCAGGTGCCTATTTTCCTCCAGTTTCGCTCGACGCTCCCGTATAGCGTTTGCCTGATCGTTTCTTCTACTAACAAACTCTTTCTCGCACTGTGCGATTAGCTTCCGGTTGAAGCTCTCCGACTTGTTAATCGTCGTGATCGAGCCTACCTCGCGACACATCCTCGAGTACTCTGAGGCGAAATTCGGCTCCGAGATGGCCTTTTCAAACACCAGTCGGATGCAGCTTTCGAACTGCTCGGCCGTTTTGATTGAAAAGTCTTTCATCTGTTGCACCAGCTTTGAGAAGTTCTCCGGTGTGAGCTTGTTTAAGATGCTACGCACGTTTCGCAGCAGCTCTTGCGTTTCGCGCTCCTGCTGTTCCACCCCCTCATTGCTTTGCATTGTCCGCGGACGCCATGCATTTGCACAGACGTTCAACTTCACATCCTCGTTTAGCTGAAGGTTCATTTTAATGATTTTTGATCCGGTCTTGCTCATGCCCTGTTGCGAATGCTTGTTCGCTTGCATCCCACCCGATTGGCTGCTACTTCCACCACCACCCTGCTGCGAGGGACGCTTAACAATGTAAGCTTGCCGCACTGGATTGTGCTGTCCCATGCCGCCGCCTCCACTTTTCATAAAGTTCGGCATAAGCGAAAATTCGTTATTTTTTTGATTACTGCTGTAAGCGTTTCCTCCGCCGCCAGCGCCTCCGCTCATCGCGCCTGAGAAGTTTGTCTTCACGAGCACGTTCTCGAGACTGTTCGGTAGTTTGGAAGGCTTCTCTAGGGCAGGGGCAGCGAACTGCAAATTCATCAGCTGATCGCGCGAGTACTTCTTCTTGCCAGTTGGATTCTCCGGGCTCCACTGTTCCGCATCGTACTTGATAAGTGTTATCGATTTGCTTTTCTTTACCGATGGCGGTGCTATGACATTATTGTGACTGACGGACGGCGCTTCCGTTTCCGTTACGTGTGCCGCCGTCTTGCCGCCAGCCTCAGTAGTTGCAGGTGAAGCGAATTTTGACCCAGTATCCGACGGCTCCACAGTAACTACGTTACGATTATCGTCCAAATTGCTGGTTGCGTTGGGCGCATTGGTGCCATCATTCTGGCTGCTTGTCGTTTCCCGCTGCCTCTGCTCGCTAGGAGTAATTTCATCCGCTTCTCTATGCTGTTGCTGCTGATGAGGGGTTTCGTTACCCTCATTCTCCTTCGGCACCTCGCTGATCGTGTTGACATTATCGGTAGTAGTGACCAATGCCACTTCGCCATCGCCAGCTTCGCTATCAATCGAACTTAAGTTTCTGGTGTAGTCCACGTTATTATTTAAATTATCTATTTGTTGCTTAGCACTAGTTTCCTTATTCAAAATGTTCGCCTGCTGTACAGCAGGGGAAGCAGGAGCAACAGCTACCACCTCTTCCGCAATCGTAGTAGTACTGGCAGTAATAGTCGTTTCGATCACAACTGCGGCAGCCCTATCCGTTTCGTCGGTAGTTGCCTCTTCAACGTGCGATTCCTCTTGCTGCTCCTCCAGCACTGCCTGCTGCTCGTGTTTCACGTACGTTTCAACCCGATCGGAGTCTTCGGCAATCTTTAAATTCGCTACGCTTTCCGCCAGCTCGTCAGCTGTGGTAGCGCCCTCGGCGTTCGAGGTATTGGAGTGCAGAGGCACGTTTGCATTCTGTTTGTCTTCGTCGTCCTCCGCAGCAGTCTCACTGATACTGCTCTCCTGACATTCATCGCCAGTCGAAGGAGAGCTATCGGCTTCCCTCAACACTTCGTGTTCAGCACTTCTGTTACTATTCTCCTCTACCACAGAGACGGACACTGACGGAGCAGTGATAGGCATTTGCGTTTGCTGCATAGTTGCACCTGTTGCCGCTACACTGACGCCGGTGCCAGTGTACACGAAGGGGGCAGCATCTGTTGAAAGAGTCGATTCAGTGACCGATTTTTCCGAAATGGTGCGATATCTCCGATCGGATGCTCCTACCACTGGTGGTGGTTCTGTCATGAAGTTGCCACCTACACTGACACCGCCTACATGATTCACATGATGTAATTGTTGCTGTTGTTGCTGCACAAGTACATGCTGAGATGGTGCCGGTGGTACGACAGTCATCAATTCATTACCCATCACTTCAGGATGGTTGGGAGCTGCAGAAGCTGTTGCTGCCGCTGCGGCAGCTGCTGCGGCTGCCGCCGCTTGGGCTTGGGCATGCACTTGAGCTACTGCCGCTTGAGCGGCTGCTGCTTGTGCATGAGCAGCTGCCACGTTATGCTGTGTGTGATGCTGCATAGCGTACGAGTGTTGTTGCTGCTGCTGATGATGCCTCTGTTGTTGCTGGTTCTGATGATGGTGGTGCATCTGCTGTTGATGTTGCTGTTGTTGATGAAGTTGCTGCGCATGGTGATAATGATGCTGCTGGGCGTGGTGTTGCTGTTGCTTCGCGTGTTGATGCACCTGCGAATGCTGATGTATACCACTTCCATCGGGAATCGGCTTCTTCTTCTTTGTGTAAGAATTCGGTATCTCAACAGAAGGTCCATCGGACATGGCCGAAACCACGGGAGTGCCCGTAGCCATTTCCGCGGTCAGATGTGGCGGCAGGTGTGGGGGAGGTTGCGAGTGGTTCATCAGTTTTAAGCCCGGACCGATAACATACAGATCGTGGGGATGTGCAGGACCAGGAGGTGGTGGTCCTCCTGGAACTGTTTGTTGCTGCGCAGGCTGCTGCGGAGGCTGCTGCTGGTGGCTTGCGTGGCTCGTGAGCAGCATTTGCGGTGGTGGCTGATGATGCAAATGTTGCGGCGGTGGAGCCACCATTGGAGCCGTAACCATCGACGAGGGCACAGCAACCATTTCCTGTACGGATTGGCCGGGCTGTTGCGAAGGGTAATCCGCATAGTCTGGCGGCTCGCCCATATGAGGAGGCTCAGCACTCTGCGTTACCGGCGCCGGTGCAGGTGTGCTGCCTGCCGAGGACACAGAGTTCGGTGCGCTAGCCACTGAAGAACCACCACCACTCGAAGAAACATCATTAAACATGTTTTCCAAAATGTCCTCTTTGGTAACCGGATCGATGATGCAGAGTGCGTGTTTGCGCTTTTCCCGTTTTGCCGGTTGTTTGGCCGGCTCACTCTGGCTGCCTCCCGGACCGACACCTACTCCGACACCAATGCCCACCCCACCGCCACCCGGTTGGAGGTGTGGCGGAGGAGCCGCAATCAGACTCGACATCGGCGAATATGAAGCGTGTGGCTGTGATGACACGACGGTTACTTGAGCCGCCGTCGCTGCCTGCGGATGTTGTTCCAACGGGGCACCAAGTTGGGTCGCAGGGACCTGCTGGGAAGCCTGCGGGGGATGCATATGTTGCATCATTTCGTGCGGCAGCTGCATCGGAGCAGGTTGCTGGTTTGGTTGTGGAGGCTGCGATAGCTGCACTTGTGACAGCTGTTGAAAAAAACAAAGTCGTTATCATCGAAATGTATGGGCACATTTGATTTTGTTTGGAAGTTACTAGTTACATTGACTAAATTGTTGTCTCCTCCTGGCTGCCGACGGCCTCCCGCAGGCTGGTGCTGATTCGGGACAACCGAGTACATATACGGCGGATGTTGATACACCACATGAAGATTGTTCATGTTTGCCCACGGGCTCTGCATTCGCGGAATCGGCTGCATGTAGTTAATAATTGGCATCTGCTGGTACGGGGTCATGGGTATTCCGCGGGGCCGTGCAGATTGATTCGTGCCCGCACCACGATACACGGGCTGCGGGTAGAGCGGATTTTGTTGTGAATGCTGCTGATTCATCATCGCTGCCTGCTGTGGGTTCCTGGTGTCCGGAGGCTGCTGTTGCTGTTGTTGCTGCTGCTGTTGTTGCTGCTGCTGCTGCTGGTGCTGCTGCTGTTGCTGCTGCTGCTGTTGCTGCTGCTGCTGTTGCTGCTGCTGCTGGGACGTGGGAGTCCCCGATGCCATGTTACGTATAACCGTACCGGGTGGCAACGGTCCTCCACCACTTTGCATTTTGAAATTCCAGACGTCACACTAGACAGAACATACTTCTTTGCTCGTCACGCGGAAGTTTCATTGAAACACTGCAAAGAGTAATTGACAGGTCCAGCCAAAGGGAGCAGTTTCCCCCGATGGAGGGAGGAAAACGGGTGGTCAGATCAAAGTGGCAGATATATCCCTTTTTTCTGTTTCCCTCAATAAATCCGTGTTCCCATAAGGGGATGGCTATGTCAAATCTTTTTCCCCGGTAACACGGATCAGCGGCGGCGACACGTTACCAACTTTATCGAAATCGCACACGCACGCATTCGTTCGTAACACGAATAACAAACAAAAAATTCCTATTCCTTCTTACCTAGCCTAGTTGGACATTCCATTGAATCATCAATACCGAGTTTCGACTGAGACACCGCGCACTACAGTGCCAGCCGTCGTCGTCTTCGTTGCGAAAGAAGGAAATAGAAGCAAATATAGGTTATCTGACTGATGAACCAACTAGGCACCTGCTGCTACTGCTGGCTAGGGGCCTCTCGCTCTGCCTATCGAGTGCTTCGTCGAGCCGATTCGTGGATGGTGACGACGACGATCCACACACGGGTAGTCGACGAATGCTAGTCAAAAACCGCGCGGAATGGTTTCTGCTGTGCGTTGGTTATTCGCGTTTAAGCTAAATGTCCATCAGCTTTTCCGTATGAACCAATTATTATTACCACAAATTCATCGCGGTTCAGCAAAAACTTAGGCCGTGGAACGGTTTTGACAGCTAGTGACGTTCAACGAAATCGATTTGATTACGTAAAAAATGCAGACTGTTTGTTCGAACCAATCTGATAGTCACTGGCAGCACTGCACTGGACGGCAGCACGGATCATACCGATTAAAAGCAACGATATTGCAAAATAAACTGTAATCGGAAAATAATGGACATATTTTAATAGTTGGCATCCCTGCTAATCGTTTACAGATAGTCACGAGTGCCTTAGGAACGAGAATTCATCGTGCAAAACATGTATGCATCGGTCGGCATAATGTGTATCTTGAAATTTACTGACATTCGTGACACCCAGTTGACCTTCAATGGAAACGGTCAATCCTTCCGATAGTACAATGCCGAGGTAAATGTCGTTTATACCTTCAGGTGCAAAGGCCTTAATTGAAGTACGGCATCCTTTGCTACCCATTTTATATCATGGTAAGCGATTCCACTTCTAATTCGTATTCAATTTTGTTCTGTAAATTGCATTTGGATTTCCATTTCATATGGTGCAATAAACATTTGTATTAATATAATTGATGTTTAAAAGGATTGACAGCAAATATAGTTTAGGGAAGCTTGTAAATATTGACAACAAGTTGATATTAAACGACACTTCGTCGTTTAATTACGTACACATTTTATGATATAAATTATTAGGTGAGTGGTAAATATAGTTTAATACGAAAGAAATAAAATGCAGATACCTTGGAATCGACACAATGTGGTTTTTAGATTTGAGCACCGAGTGCAAAATTGCATTCAATCCGTAGATGTGGAAGTAAGGAGGAATAGTGAGTATCGTTTCTTTGCGGTCAACTGAAAATATGAAACAAACAAAATTAAACGTTTTTTAGGAACACGACATTAAGATGATGATGACAAGGATGATTTGTAACTGTCGGTGCTTACCGTATTCAGGCTGATAATATTTAGAGATCGTAGGATGTGATCCCTGAGCAAGATTGGCTACGAGATTGTAATGTGTAAGTTCAACACCTTTAGGAAGCCCAGTCGTTCCGGATGAGTACGGAAGGATGGCTGTCCGGTGGCAATCAATTTCCGGCAATTCACTTGTGTGGTTTTCCATTATAAATTGCTTCAAAAGAAGGGAGCAAAACCGAGTTGTATATCTTATTATTTACTGTCAATTAAATTGTACGTATAGGGACGCGTGGATGACTAGTGTGCTCCTCGGTACAAGGGGTGAAATGACAGCAGACACAAAAATGGAATATTTGAATATCTGCTTAAAGTAACGGAATCGGAATATTCCTGAAATTGACCTGTCGACCGAACTGCATTTCTCTCCTTTGTTCCCTTTTCAGCTCTGTTGGTATAGTGCTATGTGGGTTGTTGTGCATTGCTTGTGTTGTGTCTTACCCCCTTGTTGAGGCTTGATGATGACTTTTTTATTTTTTGCCCGTTTGTTTAGTATGAGCGAAGCGGAGCAACACGAGACCAGGAAAAATACTGCAACAAAATGGTACTTAAACTTACCTCAAAGCCGTAGATATTACTTTCCAAGTCATGTTTTCCCCCGATACAGATGGTTCCTCGGTATTGTTTCACTTTCAGTTTAAACATTTCCGCAACAGGTAGCAGGACCGGCAACGTTACAATAGCTGTCACACCGGCATTTTCAAACTGTCGACACACTTCATCTATCCAGTTCAACACGTGGACAAAAAAGTTGAACGTTATCGTTAACTATTCGTACAGGAGGGTGAATATGCATTCGTTTTAATCTTACCCGCAGTGTATAAGGGATTGGCGAAAGTTACTGATAAACCCGCCAAAAGACCGCCATGCAAAGCTGGCACAAATTCGGGAATATTTGGAAGCAGCAGACCGAGTACATCATTGTTGCGCATGGCGCATCCCTTTTGAGATACTAATCCACGGGCCATGCGTTTAATCATTTCATAAGTCGTAGCATAATTATATGATCGTTTCGTTGCGCCACATGTCTTTTGAGAAGGATAAAGAACAACCAAAATTAAAACTAATCATCAAAATAAAATTTTCTCAGCCAATTTGTTATACAACACATCATTCAATTTGTGCTAAGCTGATATTGTTCAATTTGTAGGTATTCGTAAACAGTTTTTGTGTCGACGGATAGGCAATCCAATTGTAAACAGAGTATGCATGACGAACAGAGGTTTAAGTTCGAGTTCATGACCATCGCTCGGTACGGTAGTGCCTGCGTATTCGCTGCAACATTACACCCGCCAAGTGTTGTAACATGATGTAACTTTTAGTTTCCGTTTTCCGACCTGCACACCACCATCCCTTCGCGTCAAGCGATCGCAAACTACCTGTTGCCCTTCGCCTCGATCAGATCGGGAACAAAGTACATGCTACCATTCCAGTATGTTTGGACGCATACTAACAAAAATTGACGGCTTATCAAATCTTATCAAATTCGAAAATGACCTACTAGCGGCGTCGTTGGGGGCTTTTCAACTCTTTGATTGGTTATTTTCCACAAGTCACGAAATAGGGGTGTGTTTTTTGTCGAATTTTAGTTAATTTTTCTTTTTACTATCGAGCGTCTATCGATTCCTCGTAGCACATCGTCGGCACCCTACTGCGGGAGGCGCACCAACCCATTCACATATGGGATTACGAGGGGACGTTCAAACTGTTAATGCTTCAACTTGATAGCCTAATACTCACGACGGCCGGTTTGTCTGCGTACTTTTCGTACCCTTCGAAGATATATTCGGTCACGTTCTGCATCGGAATGTCAACTTTACCAAAAGGAGACTGCATCAAATTGCGCTCAAAGCTCACATAACGCCTTTTCACGGCACCATCAAATGCGCACCTCGACAAACCGTCCACTCGTCGTCCACTGTTGGCCATAGTTAGTAGCCGCGACGCCGGCGCTGACGATGCAAAAATACGTGAAATCATCTTACAGTCGTACGAAGATGCCTGTACACAACCGCTACGGAAAGTGAACTTATTCACAGATATACTCCTTCGGCGGAACTTGCTTAACTGCAGCGAAGCTTTTAGTGAACTGATCAACTGATTAATACGAAGCGAAGCCGTTCCGATCTCAATGTGGGGCTGATTGCCGCCTCCACCTACACCCTCCCTCTATCCATCCCTTTCTTCAGCATGATGCTCGCTGCATGCAAACGTGTGCGGAACAGCTTCGTTATCAATCCAACAACCAGAGCGGTACGGGTTCGAATATACAAGCCTCTGATTAGAAATCGAAGTGAACTTACAAATCAAATGCCGTTTTGGTAAAGTTTTACTAACCCTTTTTCAATTTCTTTTCAACTTTTATTCTTCCCTCACTTGGATTGCTCAGCAAACCAATAAATGCAATTTTTGTGATAAGGCTTTATTTAGAACATAGTTTGTTGCATATACTGAACGTCTGTAACGTCATCGTTTCATCGCTCTACGGCTCCATTACTCACTCATTTGTTTTCGGCATAGAACTGATAGATACGCCGCCACCATTGGCAGCATCTTCGTTCTCGCCAACGCCTGATTTATCTGCTCCCTGTACCGCTCCCAGTTTGTCTTGGAATTTGTTTTTCTCTATAAAAAAGATCATCGGTTTTTTAAATCATATGCTCAGATGTGGTCTTCAAGTAATGAATAGACTAGAACGAGTTCTTGAAATTGTTCTTACCGAACTTCGAGAGATCTCCACCGAGCAGTCGCAACATATGTACCGCATCGTACTGATCAACATAGGCTCTTAAGCTGACGGCCCCCTTCCACCCGACTGTGGCCAGCTTCAGCTCGTTTGCTTCGCACTCCAATATACAGCTGCCAGAATCTAGAAGTAATAGAAAACTAATGTAATTTCGTAAACTGGCGAACTAGCTGGATCAATTTACCGAAATTTTTCAAATTTTCCTGTGTCGCAAGCGAAAGCCCAGCTATTTCTGGGGGTTTTGTCGGATCGGTACAAGAAAGCAGCACAATAAGATCCTTCCGCTGAATCTTCACACGACGTCGGCTCCCGATGAATGGGTTCACATTGGCCAGACCCTCTTGGGCCAGGCGGAATTCACAGTCGAGGTTACGAGTGACGCAACGCACGAACGATTTGACGCCGAGATTTATAATTTTCACGTGATTTTCATTCAGCTGGACGAGGTCGCGCACAACGCTGGAACAAAAGTAGATATTCTTCTTTTTACCAACCTTGCACCGCGTGAGAAGATTTCTGCGGTCGAAGTCTGCAAGAAAAAAGTAAATGTGGAAGGTAAAATTAAATTGGTCTAATATCGTTCATTTTCCATTTTCATTCCGTACGTTCGCTGAGACGATAGAATTCGTTTATCGAATTGAATGTCTCCTCCTTGTCATCGAAAAATACGAATGGATCTTCCTTGAATCCGCGCAGGAACTTCGCCTTTTTTTGCGGTGGTTCCGTGATCTCCGACGCCTTCGTTAACTCCTGTTCATCGTTGTTTGCTGCATCCGGTGATTCCCAAGGCAGCGGCTTCTTTTTTTCCAGCAGGGCCACGAAGAATCCACCGGTGTTTTGATGATGCGGAAGTATTCGCAAGCAGCGATCAAGATGATACTTTTCGATCGCATCTTCCTTCGTCGGTGGAAACATATCCGGTCGCAGGACGGTCCGCTGGTTTTCCGGCACGTCGTCGAATGATTTATAGAACTTTAGATCTTTATGCGTGGCAGGCTCCCAGTATGTTAAACCTTTAGAAAACCTCAAAGTAGGAAGCAATTCGCCGCACTCTACAATTTCCAACGAGTCTACCGTTTGTTTCAGAAGATGATGAAGTACTGCCTCGTTCTCGATTGGATTGAGCGAGCAGGTGGAGTAAACTAGTTTTCCGCCAACTTCCAGCAACTCGGCGCCTCGCTTTAGGATACGATACTGCAGCCCATGCAGGTTAGCTGCCTGACCAAGGTTCCATTTGGCCCAGATGTCAGCGTTTTTCCGAAGCGTTCCATCACCTGAACAGGGCACGTCGCAAAGGACACGGTCGAACTTCAACGGGCACACGACGCCGTCCTTCGTAATTTGCATAGAAGGGAAGGTAGAACTATCTGTGTTGGTCACCAGGAAGCAGGGCGAACTGAGTCGCTTGGCCTGATGCATCAGCATGTAGCACCGGTTGTTGTCGACATCGTTGGCCATTACGAATCCGGATGGAATCCCTGGTCCATCACCACCATGCAGCGATTCGATTAGCTGAGCTGTTTTGGATCCCGGTGCTGCGCACATATCAAGTACTTTATGGTGCGGCTGAACGTCCAGTACCAGAGGAGGCATCATCGAGACCGCCTCCTGCCGGCTAATGTTACCCGAGCTCGTCTCCGAGATGAGAAAATTGTGCAACTTGAACAGCGGCTCCGAACGACGAATGTCCTTTCGGGAAAGCTCTAACTGCCAGGCCATCTCTCCCGGATACCAACCGAGGCACTGTGGCGGGTTTACATTCGTTTCGTCTTCTTCCTTTCTCAGTTCTTTCACTGCGCGAAAGTACTCTTCGAAAAAGTCTTCCTTGATAAGCTTTAATAACAAGTTCGCTTGTGCCTTCGATCCCGTAATACGAAAAGTGACCGGCAAATTTTGCTTCATGTGCTCGATGAACTGATCCCAATCAGCTTCACTGCTGCAGATGTGCTGGTGTTTGTAATACGTTTCAAACGCCACATTCTCCTGCACGATGCTTTCGTATGGCTTTTCTCTACGAGCGGGTGATTGGGCAGCCTGCAAAATCGAAATGTGTTTTTATCAAGGCTACAGGCTACAAGCAAGTGACTGGTGTCCTACCTTTTCCTTGTTTTGCCGTTTTTTCTTTGCGAAAGGATTTTGTTTATTCGTCAAGTGTTTCGGTTTGCCCATTTTGACTACTTTTCAATACGTTCTTGTTTTCGAACGGCACAAATGGTACAATTCGGAAGCAAACCGGCTACAGGTGACTGTCAAAAATAAAACGTGCATACCAAGGTTAGTAGAGAGGAAAGCTACGATCAAGATCAGGTGAAATCATTCAATACGAGTGGACAATTGCCAATAGAAAAATAAAAGGAATATTGGACAATCCTCAATCTTTGTGAGTTATGATCAAAAAATACATCTACTGACAGTGTAGCAATTGCTACAGCGGAGTTTTAAAACAAATAGCCAAATATTTGTCAAAGAAGTGCCTACACAATGTCCCAGAACATGACTTAACGGCATTTGTCTGTTTCACTGAATCAGCTACTGCACGATACGCTGTGCTAATGCATCTGGGAAATTTATATCCAATCTTTGTACAGCATAGGCTTATTCCGACCTTCATCGGATTGGCCAGATGTGTTCGTCAAGATGTCAATTCGACATTTTTCCGCAACCTAATGCAGATAATATTACAACGAGTATATATTAACCTTCGACGTCGAATGTCATTTGTTGTCAAGCAGCGAAGGGTGCTCCTGGCATTTCTTCTCTACGGGAAGATTTGAAGCATGCGGCCAACTTTTGTTTATTCTAGAAAAACGCACGGTAGAAATCTCCCAGAACCATAGAAGAAGAAGATTTAGTGGCAGTCATGCCGCTACCAAATATTCTAGTAACAGGTACGTAAGCCAAACTTTCCTTTCGTAGAGTTGAAGCGAGGAAATAAACTTCAATTATTGATAAGATTATCGCTATTTTAGGCACTCCTGGCACCGGCAAGTCTGAACTGTGCGGATTGCTTGAAGCAAAACTCGGCTTCCAATGGCAGAACGTGAGCAGGATCGTAAGCGACAACTCGTTCGTCGAGGAGTACGATGAAGAATTTGAGTGTCCTGTTCTGGACGAAGATCGACTACTCGACTTTCTAGAGCCGATCATGCAGCATGGCGGAAACATTGTCGAGTACCACAGTTCGGAATTTTTCCCAGAACGCTGGTTCGCAGCGGTCTTTGTTGTCCGGTGTTCTACCTCGATACTGTACGATCGGTTGCAGGGCCGCGAATACAGCGACCGCAAGGTTAAATCAAACATGGAGTGTGAAATCTTCCAGATCCCACTTGACGAAGCGCGCGACGCTTACCGGGAGGAGATTATCTTCGAGCTGACAAGCGACACGCAGCAGGACCTTGAGAAAAATGTGCATCAGGTGCACAACTGGTTGAAAGAATGGAAGAAAGGTGATACTGCCAAAAGCGAAAAAAATGGATGAAACGAGCGACGGGGAACGGAAGTTATAATCCTGATATTTTCTCATTGGTTTCATCGGCGTATTCAGGTCGAACAAACGCATTTTCAGATAAATGTGCAAACCGTGAAAATTAAAAAAAAAATTTAACTTGTATTCTTGTTTCTTTCAACAAGCTTTGGAAAGTAAATTTATAAAGCATTCTTTCAAAACGTCAACATGTGACTGTTGGAGCAGCGGAACAGAGGGTGTCATTGGATTTGGGAACTTTATATCGAAAATTGAAAGAACCAGCACTGGAGAGGAACGATAAGTTTGCAGAAGATATTAAAAGTGTTCTTTCAAACTTACTTACTTGCCCAAAAAAATCAACTTGATGGTTCAAAAAGGGATTTGCAAATTTACGAAGTCCAGCGAGCTCAGACTTCCGGGGTTTTGTCTATGATTGTACGAGAAAGTAGATACAACAAATAAAGATTTATTACATTCTTACGTATACTATTTTTTTATTACGTGGAACAATTGTAATAGGTATTTCGGAGTATGCTACTACTAAACTAAAATGATTACACGTGTTACGCTTGAGGATTGCTAGATTCAGACCTAAAACACCATCAATTCAATATGAATACAAAACTTCGTAGTTCTGCTTTCCTCTAAATTCTCTCTATAAAGGCGATGCTTTAAGATTGTCCTTTTTGATCCATGTATTTTGTTATCTTTGCAGATTTGTTAATTGTTCAACGGATTTTTTTTCATATCCACTGCGTGTTGTTTCAAATTTTGTTTTCTTTTGTCTAAGGAAATAGATAACACTGATAACAGTGAATCCTGATAAATCTAAACGCATACGAACCTATATCGTTGCCCCATATTGCTCGGCCCGAGTTGGCACTGTCTGCATAAAATCACTATCTAAAGAGTCCTAATAATACTTCATAAGAAGAACAGTTTTACCGTTTTAAAGAACCTACAATGTAATTGATTGCTTGTACCAGGACAGCAAGCACGCGTCCGTTTCCCCTAAACGCTCCACCGTTGTTGGGCGGCTGGGTTGCGTTTAGGTTTAGATCTTACGTCGCTCGGAAATTATGCGAATAATTTCGCACGAATCCGAATTCTTAACCGACTCGGAACCAAAATTGCTGCCCTCGGTAGGCAAATTCAAAAGAACAGAACCCGGACAGTGATTA
This sequence comes from Anopheles plumbeus, assembly GCA_034621735.1. NCBI lineage: Eukaryota > Metazoa > Arthropoda > Insecta > Diptera > Culicidae > Anopheles > Anopheles plumbeus. The sequence goes on from JAOEFI010000003.1 coordinate 18,745,109, forward strand.
ACCGGGCTACATCCGATGTTATCGACCGCGGCAACCGGAAGCAACAGAGTGCTTTCGTCGTTCGTCTCACCGTCCTCATCTAGAGCCGACTGCTTGAATAATTGCTTAGTGCTCCCAGATCTGCTCTTAGGCTGCAGCTTAGGAACCGAGAGAAACGTTTTGTTCGAAACGGTGCTGCTACTGTTCGTGCCGGAACTACCGGTATTACCTATATTGGCCATTCCAGCAGTCATGGGCACGGACAGACAGGTCACATCGGCCGGTACCGCGTTCTCATTAGCGTCCACGGCAGATTTTTGTTGTCTTGCCGGGTCGTAATCTAAACTCAATTGACGTGATTCCAGCTTGAATGATTGCTGCCTTGATCTACTTGACGAAGTGATTGTCGAGCTTTGGGACTCGCCCATGTCACTTTCTGCGACCAGGGCTGGTCCAGCGCTCACTCCTTCCTTGTTTGAATCATCTCCTCTCTGCAAATCCCCCTTTTCGCCCGTTACAGGTAGCGTTATGTTGTAGCATTCGTCCTTCACCACCTTCCGCTTCCCTTCTGACAACGGTCGGCTATCGCAGGACTTGCTGAAAAGGTTTGTCTTGTTGATCAGTATTTTCTTGTTAACGTTCTTCGAGTTGTACTCCTTAGTAGAATTCAACCCTTCGATCGCCTTGGCCCCCTCAGCTCCCTCTCCCCTCGCTTTCGCCTCATCCACCTCCTCCCCCTCAGTGTTGATATTATTTTCCGCCGTTTCGTCATAGGAATTGTTATTGGTGTATGAGTTGAAAACCGAGAGGCCTAGATTCTGGTTGAAATATTGTATGGTCTGACGACGTTGAATATTGCTTTTCTTCTCCAAGATCGGAGTGCTGTACGTGAAATTCGAAGGCAAGGAAGAAACTTTGGTTAGTGGACGTTTGTGAACTTGCTTGTTATCATCGTTCAGCTGCATGCAAAGCGCTTGTTCCTCCTCAAACTCTTGCTCTCTTTCGAATTCGCGCTCCAGCTCCGTGTCAATATCCAATTCATCTTCCATCTGCTTATGGCTTTCTTCCAGATGCTTCATCAGCACGGCCACAACCACATTCACCAATACGAATTGTGCCATCAGCACGAAGATGACGAAAAAAATTGGCGCGATGATCGTGCTGACGCAGCAGTTTTTCACGCAATCCGCCGCATCGTCGCAGTCGTCCCGCAGCGTGTCCTTCATGATGCCGTTCCAGTTGTCACCGGTGGCCACACGGAACAGCGTCAAGAAGGCCATACCGAAGTTGGCAAAGTGTGCATGCTCTCCCAAACCCTGACATGGTACCTCCTCTGAGCATTCGAGCCGTCCAAACAGCTCCACGCCGAGAGCAGCAAAAATAAAGAACAGCAGGAAAAACAGCAAGCCCAGATTTCCGACCTGTTCGGGGTTAGAAAACGGAGTTTGTTACGCCATAAGTTATGCTAAAGCGGTTTATTGCTTACCTGGGGCAATGCCTGCATGACTGTGTCCAGGAGAGCACGGATACCCTTGGCCATCTTCAGCAGCTTTAGAACGCGAGCGATACGCAGCACCCGCATGACGCGAATGATGGTTGGATTGATCGGGATGATGTTTGTTTCCAGCTCCTCTAGCACGATGCCCACGATCGAGAGTATGACGATCGCAACATCCAGCTGGTTCCAGCGATCTTTAAGATAAATCTTTGCCCCCAGCGCCAGCAGCTTCATCGCCGCTTCCAGGATGAACACGGCCGTGAAGAAGTAGTTGAAGATTTTTAGCGCGTACTCCAGCGCCAGTGGCATCATGTAGTACTCCATGGCCATCGTGACCACGTTCAGGCCGATGACAGCGGCGATCGCCAGATCGAAGTACTTGGAAGTGACGACATTGTGCACGAACAGTCGTATCGGGGAGTAGTTGGTGTAATATGGAGGTTCGTGCATCCCTGAAAGCAGCAGAATTAATGTTCAATGCACACGGTGTTCAATCTAAGTACCTCCCGTTTTCAAATAAGTACTTTTGCGCTTTTTCTCCATCTGCAAAGCCCGCTTGGCTGCGCGCCGTATCTTTTCTTCCTTCTCTTGCTCCTCGCGGCAGCGGTGAAAGTTTTCCACGACCACACCGACAAACATGTTTAGCACGAAGAACCCTACCAGTAATATAAAGGCGATGAAGTACAGCAAACGCCACTCATTATAGTTCACGATTGGCTGTGAGCGGAAGCAGAAGAAAATGTTAGTACGACCTCGTTGGCCTTCCAAATGTTCGGCCGGTCAGCGCATACCTGCTGGTCAACGCCCACCGCGTCAAGACCGGTGTACATGATGTTAACCCATCCATCGCGCGAAGACAGGACAAACAGCGACATTAGCGCCTTTCCCAAATCGTCGAAATTGTACTTCCTGTTGATCCACACGTTGCCTTCAATGTCGAGACATTCTTTCTTGTTTTTCACTCCTTTAATGTTTTCCCCCTCGCAGTAGTAAAAGGTTCCCTTGAAAAGCTGAATGAGGAGAGTGGAGTAGGTCAGTAATAATTATTATCACACTTGATAAAATGAATGTAACAGAACGTGACTGATCAATGTTGGAAGAACATTTGCATTCTGAAAGACCGTTTAATAACTGCATCGTCGACAATGTGCTGAACCGATGTGATATTAGAAGAGAAGAGTTTTCTTCCAGTTTCTCACCTGCACGCCTAGGATGCCAAAGATGATGAAAAAGGTGCAGCATATCAACACAATGTTCCCGATTGGCCGCAGCGAAGAAAGTAACGTCTGGACCACAAGTTTCAGGCCTGGTGCACGGTTAATAACTCTCAACGGCCTCAAGGACCGCAGAAGTCTGAACACCTGCAATTTGAAGCGTCACTAGAGTAAACATTCTTGAGCATATATTTAAAATACCAATGCTCGTACCCTTAAAATCCCGAATATTCTTGGGCTAGATTCGCTAATCAGTAAAATGAGTAGATCAACGATCGAGATGATGACCAACGATCCATCCATTATGTTCCAGCCGGAAGTAAAGTACGCGTCTCGGCCGTAGAACAATCCCGCAGAGACCACCTGAACGAGCAAAACGAGGGAAAGTCGTCCTTGAAGGGTTTTTTGTATTTCAAACAGCATGGGCATTCGAAGGCGTTACCTTAATAAACATTTCCACTGCAAACACCCCAGTAAAAACATAGTTGGCAGTGGAGAGAAAGTATCGTTCGGTGCAGTTTGGCGGAATGTTGGGTCGCTCCATGGCCAATGTGATGCAGTTGAGTGCGATAAACAGCAGGATGACGTTGTCGAACCATTTTTGGTTGACGAACCAGCTACAAATCTGTCTAAATCTAAGTAGTAGAGACATGCGTTGAATTAGAACCTACAAATTTGCAAAGGGTTAAGCGTATAGTAGTCGTCGTACCTGTTGTGTTCGGGGAAAATGTACAATGTATATGTCTCATGATCCTCCACGAAATGATACGGTGTCACCATACGGAAGAAGTGCTTCAATCTACCCTTTCCTTTTTTTTTCGGCGTACCACTCCCGGTAGCGGAGGCCCTGTCGGGCAGGTCGGTACTATTTCCCGCAATCTTGAATGCGTTCGAAGACTTCTCCAGCTTTCCCTTGCTCATTTCGTCTTGCAGTTGTTTAATTTCCAAATTTCGTATGCTGCTCATCGGGGACTGCTTCTGGTAAGCCTGTTCGAAGGAGGACATACGGCGGCGATTGTTTGGCGTACGGATGTCGCAAAGTCGAAGGGAATTTTTGCGATCAAAGTAGTACTTTGTGCTGCCGTTGTTGTAGTAACAGCGCGGGTGCGATGTTGTACTGAGATTGCTCGCAATACTGCTAGCCCCACTATCGACCTTTACCGAGGACGAGCGCCTAACCGAGCTTCGCCTGCGGTGGTTCGCATGCTTCGATCCCTGGGTGTCGTTCTGGATTCGGTTGCTTTTTTCCAGCAAGGGATCGTGTGTGCGCCGATCAGTTGAACCTGAGAAGCATAGAGGATATTTATCGTGACATTAGCTGCAACAAATGTATCTCTTTTTTGCCACCCTAGCTTACCCTTCGGTTGGTACAATATTTTCCCATTGTTCAGCATGCCTTCTTCTGCCGATCCTTGCCGAAGAAGGCCAATAACGCCACCCCCACCTCCCTCATCCTTTCCTGTCGCCTTTTGCGCACCCGGTGTGTCGGCTATGGGTTTGTCGGACTTCTTCTGTTGCTTATCCGACGTCGACAACCGGCTTTCGGATGAGGTCGTGTGGTTCTTATCGTGCCTTTTGCGCATCTCATTCAACACGGGCGTTCCCTCGAAGAAGGAACGATCATCCAGTGCCTTCAGTGAGCCAAGTACGGAGGGTGGCTTCAGGAGTGACGAGGTTTCTCGTTCGTACTTCTCGAATTCGGCCTGATCCCAGTCCTTGAAGCTAGCCCCAGATTCCATCGTTCCACTTGGCGAGTCTTGCGGCGTTGCAGCGGTGGTCGTAATAATCGGCGGCTCCCGCACCTGGATGTTGTACAGCTTGAGAGATTCAGTTTTTTTCTGAAAAAAAGAGTCAGTGCACACGATTAGCACATCTGCAGTGAGCGGCGCGCAACTGTCGTTGAGCATACCCCTTTCATCTTTTTGCTTCCATGCGCTTCCGCTTTCGATATATCCTTTTCCTTCTTGTTTTTATGGCCCACGTTCTTCGCATCCTCGTAGTTCGGTTGCAGCAGCCGTTGCTTTTGAATATTGCACTTAATGTCGAGATTTTTCACCTTGAACGTTCGATTTATCAAGTGCCATACATTACCCCGTGAACTGGTCAGTAAAGTGCCAAACCTTCGCCTTGCTATGACGAATAAACATACCTTGCTCAGCTCCTCTACGCTGTACCATTTGCCACGGGATCCATTGTAGCTGTCGGTAGTGGAGGATTCCGAAAAGCTTCTCTGATCGTCATACACCTCCATGCTTTGCTCCTGGGCCAGTGCTTCTGCATTTAGCTTAGCTTTCACGAGCTCCCTCTGCTCACGTTCTCGTCGTTCGTTGCGCTATTGGATGAATCCATGAATACAAGCTCATGTTACAAGTACTGTCAGACATTTATTCTATTCTGTTTGGCTGAGAGCATCTCAAATACCTCCGAACTGAAACCCTCGACAAGGATAGCAACCAGCAAATTGAACAGGACATAATTGCCAAAGGTCATCAGTGTGACAAAGTACAGCGCCGCCCAGTGGCTAGTTTTTTCCATGCCATTGAATAGCACTACATTCCAGTCCTCCTGGGTGAGAATCTGATGGGATGAGAAAGTGACACGATGCCCACGGGGCTTATTTTAACGAGGATTCGCATACATTTCGACTAGGGGACGATACAACATACAGCGCGGTAAGAAACAAGTTCACTGTATATGAAGATCACACCTAGAGAGTACAACAACAACGCGTAATATTATTTCGATAGAACGTAGGGAATAAGTTGTAGATAATATATGACCATACAGTAAATATGTGCATTCGGACTAGTATCTACATGAAATTGTGTCTAACGATCATCAACGGCAATACACATAACATTCAAATTATACATCAAAAATCAAACTACTTAAAAGCGCACCGAAGTAGCAGGATTAAAAAATGAATAGGTACTTGCTGAGTAACATTTATTCGAATACGGAACATGGCCAAGATAGTTTTCGCATTCAGCAAACAAGAAGCACACGCGAGTCGAAAAACGTTCTGCCGTGGGAATGGGTTTATTCTACTCTACCCAATGGATTCTAACCACACATACACTAAACGACTTGCTGCTTAAGCCAAACCTAAGAAAATCCGAACCTGGACAACAATATTTGATTGTGAGTAGTGGAGAGCGTAAATCGCGGAGAAGGCAAGCCGATATGGGTGTGTCCAGTTTAGAAAGTAGCACGATAAACAATGACACTGAAAAATAGAAGCATGCTAACATTCGATGCACTTATCCGTCTTTGCACAAAAGATAACTTGAACACAATCTAGATTATAAGGTAATACGCTGGTTCAGCTTAGTACGATAATTTATCCTTATTAAACGAGAGAAAATGCATTGGCCCTGGAAGACATAAGGTGTAGTAAAAGTGTTATTTTGAGTAGAATACTAAATTTAGCACAAAAAGCACCCGAAACAAATAGAATCTCTATTTAAAAACACATTTGTACATACATTATACTCCATTTTGAGCGAATTCAAATTCAATTCTATTGGCTTCGTGCTGAGTGGTTTGTACGTACATTGATAAACTCACATGTCCAAGAACGAAGATACCGGACGTGTAGAATAGGAAGGACATGATGAAAAATTACTAGGTCGATACATAGTACACAGCAACATACAAGTAAACCGCACAATGTGTGGAGAACAAAGTCTCAGAAAAACGAGTGGGACGAGGGGAAGAGCAAGTATCGTACAACTGTAACTATATAACTTTAAACGACGATTGGATATAATAGAAAACAGACACACATACACATAGGTGAGGGCGCAATAGTATGGAGCGCAACGGAGTATTGAACACGTGGCTGGAAAAGGTCGGCACTTACTTGGAAGACGGTTACAGTGGCCCAGAGGATATTGTTGAAATGTTTTCTGTCACATTCACATTGCGGATGCTTGGAGACAATTTCTGGACAAGTACATTCCCTCTCTTTCCCGCTTTCTTCGACAAACTTACAGAACTTACCTCCAAAAAGGTACATGCCAAGTATGCTATAAATTATGGTATGTATATATAATTATGTTTTAGAACGATGCAAGAACCAATATCACTAAAGCATTCATTTATCATCAAATATGTGTTTTGTTTAAGCGAAAACGCGACTAACCACGACGAGCGACGTTGTCAGTACTGGAATAAAATGATGGCGCATGGCGCGAACGAAACTGCTAATGCTGATATAATAGCTCAATTTTTATAAACTATTATGATTATCATGAATTTTTAAGCTCACGGGTTGAATGAAAAAAATCATGATAAACCCGAGCAAATTACATAACAGCAGGCATACAAAGGAACAAATGCATGAAATTTCAGGTGAACGAGAGAGAAAAGAAATTAAAATTGACAGTAAAACGCAAAGCCGTCCATAAAATAAATTCTGGGCGTCACGCCTGCATACATTTGGCGAAAATATTTTAAGTTCCATACTGACCACGCCGCCTGTTAGGTTGTAGGTAGGACTGTTTGTTTTGATTTTTATTTTTCTCAATTGTATCTGCTGCAGTTTCGATTTATGTTCCAATTTTCATTTATGTTGCGCAATACATCCGTTTCGGCTAAGAAAAAGTCATCGGTTGACAGAACATAATTTATGCCAATCCCGTACCGTATTTTAAAATTTAACATGGTTTTTAACGCAGTGCACGGTTGACAGTATATTCGAAAAAGCTACAGGCCACATGAAAACATGCAATTATGACTCAGGAGTGAATGTGGTTCATGTCCGAGGATGTTCGAACGTAACTTTTTGGCCCGATTTGGGATGTATGCAGCGCAATAAAACCGAAGCAATTCAAGTATTTGCTTACATTACTTCACGTTTATATAATATTATGTTGTGTGGTTATGACTTTCTCATCACTACTTGTTTCTTTATTCTATTGAACAGTGAGTTTTTGATTGGATGTTGCGATTAACTGTTGCTGCGACTTTGAGTAGTTATTTTTTGTTTATCTAGCAGATGAATTATTTGTATTGGTTTTGTGTATTAATTGGTGTATTAATTGGAAGGTCAACGTTCTATAATCTGAATGTTTTCGTTCTGTTGGACAAGATGGCTAAAGTCCACCTAAGATTTGGATTGTGAGTGTGTTTCGCTAATTGCTTGTTTTCTTTTCTGTAGTTTAAGTTTCCTGTTGTATGACGCAGTCTATGCACTACTTTGATTTTACGTTCGCAACATATTGGTTGTTTCGTGTATTGCGTTGTTTGAAAACGAAAACTAGTACAGTACAATAACTGTTTGATAGGGATGTGACTTTTGTTTTTTCAGAATTATTTGAAGTGTGATACAATTCTATTTACTGTTATATCGCGGCGATTTCTTCAACTAATGGTCAACCAAGAATGAGAAAAGAAGGTAGAAGAAATTGAGAAAAAAGCAAAGGCAAACACAATGCATGCATAAAAACACTTCCTTGTACATTAAGATAAGTCACATCGCATTTTGCTGACTGTCGGTGTTGACTTAATTGGTTGTTAGGATGGTGGACACTCGTTGGTAAAAAACACAATGCCCGACTCAAATATCTATGACATAGGGATTAATAAAACTAAGCGTGTGTGCATTGGAGCGAGGTTACGCGTTGCTCGTGTTATGGTAAACTCTTCACTTTACTTTAAAAACTGTAGGAAATTTCATTTAACTGCAGTGTTCGGTATATTTGATGATACAATTATACAACTCATGCGCTGTAAAAGGTGACAAATGATTGCTCTCCATACCTCATGTACATAATGCAAATGGTAATGGTAATCATATCAACGCATATACAGGCAACATATTAGAAACATATCGATTATCTATATGTCCATTGTGTACAGTTATTGGGCAATGCATGTTCTTACATATTAGTACTTTAGTATGTTGACCTATCGAAGGTCTAATAATTTCAATGAGAGAAAAAACAAGTCTAGCAAAAGGAGCATTCGTGCTGAATTAGTTTTAAAAGGAACTTGCGGCTCAAAACGGCTCACACTTACCTTCTGCGGTTTGGATTGGTTTGTTTTTGTCATTTTGCTGTATATTATTATATCTACAGACAGTATTGAACTGAGATATTCTTTTAGCTTTTGTTGATTGCACACTGAGCGAGTAATAATATACAAATTCCACGAAAAAGAAATATAAAACACTCTGGCGCAACGCTCTGCGTATTAGTTGTCGATGCAAATACTCAGACGTGTGTTCCAATCCATTCGCATCCAAAAGTGTGTTATATGATCAGAGGAGGGTGGATAACCTCAAATACATTCATGAGTATTATCGGGAGCAGAGTTAGAGAACGGGAAATAAAAATCAAGTACAATTCGACTAAGATGTCAAACAGAAAATCTGGTAAAACGGGAAGCCAACAAAATAACAAATTTAAAAAAAAACGAAAAAGTTGTGAGCAGAGCAGTTTTCTTACAAAAATAATCGAAACCGTTGGAATGCAGGATTAGGTTAAAGATTAAATGCAGTACTGGTTTTTAGAAAACGACGATACACGATGACATCCGGTGGGGTAAGTGAGAACTATTTTGAAGCAACGGCCATCATCATTATTATTACGTCTGTGTTCTACTATCGACTAGCATTAAGGGAATGACACGTAAAAGGATGTTTGAGGTGAAGGACATTCGTGGGCTCAAGGAGACAGAACATTTTCCATAACGCAACAATTTAGAATTATCAGCAAATTTTAATTTTCATTGGATGGTGTTACAACTGCAGCTCATATGTTTACAACTGCAAAGGACTGGTACGTCAAAAACGGTTTGTCCAACGGATAATGTAATGTAACAAAACACGAGGAAAACTAAACGTAACGAGTGCACAATATTAAAAGGTTTTCGTTCCAAACAATATGCATGTACAATCGAAGCAAGGATAGTTGATTTTGGATATATTATAACGAATTACGGATTAAAAGAAATTGGGGGGAAAAGGTAGAACGGGTTCATTTAAATACCTGAAACACTGTCACCAGGGCCCACAGGAGACTGTCAAAATTTTTTCTATCACACTCCACCTCTCCTCCGGCCGCTTCGTTTTTTTCGCAGAACTTGCAGCCAAATAGGTTCATTCCAAGTATACTTAGAAACAGTGGATGATGGATTGAGTTGATTATTTTCTGGCCATTGAAGAATTTTTTGTTTGTTGGTAGGTATGTTTAATTTTCGCAACAGATGAGATGGTAAGCGTGTTACGTATTCAATTAATCAATGAATGTCAGTCGGCACAAGTTCACCCCAGGCTTTGGCGTAAGCTTTTTTTAAGGCACGCTGGTGTGGTGCATTGCGAAAGTAGCCGCAAACTGCACTAAAGAATATTTGCACAGATATAGAGCCCTCGTCTTATATGTACGTATATGCATTGAAAGTACTATGTAACAAGTGCTGATTCTCGATGCTTGAGTACCGTGTTGACCGACATTAAATTATTGTACAGGAAGAGAAGGACAGAAATGAACGAAGGGAAAAAACAACCGTCATTTGGTGCCCATTTGAACAACCAGCTAAATTGCATATACGCGAAAGTGCAGTTACGTGGATGGATGAGACGCAAAAGTCGTTTACAAATGGCTAAAATTCCTGCTTTTTAACAAGGCTACTAGGGGGCTGTAACTGATTTTTTGTTTTCTATCGAACACGCATAACAAGCTTGTTGATCAATTAAAACCTCGCACGACGTATGACATCCTTCCTCGATTAATAACCAATATAATACATACAAAAATCGCTTCGTTTACGCCTATTTTTTAAACATTAACTAGTTTCATTATTCGGTTGGTTGGGTTTTATCCCTTTTTTTTTCATTTTCTTGTTTATATTTCATTTCGATTTTCGTACTAAAATGGCACTATGTGCTACTAGAATATCAAGGCTTCACTTACCTGAATATGAATATGAAGAGTATCAGAAGGCTGAAGAAGATTGCAACGTTGTCCATCGTTCGCAGCATAACGAACAGCTGCCGGCGCAGGTTTGGCATGAATCGAACGAGTTTCAGGATGCGGAGTAACCGGAACGTTCTCAGTACGCTTAGGCCGGAGCTACCTTGGCCTTCGCCGAGATAGGCCTGGGCCAACTCTACGACGCTGTATGAGCCAGGAACAGAGCAAAGAAGTTATATTATTGCTTACAAAAAATGCATCAACTGTGCAACCAGCCGTAAATACCTGAGAATCACGATAACTCCATCGAACACGTTGAACCCATTGGCGACGTAGCGGAACGGTCCTTCAGCGATAACTTTCAGCACCATCTCTACGGCAAAGATGGCCGAGAACACGATGTTGCTCGTTTCGACGATTGCCGTCAGCTCGGCTGGCTGGTCGTGGTACTCGATACCCATCGAGAGGGTGTTAATGAGGATTGCGAGCAGTATGCCTTGCTGAAAGTACTTATGATCGGCCAACTTCTTCACAACGAACCGTGTAACGTGACAGCCCCTCCGGAAGCATCGCCACATCCTGGACAGGACGCGAATACACTTCGAATGTTTATGTGGCTTCTCCTCGGCCAGTCCCTGGTTCTGGTAGAATTCGTAGCAGCAGGCGTACTCATCCATGTTGATATTGTTAATGCCTGTCATCGGTTCGAACCCAGCCCTTGAGGGGTCGTTGCTAGATTTGCTGCTCAGTCGCTCAATCTCCGGTAGCGAAAGGCTTTCCTGGTTGGTCGCTGCAGGTGGATTCGAAAGAAGTCTGGTCGACTCGCACCCTTTGGAGCGTTTCAGCGAGGTATAAAACGATTCTAGGGTTGTCTGACCGGTCGGAAGGGCCGCTGAGAAGGCTACAGAAAATGCCAGCAACTCCTGACAAGTCATGGCATCTGTGAGACACAGATCGGAGTACTCGTTGAACACGGTATTCACTGTCTGCAGAGAGTGCGGCAAGTTTACCTGGAAAAGAGACGTGCACGAACAAATTCAGTACCTTCTTGCGATCGCGTACGATATGCAACGTCCTCTGTCTCATACCTGCCAGATACTACCATCACCGGCTTGTGTCATTTTTTCCACGCAGTACACATTCTTATCTTGCTGTGGTTCTGTAATGGTTGGAGGTGTATGAAGCACTACATATTCGTTAAACATAACGGATGATCTTCGTCTACCTGCTGACGGAGGACTGAGCAAACCTGGCATACAGTGATCCTACGTGTAGGAGAACACACAAATAACAGGCGTTAGTAAACATCGGCCCCTCCTGTTGCGCTCGGAGATCATTTACTCACTTGTCCATTGGATTGATCTTCATTGTTGATCTTTAGTAGCAATACTTTTTGGCGGTCTTCGTTCAAGAAGTTTGTGGAGTTATTAAGCGCATTATTCTTAATGTTCTCCAACGACACAATCTCTGATAGCTCGGGTGAGGACACCTGGTTTTCTCCGCAAATATTGCCCACGTCTGCGTGATTGTTGGTGGTGCCGGTGCGGTTGATCGATAGATTAGACTGCAAATGATCGTGCTTGGCGCCCTTCTGCTGCAAGTTGGTCAGCGACGAGTTCGCCAATATTGCGTTCATTCGTGGGCACTTTGGATGGTGCGCCTTGATTTTATTCGGCGAAAGCGTTATCGTTTCCGGTGTGCATGGTATGAGGCCTTCTTTTCGCTTTTGCATGTGATACCTGTCGGTTTCAGAAAAGTGAACACAATGCAGGTTTGTGTAGTAATGTTAAGACATTTCACAAAATTACTGGCTAAAGTGCTGATGATAGAAGAAGTAGAAGCGGCTCTTTATGGATGCCATTTCTTTTGCCGTGCAAGTCGGAAGGATTTCCCACCATTTTGCACACCTTCGGCCATATTGATTGGTTCAGCTTTGCAAGGATTCTATCAAAAGAGTAACGCTACAAACTATTCAAATAATGCAAGGCTAGCATTGGAGTAAACTTGCAAATGCAAATGGTATGATGAGAAAATAATAATCAAAGCTGATAGATACGACCTTCTCTAGGGAAATTGTTTTTTTTTTCGCTAGTGTGCTTAGTTAGTCGTAAAACAGCTCATTCATACTTATACAATCGTAACTTCTTAATGATGCGACGCTTGAGCCTACGGTAGAGATGTCCAATGTACTTCACGATCTCGGCATAGCAGGTCGTCGGTTCTGAGTTGTTGGTACTAGACGCCAGTGTCGACGACGAGGTGAACCTGGCCCGCTCCTGACGCATACGTTCCATCTCGCGTTTTTTCGTCTCAGAGAACTGCGTAGCGATGACGACGAGGCAGAGGTTGATCATGAAGAACGACCCGATCTGTGACGAACGATCATACCCATTAGAAACACCAATTGCTGAATTTACGGAAATGATGAAAATTACCACTATCAAGAGCACAAAGTAGATCCAATCCCAAAAGCTATGCGCGTCTTGTACGTAGTACATAATGTCGGTCCAGCCTTCCAGAGAAATTACCTGTTGAAACAAGGTTAAAACGTAAATAGTGAACTTCAGTTTGCACTGCTGCTGGTTACTTACAAGAAATATGGCGACCCATGCGAGTCCAATGTTATCGAACGATATCGTCCCTTGGAACGGATTGTTTCCAAGCTGCGTACAGTTCGTATAGTACTGATTCCAGTTGACACAGGACGTAGATGTGGGCTCGTTTTCCGAATAGGGCAGAGCACTGTCTGCGGGGTGGAAATGGAAAGGTTATGAGCTTCGACGCTGAGCGAGCAGAAAGCGCTAGAATACATTACCGTTACACAAGATTGGTCCTATTCGATACGGGGGCAAGTTCTGGCACAGATGCATACCGGAGTCTTCTGGCTTGGAGCAGATGTAATCTTGCTCCTTGGAAAACTCGTAGTAAAACGAGACACTGAGGTACACGCATTGTGCGCCATTGTGGTAATTTAGATTCGTGTCGACAGAAGAGTGAAAAGGGAGGCAAGTATTAATTGCAAGGAAAGAACCGATCTCAAGAAAGTGAATAAAACATTTACATAATTATTATTGTCTATCTAACGGTGGTGTCAAACTATCTATTTCCAGCCGAGTTCTCACTCACACGCACATCCAAGAAACACGTACAGCTATACACATATACCAACTAGTATCATCTATCCAAAAGTCTAGAGTAAAATAAAATATTACAGATTGAGGATTGAGGGGAAAAGCCGATAGCGAAGAGAGACATTACTCTTATGATGTTAAAGGGGTGGGGGAGGATTGTGGTGTTGGCAGACAACTATCCTAATAGAATCCTATCAACTAAAAAGTTGGGAAGCACATCGACAAATGGAAATAAAGAATAACGGTCCCATTGATGTAGTTAGTAGCAGTAATTGGTAAGAACGGACCGTAGAATTTACACTGGAACGAACTACAGCTGTGCGCTACCTAAGAACACACCATATTTAAAAAACATGAAAAACTTAAACCAAAATTGCGAGAACAAGTGGTACGGAGATGGTAAAAACTGTCACAGAGAAGCATGGACCGTGCTTCAAACGGTACCAATCAATCGATAAGCATTTTGGTGTGTACGTTATTTTCTTTGTACATAGGGAATGAACAGAAAAATCAAACGTAGATCATACGGCAATATTTTTAATTCAGCAACAAAGCCTGAACATGGTACACGGGGGCCATAGGAATGAATGGTCTAGCGTACGAACCAACACTTTCAGGATAGTTACTGTCAACATAATTCACAGTTTTACGTTTAATAACGTAAGGAACACTAATATATGAAAAAACACTGTAATTCTTGAACTATGGGCGAGGAAATCTACATCGAATGTAGGAATCAGATTCTCTCAATACTGCAAAATACTTAGTTCTAAATTTGCGAAAATACCTATTTTTTATCGGATGCAATAAGCTTAGTCTCAAATCAATGCGGAGGGATTTCGGTTAATGTATTGTACATTTCTTTTTATGAAGAGTGATCATGTTTATGGACATGTGTTGGTGGAAAAGCCGAGTGCTTGGTTAGTATAACAAATGAAAAGAGAAGTGATTTGGCGTTGTTACTGTTATATTATGTTGATAATTGGTATATTATGAGTATTATATGTTTATTTCAGGCTTCGTTGTAAAAATGAGAGTTTTCATAGCTAATTTCAGCGGCGACGACAGGAGTGTTTGAGGAGGAGGAACTAGAGAGAACGTCTCACGAGTTTTCTCCGTATACGAAGAGATAAAAAAATATTGACGACAAAAAACATCTTCTGTGACTTTTTTCACTCAATCGCACAGACTAACAACTGAACGTATTGAGGTGTAGGGAAAAGTTTGTTTCTCGAGATGGAAACATTTCAGATAGAAGGATGCACACGTTTGGAGAAAATGTTAAAACAAATATGTTGAATATAAATTACTAAATAATATTAAATGTGTGTGAATCATAACCGAAAACCGTACAAGAATCTACTGTTTAGAGCCATCCGTGGAGCGGTGGCATAGCAGGGTATCCTCCACCCAAAAGAGGGTGGGAGGGACCCTGGAGAGTTGAGAAGGGAACTGAAAATGAAGAACACAAAGATCGCACTTTGACAGTAACGGATATCTAAGAACTGAATGACAATGGATATTTGTAGGCACTCAATTGTTCAAAAATGAGAGTTTCTTACGAATTCAAGCGTACGCGAACTCTGTATTCATCTGGAAGGGGCCTGTAATGAAGTGTGTTAGTTTGGATTACATACTGATCGTATTTTGCAACAGTGGTGTGTGGTGGGCTTTCATAGTTGAAAGGGAAGGGCCTGACGAAACGCAAGTAAATCTGTTCTGTCTTTGTGATGTTGGTAGTTAAAAGTTTGGTACAAGTGCTGGATGCTTGTCATGTTGTTTGAGATATTCCATTTGTGTTTTCGGTCGTACTGTCTGTCATGTACAAATTTGTTGCAAGAATGCATTGCAATAAACGGAAGGCTGCACAGGACAATGGTTGGATTTGGGGCACGAGCGTAAACAAGGCAACTAAAAATAGGTATTTTCGATCACAGCTAAAGGAGGAAGATCAGCCAACAAGACGATTTCATACGGACAAAAATGTAGCCAAACAAATGATACACGGGAATAGAAAACATACTTCTTTTTCGATTGGAAGAGAGCATTGGAAAAATGAAGGAACACAAAACGTAAGCGTGGTCAGTGTTTTAGTACAGCGCGCAATCACATATTCCAGCTCAATTGTTTCACAACAACCTGTCAGCCCGTGTGAGGTTAGTTTGCTTAATAATTTTCCAAAGTTAGATAAAAAGAAATCGGAGTAAGTTTTATGTTTGTGACACAACCATTTGCTGGGTTAGTCGGCATCATTATTCGCGAAAAAGTCCATCAAAGCGAAAAAACACAATTACTCTGATTTTATCTTTTTCTGGTTAACAATACGGTAGTAAATGTTACGAGGAGACGACGTGCTAAAAAAGAAAATGTATAAAGTATATACAAACGATTATGAGTACAGGGCATGAAGAGATTTCTTTTTCCTTAAGTCTACTGTTCATATTTTCGATAAAAGGCCCGTTTTTTTAAACTGTAGAGGAGTGTTTGTTTTTTCAAAAAGGTTCACATCCGGTTGTGTCTGTTGTTGCAAGTAAATTTAAACCCTCTCAAAGTTGAATAAGGTTTTGGGACGGAAGATTCCTGACCTACTGTAGATACATACTGGCGGGTATGGGAATAATAGGTTCCAACAACTACATACTCAGTAGGTCCCTAAATCATTAATGGTTGATGTTGACTGTTCGGCAAAGGATACTTCATTCCGTTTCTTTGGGCAAGGCATAGCAAGTTGGGTGAATGTCGTGAATGCAATATACATTGGTGTAGGTATGGTAGGAGAAAATTAAATACTGGATCTGTACAACTGGTAAACGTAAATCGACAGACTGTCTGGGGAGAAAAGCTTCGGTACTGGTAAACTGGTAAACAGAGGTATGCTATGTAAAAAAAATTACTAACTACAAAGTCGCTATCGAATGTAGAAATGGAAAAGTATAAAGTAAACGGGAGAAAGAGAACATTCATCCGCGGTAGGGGCACGGATACCTGCCATAGGGCTACTTACAGGTAGGACGGTGGTGAAACATTGTCCGGCAGCCTAATGACGCACCTCTGACGTAGAATACCTTCCCACAGTTGCACCCCGACGATACCGAAGATGAAAAACACGAAGAAGCAGAGCAGCAAGACATTGCCCAGCATGGGCAGGGTGTCCAAGAGTAGCATCACGAGTATTCGCATGCCTGGAAGGAGGGGCAAGGGTTAAAAACGGCTTTACCATTCGCAGGGCAATCGCTGGTCTTACTGGGTATACGATTGATGGCACGCAGCGGTCTCAGCACACGGATCGTTCGGATGGCGGTGAGGTTGAGGTTTTCCACTTGCAGGCAATACTCCAGGGCCCCGGCGAGCACGATGAAAAAATCCAATCGGTTCCAGGAGTCGGCCAGATAGGTGCCCTTACCCCAGCCTCCCATCGCCACGATTTTGATCGTCATCTCCAGTGAGAAGAAAGCGAATATGATGTCATCGAATATCTGGGTGAAATTTTGGCTTTATTAGTTCGCACAAAACTTATCATTTATTGATAGGTTCGAGGCGCGTTAACGTACCTGCAGGATTTTGCATCGATTCGTAACGCAAGCATCGTCCACACATGGCTGATACATTCCCAGAGTCACGCAATTGAGCAGAATTACAATCATCGAAATCCGCTCGAACCACGTATAACGAAGCGAGGTTAGAACGTTAAGGAAATTACCGTATCAACATTGTGCGAGTGTGAGAGTACCAGGGAATGCTGGCAATAAAAAGAGCACAGAAAAACAAACTACACTGCGAAAAAAGGAGAAAAGAAAAAAACACGAACCAAAATCTGCAATCTCTGACATAAGAAAGCACAACTTTTTGAAAAGGATATGGATTAGTAATGAGCTGCAGACACCAGATGCGCGGCTTCGTCTCCTGGGCGAGATATTTGAGCGAGTACTCGGCGAAGCCCGGGTACGGCAGATTGGGCTCGTCGTAGGAAGAGGACGACGAATCCCCGTCACTACAGCTGCTTCCGGACGTGTCCGTGGGCTCGCTCGAAGTCGACACTCGTGATGCCGCGGCTTTGGCCGTTGCCTTCCCTGCTGGTCTCTTCTGCGAACCCGGACGATGCTGCAGCGGTGCTTTATCATTTTTCAGATTCAACGATTCGATGACTCCGCCGTAGTTCACTTTAT
This sequence comes from Anopheles plumbeus, assembly GCA_034621735.1. Classification (NCBI taxonomy): domain Eukaryota; kingdom Metazoa; phylum Arthropoda; class Insecta; order Diptera; family Culicidae; genus Anopheles; species Anopheles plumbeus. The sequence continues at coordinate 18,763,013 of JAOEFI010000003.1, forward strand.
CGGCGAACACACTTGGTTGCGACGGAGGCTCACGGTTTTGGTACGAGGAATCCTTCGTGGCGCTCCTCATTGCTCCCTCTGATCCACTGACAGAACACAACAGGGTGGTACGACACTCGGCGCTACGCGTTGGGGAACGATTTCATGAAGTGGAAGCTACAAGCGCGAGGCAACACCGAAGCAACAGCAAAACGGCTCAGGCACACACCTATTCGCACAGGAAAACCGACCCTCGAGCGCGATTCTATTTATTTCCACTACCACAAGCACCACTAGCACCTGCACCTACTAGGTTGGTTAAATTAAACAACCAGTTTTTCATCTGCTGCCCCTGGCCTGCATCGATATCATCTCAATTACACCCAGATGATGGTGTTTTTTCGCTTTCACTTCGCTCCCCCGCTCAATCAATACTCTGGTGAAAAAACCAATATGGCCTTCTTGTGTGGAATTCGGGAGTAGTCTGATGAAAAAATGGTGTGCTGTAATCACTCTTACTGCAGTACTCTGCACCGCAATAAACCTCGCTAGAACTAGATCTATGAAGGATCAGCCAAATTCCGATAGTAGAACGATTTTCCACTACACTAGAAACACTCTTTTCTACAGTTTTCTATGCACAGTTTTTGCTTCACTCCTTTTTCACTGCCCCTTCCAGCAGGGAAAACCGTGGTCTCCTTTCAGTGTGCGTGCAGCGGCAGCAGGCAGCAGAGAATTTTCCGTCCGCTCGAGTCGAACACTAGACACAGTTTGAGATGCGAAATGTGTGCTGCTCGAGCGCGAGTGTCCGCGAGAATCCGAAATTATCCGAGAGAAATCGTCGAACGGGGACATGCGCACGCTGCACGGGAAAATATTGTAAACAAACGAACAGCCGCTCTCGGTAGCGCAACAGATGAAATAATACAGGGTGGCTCGATGGAGACGCACGTGGCCTCCCGGCTGCGGGTTTTCCGTCAGAAGAATCGGCTGTCCGCTACACTTTGAAGCAAAATGCAACGAATGGGCGCATTTGCGGCATTCTATCATGATTTTTACGGTGTGCCAATTGTTTGTTTTTACCAACTCTCTTTATTAATTAATTATTGATTTTGGACACTTAAGTGATATTTTACTGTTGTTTAATTACTCAACATTCATATTCAGAACGAATCGTTGAATGATTTCTACGTCAATCCAGGATTTTGTGAAGTGGTCAAATTTAAAAACATTATATGCTGGCTCAATTTCGTTTCGTTATTCTTTGATATGAAATGTGGATTTTAACCTGTTTGTGGAGTTAAAAAAAAACGAGCCAAAATGTTTTCTGCACACAATGAAAACAACGTGACTCAACACATATTTCATAGTTCTGATTGTTTTTTCACTATTTACACTGTGCGAATGAACCTTTCCGCTTGCGCACCGCGGGCTTTGGAGTGAACCACAATAAGGATACGGCATTGCTCATGAGAAAGGCGGAGCCAAGAGTTTACCCATTCTCCCTCATTTACCGCTTCGTATAGCAGCTGAAAAAGATGAAGAATTGCCACGAGAACACGCCTATTCCATGAAACGGATACCTTTGGCATTTTTCGTTTGTTTTGTTCATGGTGCGGTCTCCCGGGTTGCTACTTGTTGCTGATAAGAGGACAGACTAGCGAATTAAGCGAAAACATAAATAAATGGATAGGCGCTGGTATTAAATGAATGAACTGATTTTAACGATTTTTAAATCCACGTGCAACACTATGCAACGCCCTGCTCTGATGCTCCGGGTGCAGTTAACTTGGATTATGATGTTGATCAGTGTTCTTAGTAGTGTGCTTTCAGTGTACTTTTCTTGTACGTCGAAAGGTTTTTTCCGATCTGCACCTATACAACGAAGTAAACATTTGTTTCGAATCGTTTTGCAGCTCCTGCATTAAATTGTTATTCTTCGACATGGTACTTCTTACGAAACATTGGAGGAGATATGAAAATTGTTTGAGGAATAAAAACCGCACCTCCGCACCAAATGCATAGCAGAATGTTGAATGAAATGAATTCCATGTATATATATGTATATAGCGATGAACTTATCGACTCAATGAGTGAACCGGTTTTACGATAGCATGGCGTGTCCGGGGACTTGATCTTGTGCGTCTCCGGCTGGTTGCGGTTCGTCACTTCATCAGTATCGCGTTAGCATTGCTCTGAGCAGCACGTGCACGGAAGCTTGCTGAAGTTGCCTCGGGAACACATCGGTGTGATTTAGTGTGGAGTACATGTTAATGCATCCATTCCGTCGATGACAATCTGCTCCGTTCGTGTAGCGTGTTTTGCAATAAACAAATCAATTCTGCCGGGCAGCAATGAAGCAAGTGAAGTGCAAAAATTAGGCTCTGTGCAAACGCTGCCGTGCAAAGGTAGCGTAAATACTAGCGCACGCTTCAGCTCGGATTAGGTTGATCAATCTGCGACAAGGAGAAACAAAGAAGTAGGGAAAACTAATCGAACAAATATAATACACCCAGCGTGTTGATCCGGCGCGTTCCTCCGCCTGATTTCACGCATGGCTGAGTAACCGATCATTGACGGGCGGTAAGGTAATCGGGCGTGTGGACATTCCACGGTGCGGTGAGGGATTGAATTCGTCATCGTCAGCCCAAGAAAATATATGGCTGAGAGTACCTTGCCGACTCGAAAGACTATAAGGGACACAACAGAACTTCTCACGATCCAGCCAGCTTTTAGATTCGATGTTTCGTTTGAAAGTTGTTTGTGAGTGGTTCAATGTTTACTTCGAACGTGGCGAAACGTGCGAGAGAAGTGCTCCAACGCTCAATATCTGTAACCAATAGTTCTTAAATTTCTGTTGAAGTTTTAGAGAACGTGTGGAGTGATTTTGTTTGGTCAGTGTTTTTTTTTTTCGGTTTGGGAGTGCAAGGTAGTTCCATAAGCAGTGGGCTGATCAGGGTGTTCTCGATCGGGTGTCCATTGATGAGTTTGGTTACGTGTGCAGTGAGATCGCAGGCCCAGCTACCGAAGACCGGAGAAGTGTCAGGAAAGGCGAAGTGCACTCTCGGTGTCGGCCGGTGGCGGAACGGGAACGACGCGGTTGGCCGGCGGAGACAGCTGGTGTCGGCGGTGGAAAGCATCATGCTGGAAGCTAGTGCCGGCGATAGGGCCGGAAACTGTCGTAACAACACGTCGTCGTCGTCGGTGTCTTCAACATCGGTTAACAACAATGGCAACAACAACAGTCACTCGAGCAACCTCAACACCGACGACAGTTCTGTCTCGGCTGATCTTCGCTGGATCGAGCGGCTGGTGATGGATGCGGAGCAGCAGTACCCGGGGGAGCTAGGTAGGGAACACAGGGCCGGCGATCGGGCGAGGGTTGTGAGCGGCAGGCTCGATTGCGAGCCACACGAACACACGCACGGCCCAAAGAAGGCAATTCGATCCCGCAATGTAGGTTAGATTTTCATACTCGCCGAGGTTCTCGATCAGATCAAATCCGGCGAGGGAACATGATCGTGCATTCATGCATAATTTCTCCTTTTCTCGCTCCTCTTCTTCCCTGTATCGTCCCACCATCTCCTGGACCATTCACATTGGCTTCAGCTCGGTGTTGGAGCTTGGCTGCTGGCTGCATGTATCACTAGATAGTGAGAGAGATCTGCGCTCGAGAAGCCCTAAATATTGTTCTTCCGTCGCGTCCTTCGACTACCTCGAACGAGCGGAGAAGGATAGGGTTTCTGATTCTGATTGACGGCGGTATTTTTAGCTCGATCATTTCAATGGAGTTTTTTATCCCACACTAGGGAGTGATTCTGATAGCTTCGGACCGTTTTTAGGCAGTAGCTACAAGAGTTCTGGGGTACTCGTATATGACAAACCACAGACTTACCGACGGAATCTGTTTCGCGCTAATACCTTTTTTGGTTCATAATATGTAATTTATACTCAATCCTGAGTTGTGCATCAGGAACTTTTTTATGGTGAAAGAATAGGCGGTAACATTTTTGGAAAGATTTTCGAGAGGAAATGGTAGTTTACAGAATTTTTTAAATTTCCGTGAAACTGTCATTCGTTTCATGTTGCAAACAATTTTGAATATCTCTCGTATTTATCATCTAAACACAGTTTTTTATGATAGCTCAAATATTCTACATGGAATACCTGCCGCAAAATATGAGGATAAAATCATGCCGACCACAACCACAGATAAAATGGTCTACCTCAAACGATTATTCACCTCCCGGTATGTTCCACGAAACCTTTGGACATTTTCAGCTAGACGAACTAAGAGAACAAAATTTCCCTTTTTAACTTGTGTCTGAATTACCAATCAACTAGTTATTAACCCGGGAGCAAATGGTGTATTTCACATAAAAAATAGGAAACCATTGGCTGCTAATTTCCAACCCCAAATTAATAATTGTCATGTTTGCTCTAACTTGCAGTTCGCACCGACAGCCCGTACTTCCTGTGCTCCGCTCTGCCCAACCATTGGCGCTCGAACAAAACGCTCCCCAGCGCCTTCAAGGTGATCTCCCTCGGGGACGTAAGCGATGGGACGATGGTGACCATTCGGGCAGGAAACGACGAAAACTTCTGTGCCGAACTGCGTAACTGCACGGCCGTGATGCGCAATCAGGTGGCCAAATTCAACGATCTCCGGTTTGTGGGCCGCAGCGGGCGAGGTAAGGCGGCTGGCGATGTTTTACGGGGCCGGCGAGGACGGACGAAGCCATTCAGGATCGTTTTATTTCCTTTTTCTCCCGGTGTACGGTAACATATGTTATAGAAACGATAATTATGCCACCATTCATCGCAACGCTGCAATTATATTTTATCGGAGGGAATAACAACTATTCAGTCTCAGGTATTCGACCGCTCTCGTCTGCAGCGCAAGGTGTCGATATGACGCATGCAAAGAGCTGCACGAACTGCATCTGTTCTTCGGCGTGCTCGTTGGGGGGTGTTTTTGTTCGACAAGGTTTGGCAGACCGATTACCGGGCGTTTCGGTTCTTTCCAGAAGCGTTTCCGATGATGCAGAATTATTGTACCACTTGCTTCAAACACATGTCAGCCTTATCCGTACGATGATGAGTCCCAAAACCGTGCATAGCTGGTCAGCTGGAGCTGCAGCAACGGATGAAGCATAATTGAGCCAAAAAGCAAACGAAGCGCCTTTTCACGCACATGCATACAAGATGTGTCTAACTTAAAAAGTGCATTTTGTCAATATGATGATATTTAGAAGTGCGTGATTTACTGCGCCAGGATTTTAGCAGGATTACAACAGGTGTTTTTTTTATTACATCGAAATCCTGAAAAAAGTGGCGGGAGTTTCAATGAATCTAGAGCACCAGAAGGAGGGGCGATTAATGAAGATTCCATTTCATTGGATTCAAGATTTGTTCCTTCGTTATCAAAGAAGAAGCCAAAGCTGATCACATGACCCGAAAACACATGCTTGTCGTTCGTCAAAATCTTCAAAGAGGATGGACAAAAACTAGGCTCCGCCGAAGGTGTTCGTCGTAGCGAATTTCAGGAATGCTTTCCCAATTTATCAGAGTAATCTAGAAACAAACAGATCTGAAACGCGAAGAACAGGAGAAGCTGTTCGTTTATTCACTGATGATAAATCGCTGCACGCTTCTCCGCGACCGACGATGGCCAATTTAACCCGTGGCCCTGGTGGAGTGCCCGCGCCTGGCGGCGATTTCAGGACGGGGTTGATGATTTCCAGTATCTCCACAAATACTTCCGACACGCGTCATTAATAAAATCGCGCCCATTCCACCGCACAGTCCTACGAACGGGGGTCACGAGCCTTCATCGAGCTCTTCATTGCGCTCATTATCGTTTGCTCTCTTTCCTTTCCCGTCTCGGGTCGACGTGCACCGGGGATCCTCCAAGTGCCCTTTCATCTCCGCAACACTCCAGAGGCCATCCGTTGCCTGGGGGGAGAAAAAGGATTGAAAAGCTCTGTTTTTTGTGTGATTTTGTTTTGTGAAGATCATGTCATCGCTCATCAGAAGAATCGACGGCCGGTGGTCATTTTTATCTGCATTTAAATCCGTCAAGCGGGGCGAGTCCTTGAACGGATTAGGGCTTGCTCACGGTTGCCGCCGGTAAAAACTCCCAAGAGTAGCACAAACAAATAGGGAGTAGGGTCTGACCGAGAGGACGGTCCGACCATCTGACGAAACTTCATACTTGAAGATCTGGGGCGATCTGTCCGAGGGGCCTGGATAATATTAATGAGCCATTAGGATGGCAACCTTTCAAACCGTGTTCCCTCCTGGCAGGCAGAAGACTCTCGTGCTATTTCTACTCGCTGGTGTGTACGGTTCTCGCCCCATGCATCGGCTTCATGATGGTCTAACTTCTTTACATTTCGCTCGCCTGTTCGCGAGTGTGCGAGAGTGAGCTTTGTTGTTTTCAGTTTCTTTATTTTTTCCTGTTCTCTTCCACCGGGGAACACCAGCATAGAATTGATGGACATAGGTGACGGTGTTTGTTGCCGCTACATGCCGCTTGCTGGCGGTAGGCGATGGCTATAAACGAGTATATTACACAAAATATGTCATAAAGCCGTCAGACGATGGATGGGATCGCTTGGACGTCCGCCCGCCGGAGATCCGTGGGTAGTGGGGGGCTATGGCGAAGATCGGCGGGGCTGCTGCAGTAACCGCTAAAGTGAGCCACAAACCCCGAGACCCTTGGCTGCTCACGCCTTTGCCATCGATCCGAACACATTAAAGGGACAACATTGTAGTGCAGAACATACGGACCATTCCGAAAGGCTCTGGATTCTGAACCCTCGAACCGACCGGCAAGCGAACCTGGGACCATCTCCGAGGTTGAGCATGCAGCTAAACATAAATTATAGGCGGTGTGCGGCGGCATCAGACGCCGAGAGCCTCAGTGGTGAACCAAAAAGCAAGACCAAAACCAAAAGGGACCAAGAAAAGAGTACGAAATGGTTGAAGAAAATCGTTAAAACGAAGTGTTAATATGCCTTTAATACATTTAAATTGTCGGTTAAATCATATTTATGACAGCGGCATGCATCATAGGCCTGGCGGGATTAGGATAAGAGGACACAATGAAAAAAAGACGACGTGAAACAACTCCGTCGGGAAGAAATTCCCGGTGCAAATTAATTGTTGGCAACAGTCGTGTGCAGTATTGGTGGAGAATTGGGTAACAGTTTGACGGCCGCATTTGGGGTTCACGCAACAAACTGTTTGGTTATAACTCGGTTGAATCTGGTAGAATGGTGATAACTGTACTTTTACTCTAATGCATAGTGCAATTGGCTCCCTGTAAACATGCCAAGTAGTACTAAGATACGTTTGCATCGTTCAAGCTCTTATATTTCTTTGAAGTACAGAAGAAAGAATTAAGCAAAAATGTTTGAAGCAGGTGGGTGAATGAAACATTTCACAGAAATGTCATCAACTGAAAAAAAAAATCTTGTCCAACCGCTAAATGTCCATATTACTGGACTGCATTTTCGCCCCAAAGAACACATTATTAGCGAAACAGAAGGCAATCATTGACGCAGCTGGACAAAATTTAATTTTATCCTCTCAGCTTCACTTGCACAGTATTGCTGGCCGCTGCAGACTGCCGTTTGGGCGGGTCGGTGGCTGGACATCATCATCATCCCGAATCGCCTAGTTCTTGTTTTAATTGTACCGTCAAACCGATCGGGCCACCTACCGGGGCGCGGACTCTTTAAGGCCTCGCTACGCAGCCGTGGTTCTTTCTGCACGTGACATTTCCGGAGGACATCTGACCGGAGAAGCGACGCCCTTGGGCGTGTGCAGGGTATAATAAGTTCATTAACGGCTCCCAGGCCGCTGGCCGCTTCTACTTTCCCATAATTTCCCCACTTTTCGGACAGTTTTGGCATCTGTACGGTCGTCGGACGATCCTTGTGGTAAACGAATGGGAGAGCGAACCTGGACGACAAAAAAAAAAAATAAACGCTCTTAAATACTTATCTCTCATTTAACGCTGTGTTTTGCTACGCTTTGTAAATGCTTCTACCCTCAAACTAACGTGATGGAAGTAAATCGGATTACATTGTTGAAACCGTTCGACTGCACCGTGGTTGAAGATGTGAAGGGGGAAATGTTTCCCTTGTAGGGTAATCTTCAAACCGAAAAATTGAAGAAGGTAAACCTTTGTTTACTCTTTAGTTTGTACTCTTTAGTTAACCAAACAATTTATCTGTACCGGCGTAGAACTTTTAAGTTGATGATTCGAGAGAATCTGCCCTAATGAAATTTTATACATCTTTGGATCTTCCAGCCAGTCTAATTTCGTCGTTGTTTTGTTTTTCAGGAAAAAGCTTTACACTTACTATCACCGTTTGTACGACACTGCCACAAGTCACCACGTACTGCAAGGCGATTAAGGTAACGGTGGACGGACCGCGCGAACCCCGATCCAAAACAAGTAAGCATGAAGGATACCTGAGGGTTTCAGATATTATATTTGTATGTAAAACATGTAGTCAACAATGAAAATTATCAGCCCATTGACGCTTTTGTACATGTCGTTGTCAGACACTTCAGTGTTCCCCGAACAGCTCCTTCCCACTTGACCCTACTGACCTGCGACGGCCGTTTCTACGAATTTGTCTTTCATTATTACGGCTCGCATCATAATCGGCGTAAATCTGAAAACAACGCTTTGCAGCACACTGACCGCAGAAAATGTCCGGGACGGAGTGATGGTATAGTGCGGCGATGGAGGGCGTCTTTAGTGTCTGGCCGAATTCACTTGAACAGATATCGTTCGTTCTTTCTTATCAGGGCCAAGAATGCGTCGTTGCGCCCGAAGTTATCAGTGACGGACGACGGGATAAGGGCAAGTTCTCCCGTTCTCGGCCTTTCCCGACCCGTAGATATGCCGGGCCAGTACAAACTTGTTTGCTTTGTAGAAGGCGAAAAAATTCTCACGGTGCCAATCGCATATCACATCGCTCCGATTCGTGCCCGCGCGCCTTTGGAGATCTAGGGGAAAGTTCTCTACGTTACGATGCCATGAGCCTAGCGGTCAGGGTGCAGCGTCTATATCTAGAGACTTGGAACATATGAAAAATTCTAACGAAGAAAACAGCAATTTTATGCGGATAATTTCTCACGATTGAAGACAGACGGGAGAAAAGAAGAGAAGCTGTATCACTTCTGGCGAAGATTGCCTTCCCGGCAGGCCGTGGCAGCAGGGGCTTGTTCTAGAAAAGTATTTTTAATTGCCAACTGATCGATGTCGACACAACAGGGACCAAAGGTAACAAACAGGCGTTGTTTTGACAGGTTGTGATTACGATGCTGCGTATGTTGCGACTATGGGAAGAAATTTGGGCGACTGCGGAGCCTCCTGCATGTGAGGGGTTTTATTGGAAGTGAATGGTGGGGGATTAGGGCAATCAACACACGTAATTAATTTCTAAGTAGCATTTTGAAGCATCCAGCTGCTTCCAGTGTAAATTAGCGTCAGAAGAGGCCTTAGTACGTGCCATTTTTCAGACGCGTTTCAATGTTGCGCCGAGCGCATCCTGTTATGCCAATTTCCAATTAAAGACTGCAGTCGTACAAGTTCATTTGTCTTCGATTGTTCATCGATAGATAAAACCCAAATAGGCGCAACCGAGCCTAGCCCTTCCAGAACACCGGCGGCTGGACTAGGGCTGGCACCAGACAGGCATATGCCATAAAAATATTTATTAGCTTCGAACGAACAAACAAACTAAGCATTGGGAGGCGTAAAAGTCGGCACGCTTGTAGCTTGCATGTCGCCAGTAGCTAGTGTGCGAACTGTGCCAATGTGTTTGCCTCAAAGCACATCCAGCACATGTTGCAACTCGAGAACGATGCGTCGCCACGTTGCGTGCCGAGCACCGCTTGCCGTTTTCCGCAAGACGAGGAATTTCCCCGGAAAGATGGCACGAGCCACCCAACGTACGTTGCGTCATGCGTCAACTCGTTCAACGGCGGATGGCGAAGGCTGTGCACTCGCAGGAAGAGCGTGGCATCCAGTAGCGGGCATCGGTGGAGGCGTCGTTCAAGTATCGAGTGGTTCGTGTCAAAATAGTGCAGCCGATGGCCAATTAGAGACACAATTACATAATGCCCTTGCCGTTGTTGCTCGAAAACCGAAATCGTTAGAATTTGTTTTACCCTTCCACCGTTTGATCGAAGGTCCTCTCGGAAGGACCGACAGGCGTGGAGGCGTTTTTGGTAGCAAACCGAACAGGCTCGCTTCGGGAGCTGTGCACAGGACTCCCCAAAAGTAACGGCACCCGGTTCGACGGATAGGAAACGTAAAAATAAATGCGAGTCATTCAATATCGTCATCTCCACGGCGTGCTTCGCCCATTCGCTATCATGAAGGCTGCTTCTGTAGAACACACCCTGCCACTGTAGCCAGCCAGAATGCTTATAGTCTTCGTTGCATTCGACTTCAACTCCAGCCTGCCGTGTGTCGGAGCATCGTGGTCGAACACGCAGGCACAGAAGGCATTCTGGCAAAGTTTCGGAGCTAATGATCCCTTCACTCACTCCTTCACTCGCGCATACACAAACACACACAGATGGAAACACGCATGGGGGCCGTTTCGAGTTGTGTTTCTCTTCTTGCGGTTCCCGCAAGCGAAACCGCAACTGCATTCCCTTTTATATTCTCATTTTTGTATTCCCCATTTCGCGCAACCCCCCGCACCTGGGCCGGCGCTCTAGCCCACGTGTTGGGTTGTCCCCGGGGCTGACCGGAGTTGTCCAAAGTGTTGGCGGAGGGAGGTGTAGTGCAGGATAGGAGCAGATTCATCCAGATTCGTCGCCCATCGCCAAGCAGGGTCCGGGAAGGGTTGGTAGTTCATCCCCGTTCGTTTGCCTCGTGTGCGAGGGAACCGGTGTAGTAACATGAGATCTCTTTATTTTGCGATGACTTCCTCATCCCGTGATCCAACAACACGTCGGCTGCCGTGTTCCACCTAGCGAGACTGACTACCGTAACTCGCCGGACGATGCGCCTTATTCCTGTCTCATCTCACGTTCTTCTCTCTTTCTCTTTCGTTTTTCCGTTTTTTGTTATCCTCCCAATAGACACTCCACAGATGCGTCCACCGCCGTTGCATCGCTTTTTGGAGCAGCCGGCCTTCAACCATCACCACTACCCGAGTGGCCGGACGTACGGCGGCCCGAACGGCGCAGGCGGCGGTGTCGGGAGTGGTGGTTCCGGCGGCGGTGGACTCGGCGCGACTGGCGGCAGTGCTGGCATCGGGGGCGGCAACAGCAAATCCTCTGTCAACTACAGTGGCTCGGGCATCGGGCTGCATTCGCATCATCATCATCACCATGCGGGAGGAGCGACCCACGGCGACGGCGGCGGCGGCGGAGGTGGTGGTGGTGGTGTGGTCGGCGGGGCCAACGGGCCGGGAGGAGCGGGAAGTATGACCATCAATACCAGTGCCGAATCGAGCAGTGATTACAAACCTAATCTCGCGCTCTCAGGTAAATGTTCTCCGTTTGTTTGGCTTTTTTGGCGAAGGGAAGAAGGGCCGTTCCCAAACGTGCGGCACGTACGTATTTGTTTCCCGTGGAATGCCGGTGTAGGCCATCGCATGCAGCGGAAATCGACCGTGCGGGAGGGTTGACCGTTCTGACCGGCTTTGACGTTTTGGGCGATTTGTTGAAAGTGTTTCCAACTGGTTGTTTTATCGGTCAGTGTTTGCCTTTTTGGGGACGGATTGGTTTGGTGTGCCATTGCTTCGGCGAATCTTGCTTCGTTGAGAGTATTACGCAAACGAAAAAGGGGACGATTTAATTGTGGTGAATTATTACCATGAAGGAAGCAACAGGGTACGCGGGGATGCTATTTTTTATCGATTCAGCTACTAAATGAACTTTAACCGTTTTTCTTTTCCTGTTTGGGTGCTACATACACATGTTTTTACACCACGCCAACGTTCGATGAAGGGTTGTTGATTATGGGTTTTTGAAAATTTACTCATATTTGATTGTACATTTCGCTTCAAGTGCACAAATGGAGTGCTGGCTATTCCTCACAAACCCTTTGTTCAGCTTTCGGTGAAAACGCTATTGTTTTGTTCTTGTCTAAGAGACGAACGCATATGCACAAGAATACGAATGTTTTATTCTCGAGGTGAGTTCTTATTTCAAAATTTTTACTTTCACGTCTTCCTTACGCTGATGAATGAGAGAATAAGAAGCAAGAATAATTGAAAATCACTTTACAAATGCAGAACACATTACGAATGTGCAGAACAGCATGCAAATCACCGTGTGGATGATGATGACGGTGATGATGATGAGGTGATGAGACCTTTCGGTCTCGCCCGATTATAGGGATTTCTTTCATTTCCTTCAGCTGCACACTGCTGCTGGGACTGGGAAAATTACTCTGCCAACGAACGGACGAGCGAACGAACTACTGTTGCTGCTAATCATAAATGCGTCCGTACGGCCGCATCCGTCATCCGAGGCAAATCGATTTCGGTTCCCCGAACTCCTCCCCT
>JAOEFI010000003.1:18776963-18797145 GCA_034621735.1 Anopheles plumbeus
CAGGGTACGTTACGTTCGATGTAAGGATACTGCTAGAGAAGAGTGGGGGTAAAGAACATGTAAGGCGAAGAATAAGCCTTCAGCTGAAAGTGTCTTTCAATAGGATTGTAAAATGTCAATCGGAAGGCTGTGGACGCTGGATTAATTTTCCTTAAGTGAACTCTCCAGCCTTACTGACAATAGTTTGCAGCAAGTGTAGTGGAGTGGATCTAATAATTCTCCAACTCCAGCTGGGTGGACGATGACTCTAATGATAGACTTCAATACCATGTTTTCTATATCTATTACTTCTTTCTCTGCGTCCTCGAAGACTACGCCAACACGCCTGACTGGACAAATGGACTGGGGGCGCCTTCGAGCACGTCCTACATGAACACCTTCTCACCTCTGCAAGCCAGCCCCCCTTCGTACGTGGCGTACGAGTCCTGTCCAATGGTGGATCATCCCAATTACAGCCTAGCAGCGGCCGGAGGTAAGCGTGGCAGATGACGTGGAGGCCTCGCTCAGCGGCGCCCTCGTCTAGAAAAGGAAACAAGCCTCGTTCATTTTAATAGCGTCATAGTTCTTGTAGATAACGCGCAATCGTACCAGGACTACTACGCACTATCTGGGCCTCCCCCGCCTCCGGTGGCTGCCGTCGTTCCCTCCTCGGTCAACACCCAAGCGCAGCTCGGAGGACAGATTGCGACCGGGCCAGGCTCGTACGGTGGCAAAGCCGGAGACCTGGTGGAGGCCGCCTCCTACTCCTACCCTCATCACGCCCAGTGGACCAACGGCTACCATGGCAGCTACCACCATCACCAGTACCAGCACCCGTCGGTGGCGACGGCACCCGGCTGCGCTTCTTCGCTGGCGGTGGCCACACAGCCTCCCGCGACCTTCCACAGCCCCGCTGCACCTCCCCCGCCGCCACCGATGGTGCTCTGTCCGCAGATGTTCAGCACGGTCAACCAAAACCAGATCCACGTACACCTGCACGGATCGGGAAGCGAAAAGTTCGAGCACTACTTCGGCTCAACCGATAACGGGTTCACGATTAATTCGTTCCCTGGGCCGGGCGTTCGATCAGTGGCGGCCCCGGTGGCGTCCTCGGTGGACATCGGTATCGGAACGCATCAGGATGTAGGGCCATCTGGTGCTGGAGCCGATTCGCTCACCGCGCTGCTGTCGGCACACCACGAGGACTCGCCGGCAACGCACCAGCATCAACCGCAGCATCCATCGGCCCAGGAGCAGCAGCAGGACGAGGGTCGCTGCGAAGAGTCGGTAGCAGGGGATCCTAGCAGCGTTTGGCGGCCGTATTGATCTCTGCGTCGTCGATTGACAAGACAATCGGGTTAGTACGGAATAATCACCCATCAGTCACACGATGAACTATGAACCGATGGAGTGACCCGCAATCAATCCTCAGCAACTTGTGAACCAGAGAAAACGTAAAAAGGATTATCCTACGGCATAGGGATTTCGAGGGTACAACCGGCTAGACAATTTTCCTCTGAATGTTTATACTCCCTCAGACTTCGACTAAAGCATTTGTAGATGTAAAACCTCAGCAAGGTATTAGTACTATATTCTTTTCACCTTGTTCATGATGATGTTTAGAGTGCCTTAAAACGTTGGTCCAAGCGAGTTTTCTTGATTACGCCAAGTTCTCAGTCAATCTTGTTCAATTCTCAAGTAGTGCAGTAGTGTCAACACAGTAGTCATCAAGTAATCTTTGTTAGATTGAGGTATTGAAGATTAAAACCTTTGCTTAATGGATTCTTTTACATTCAATGTGGAAGTAGTAGTACAATGTTTCCCAAACATTTCCAACATGTACATATGATAGGATCATCACTTTAATTGCAAAGTAAAGCTACGGTGAACGTTTTGCTTGTACTCAGCGTAATTTAATCGCTGTTTCTACTGTGAACGGGTGTTTAGAAAATTTTCCATTAGCTAAGTCAATGATAAAATGGGTCAGCAAGATGATAATACAAATAAAAGAAGGGAAAAAATATAACTACACGATGTTTATTATTATTATTATTCTCATTATTATTATTATTATTATTATTATTATTATTATTATTATGATTAGTTCATTAATATTATTATTTATATTACTATTATTATTATATTATGCATGTGAAAGTACAATCATTCTAACAGGAAAAGTAACATTTCCACTTTTCAAACATGACATTTATTCGATCATGGATAGATTATGAGAATATAAACTCTATAGCTTTGGAAAGAGATGATAAAAACTGATTTGTTTTTAGTTCAATTGAAGATGTTGTGTTAATAGGTACTTAAGAAATATAAGTAAATCTGAGTGTGAGGGTCGCAAGTGACATAATTTTACGAAAAACAAACTATTTTTAAATTCTAAACCAAAACGAAACAATATACTAGATGACACTTAATAAATATAACTAATTTACGTTTTAAAATACAATATGAATGTATTAAGAACAATGCGCTTAGTTAACGTTAGTTTCATTTTAAGGATCGACGTGGTAAGAAAAAAACTCTTTAGAAATATTCCATACATAATAATTCATGTGATATACTATTTCACATTATTTTGTTACATAGATAAACACATTCTTCGAATGATTCGTACTTGATTTTTGTTTAAAAAGGAATAACAACAAGTTTCTTCTTACATTTAATAAGATAATTATGCATGTAAAAATGCACTTGCAAAATATCTAGCACTTTGCTTGTGAAAGTATGGTTCGCGACAAAAGATCCGCCCATTTTCTTGGGTTGGAGCACCTGTTGCCAAAAGACCAAAGTTGTTCAACATTCGTATGATGTACACTCTCATCCATCTGCTTAGCCTGGAATCCGTAACTACCAAACATAATTCTAACTAGAAAAAAACTACTGAAGACATTTTTCACATTTTTAAAGTAGCTAAAATTTCAGCTATGTTCAGAATAACGCATTTATAATTTTCTAATTGTATACTTCTACTGTCAATTGATTGTGCATGGCTCTTGCAGGCCTGTTGTTAAAGAAAACGATATAGTTGTTGAACAACATTAGAAAAATCAACAACATATAGAAAAATCGCATGATCTATGATAATTTATATCCGTTTGGCAATGCAACACGCACACCATGTTTTACATTTTATTTTCTGTTGAATGGTTTTTAAGGGCTTTCTTCATATGAACTCCAGCAGTCCTTTTCTAACTTTTATGGAATTACTTCCTAATGGAATGAACAAGATTTCATAATTAGTGAAAATATCCACGTCATAAAGAAGCACCATAATAGTTTGCCCATTCGTAGGAATATTGTTGGCTTGGATTCGCGAGTTTGATCGAATAATCTTGCAAGATTTCAATCATAACGAAACATTTGAATTATTTGGGTCGGCAAGTAACGTTTTTATATAACGCTTTTTCTCTCGTGCTGTTTCCACTTCGTTGAACCGTTTCGATGACAATCTTCGTTTGACAGCACTGTATTTTCAATAAACAATCCATGAAAGCGACGAGCAAGAAGCATAGAAAACGGCATATTTGAAAGAAATCATTCTATCGTCAGTGCAGTAGAAGTGTAAAGAAAAATCGAATCGACCGGATACACCACGACCCGCTGCTAACCCCGTTGATCTTTCGAACATTAAACTTGCTGCGTTAAGCAGACGCTTGCGGTAGGAACATCGCCTTCGCAGCCATTGATTGTGAGTACATGCATAACCATCGGATAACATTTTGTATGTTCATCCAATTGTAGGAAGAATGTGGGCGAGACTAAAACATTTCGTATACCGACACCGGAGGAAGTTCGTGACTACAGGAGCAGTCATTGGTGGCTGCATGCTCCTGCTGAAGTGGACTCAGCACAAGTTACACGAAATGCAGGAACGCCAGGCCAAAGAGATCAATGAAAAGCTGAAACGCATGCAACATTTTGAATGCACTGAACGCACCTGCAATCAGACGATCGCGGGGATAGCACCTGCTTTGTCGAAGAAAATTTTCCAATTGCTCGACACGGACAGCTTGCTGGTGAAGCTACGCTCGAATCCTGGAAATAAACTGATGCTATGGGAAGATATAAAGATAGTCGCCTTCACGAGGCTCGTAACGCTGGTTTACGGTGCTTCAATGCTTGCGGTCACCATGAAGGTACAGCTCAACCTGCTGGGAGGATATTTGTACAAGAATACGGTAGAAGGTGGCGATGATCAAAAGCAGCAAATATCGGAAAACATTCAAAAGGCTTATCTGTCGATGATACCGCACTTTATGGCAGATGGTATCGAGAAACTGACCGATATTGTCCGCAAAAATGTGATCACAGTGATGCAGCGTTACAATTTGAAACAACAGCTAACCTTGGCAGATGCCGAGGCCCTCTTATGGTCCTTTCAGATGGCACTGAACAATGAAGAAGAGAGCCCTACGAAGTGCATCGCCCGGTACACATTACCCCCGACATTAGCCGGGGTTGACAGTGTTTTTAGTAAACTGTTTGATGAAACGCTGGACGTGCTGGAGAGTGTGGAATCGACGGATGTAATTCTTGCCAGCGTGAGCAACGGTTTTTCATTGATCGTAGATAAAATGGCTGATTATTACGTTGAAGCGGAGAAAATAAGCGAAATGCCGTTGGAAAATTCAAAATCGAACCTGAACGTGGAGAGCTTAACAAATATCAACAATATTACAATTTCTCTGGCCAAACTAATACCAATCGTAAGCGGATTGGCATGCAAAATGATGCAAGCGAACGGTGGTGGTCCGGCAAACAACGGATTGAATATGTCGGAATTCGCCGATGCCGATATGATGTCATGGCTCATAATTCGTTTGTTGCAGTCGGAAAAACTACGAACGCTTGGCGCCAACGTGTACGAAACATTCTGTCAGTAAAAAAGAAGAACATTCTCTATCGTTTAAGCTTTCGTTTAGAGATACTATGTGAGTAGGTATAGCAGCTAGGATAAGAGGGTGAACATGATTGTAAACAATTGAATAATTCCTAATAATGCATATGCTAAGGGCCTGCTGGATAATGGCCGGTTAGTTTAGATTTTAACTTGTGAGCCGGACATGGCGATAAGGCATCGTTCAATAAATGAAATGGATTCGGTTTTGTTACTGGAACGCGCGCAGCATTTATCAGCAGTCTTTATCTTGCCCGCTCCGCTTGATAACAATCAGCTGAAACTTCGTTATGAGATTTATGATTTCTTCATTCCCAGTAGTCTTTATTTTCAGCCCGCAGCGGCTGATAAAAATAGTGTTGAACCATCGGTATGAAATGGATGCTTTGTGATTTCTTCATTACAACCGTCGCACGCTTCAGAAGAAAATAAAATTGTACAGCAAAGAATAAATTGAATAAAAAAAATGAAATGAAATTCTTTGAAAAAGAATCATTGGCTTCCGGCGATGCAATCGAAAATAAAACTAGATTCTAATATGTTAAACGAAATATTCAGAAATTTCGAAAAGTCCTAGTTTAAAAAACCTTGCAATGCAGATTCTGACGATTGCATTTTTTTTACGTTTGTTTTTAGAGTTGGAAAAAACCACCACAATCTTTTCTCTTGACAATGAATCTTTGAACCGGTTCAAAAATCAGTCTGCTATATTTTTTTCACCGGGTATGTGGGTTAATGATCGCAAACTTCAACACTAGTCAGTACGGATAGTATTGTCGACGAAACAGGTGGACAGAACTTTTGCTGCGTTCAACTTTTGGTGTAGATTTGGTGTAGAACTGTGGTGTAGATTTGATCTCTGCTGGAGTATTGTTATTCTGCAATATCATGTCTTATTCGAATAGTGAGTATTTCAATCTGTTTTCGGTACGGTACGAATGCAGGAACAGCACAGTGAGTCACTTTCGGGCGTATTAAGTTTCCGTCCTTTTTTAAAGCAAATCGCAGACCTGCATAGCAAGAGTGCCGCATAGCAATAATACCAAATAAGGAAATGAAATTTCTCCGGTTCGGCAACGGTGGCCGTTGCATGGTTCTGTCAATAGACTCCATATTACCTTCTAAGGAAATGTTTTGATTGAAAGTGACACGAATCCCATTACATGCATGCCTGTTTGATAGTGCCGGTTGCAAAATGGCATTCTCCGTCATCCCACCCAATAATAGAGGAAGCTCCGCCCTTCCCCCATTCAGTCTTCGGAAACAACAGGCGATGAGTAATCAGTAGATCAATTGGGGATGGCAATGAAGTCGTTGTTATTTCACTGACATGAGGTTTATCACCTTTGTGGAGAAATGGTGCTTCATTTGATGCCTTTTCTCCAACTAAAGCTCTGAATAAATTTAAAATGTTCAAGCGGTTCCAGGGTTGCCGGTATCTTGAGCGTGGGGTTCTATGTGGGTAGTGCTAACCATTTAAAACCACGAAAAGTGACACCGAACAGATAGTTTTATAAATAAAACTGTTCGCCGCAAGTTCAATGTCCACCGGAGCCAGTTGTTCGGATCCATTCCATTAGGTTGAGCAATCGTTCAATTTGTGCAATGATTTGTGCACCGAAGCAATTGTGGAATTAGCGCCGCGGCTCTGCTCGACACAACACTACGGGAGCGTATTTTTATCTTTGAACACTTCGTACCAACATCTTTCGATAACCGCCGTTGTGATTGCCTAACAGAAACCCTCCTCCAAAAAGCGTGCAGAAAGGAAGGCTGGCGTCCATGTAAACGTTAGAGCCAAGTCCCGCCTGCTTGCTACCGATCCGAAAAGCCATCGACGATGTGCACTGAGGCGTCGCGAATGCAAACTTGTTAGCTCTTTTGTTCCGCACCGGACGGTTATATTCCTCCCCTACATTTTCATTACGTCTGCTAACCCTTGCGTTGCTCTCTCCCGATTTCCTCGTCGTGCTAAGAATTCATCTACGCGACACTACCGCGAACACAGCGAGGCCAACCGATCGTGCTGGGTGGAGATCCGAAAGGCAAGAACTTCCTCTACACTAATGGACATTCTGTGATTATTCGCAACATCGACGTAAGAAGAAACGAGGGGTGACTCCCGTATTCGCTGGATGGACTCCTTTGTTTACTGGCGCTAATGGATTCTGTTTGCATTTCTAGAACCCGGAGATTGCCGACATCTACACGGAGCACTCGTGCGCAGTAAACGTTGCCAAATATTCCCCGAGCGGGTTCTACATTGCTTCGGGGGACCAGTCGGGCAAGATCCGCATCTGGGACACGGTAAACAAGGAGCACATACTAAAGAATGAGTTTCAACCGATCGGCGGTCCGATCAAGGACATCTCTTGGTCTCCGGACAGCCAACGAATCGTGATAGTAGGCGAGGGGCGAGAACGCTTTGGGCACGTGTTCATGGCCGAGACGGGTACCTCGGTGGGAGAAATTTCCGGCCAATCGAAGCCAATCAATTCTTGCGACTTTCGTCCGTCGAGACCGTTCCGTATCGTAACGGGAAGCGAGGACAACACGATCGGTGTGTTCGAGGGGCCACCGTTCAAGTTCAAAATGACCAAGCAAGATCACACACGGTTCGTGCAGGCCGTGCGATACTCTCCGAGTGGGCACCTTTTCGCTTCAGCCGGTTTCGACGGAAAGGTGTTTATCTACGATGGCGCGACTTCGGAGCTCGTCGGGGAGGTCGGCTCACCGGCGCATAGCGGCGGAGTGTACGGTGTAGCATGGAATCCGGATGGCACCCAACTGCTGACCTGTTCGGGGGACAAATCCTGCAAGCTGTGGAACGTTGAAACGCGCACCTTGATCATCGAGTTCCCGATGGGAACCACCGTAGACGATCAGCAGGTGTCTTGTTTGTGGCAGGGACAGCACATTCTTTCGGTGTCCCTGTCCGGGTTCATCAACTACCTCGACTTGAACAACCCTACGAAACCGCTACGCATCGTGAAGGGTCACAACAAGCCCATCACCGTGCTAACGCTCAGCGACGATCGAAGCACTATCTATACGGGAAGCCACGATGGCGCCGTGACGAACTGGAACTCGGGCAGCGGAACGAACGATCGCGTGGGAGGCGCTGGACACGGCAATCAGATCAACGACATACGTGCAGCGGGAGACTTCGTCTACACGGCGGGCATTGACGATTCGATCAAGCAAATAAGCGTGGAAGGGAATGCGTACACCGGCGTGGACATGAAGCTCGCTTGCCAACCGCGCGGCATGGACATCTTGAAGGAGAGCAACACAATCGTCGTCGGTTGCGTTAAGGATCTAACGGTGCTGCAAGGCAACCGGAAAGTTGCGACACTGCCGATCAGCTACGAAGCGAGCGGTGTCAGCATCAACCCAGAGACTATGGAGGTGGCCGTCGGTGGGGATGATAGCAAGGTGCACATCTACACGCTGGACGGAGCGCAGCTGACACACAAGGTCGATCTAGAGCATCTTGGACCCGTAACCGACGTGCGCTACTCTCCGGATAATAAGCTGCTGGTTGCTTCTGATGCCAACCGGAAGGTGATTCTGTACAGTGTGGCGGAGTATAAGGTAAAAGCCATTGAATTGTGAAACTCTGTGACACAAACCGCATTTTTATAAGCTCATAAATGCTTACCCATTGGCTTTTCTCATCACAATTATAGCCCCCGCACAACAAAGAATGGGGCTTCCATAATGCTCGGGTTAATTGTGTGGCTTTTTCGCCAAACTCGGAACTCGTGGCTAGTGGGTCGCTCGACACCACCATCATCATTTGGTTCGTGAACAGTCCGGCCAAGCATACCATTATTAAGAGTAAGTGCACTTTTGGCAGAGGTTTAAGCCAATTGAAAAACTTATATTCCATTTTTCGTTTAAAGATGCTCATCCACAATCGCAAATCACCAGACTGGTTTGGCTCGACAACGAGACACTGATCTCGACCGGTCAAGATTGCAACACGAAGGTCTGGAACATCGAAACTGCTGCCTAGGCCGAGCTAAGCTAAACGCACTGCTCTTGTGGTGGCCTCGCAGTGAATCGGGTGACAAAATAGCAGAGCGGAAAGTAAAAGGAAAGTAAGAAATAGTTAAACAGGGAGATCACCTATAACTATACCGCCACCCACCTTACTTTTACATTACACACAAGTAGTATTTATTTCGTTAACGTTTCCGATACCGAGTTATTTGTTTTCCTAATCCTCGAGCTCGAGCAGCAGGAGGGCACCGTGCCCAAAAGTTTCGAGCCCGTCACTAAGAATGTGTACGGTATGGTACAAAAGACGATAGCCGTTTGTGTGTGTGTTTGTTTTCCTCTTTCTGTGGTTTTTTGTTGTTAAACGAAGAATTGTATTAGTAATTTGTATTGCTTCCCATCCTAATATTACTAGCCGAACAAAGAACATACAAACCGGAAGGTGCACTATCATATGGCATTCGCTTCGTTCAGTTCGTGTACGGTTGCCTAACAACATTGTAAAAACCTGTCATTGCTGGTTTCATCCCGTTTACATATTCAACCCATGCATTAGTTGGTGCCTTCCATATCGAAAAATCTTCCTTTCCCTTCAGAATACATACGATAAACAAAAAAAAACGTTTAGACTGGCGTCAGAGGAACAGGCGAATCAATCCCGATATTTAAAGCCTATATAAACCCAAAATCCAATCCAATCCACTGTGGAGTCAGAGGCATGCAGGGAATCTTAATAATAGCAGAACAAGAGGAGTTTGCATTTAATTTATTATTTTACACCAACACGAACGAATCGCTTCGCTTCCTTCAACTATCTTTTTGATCCCAGCAGAAGGAGGGTGTGCCCACGAGTGACGATTGAATTTGATGATTTAATTGGTGATTTACTACAAACGAAAAGTGTCTACCTTAATATACCTTTTTTAAGAGAATAAAGTGTTTTTTTTTTCAAAACAAGACTCTGATTCAACGAACTTTCTTGTCATCCGTAATATTGCAGTTTTCGAGTTGTATGCGCCCGCGTGCAATTCACAACGAAAAATTTCCTTTTATTTCTATTATAATATTGCGGAAAAGAACCCCGATTACATACATTGATAACATAACGAAACTTTTACCTAGTTTGCATAAGATATCGATTTTTGATTGAGCCCTAAAGAGTTTTCGATCGTCGTCTGGTTCCGTTTCTTGTTTACAAACGAAATCGTCAATTGTTTCTCTTAGCATAGGACGCTAATTGATAACCAAATAGCCGCTGCTATAATATTATCCATAAACCAACCGAAAGTAAAACGTAATGCTATGATGCATTTATACTATGTCTAGGGCGTATATATGTTTAAGCGCATCGAAAGTAAG
This sequence comes from Anopheles plumbeus, assembly GCA_034621735.1. Lineage (NCBI taxonomy): Eukaryota > Metazoa > Arthropoda > Insecta > Diptera > Culicidae > Anopheles > Anopheles plumbeus. The sequence continues at coordinate 18,787,219 of JAOEFI010000003.1, forward strand.
CTGACTGATTGCAAAATCCAGAACCCTACATAGCCAATTTAGATTTTATGTTGTGTTTTAGAACTTTTCTAAACAGTTCCTTATAAACACACGCGAAACCGTATTGGCCCAACTGTTCTCATTTACCACATATTCAACGGTTGATCGTCACTAACCTCGTACTACAAACAGAAACTCCTACATGTCGGAACCCAGACGGACACGTGTTTCTTATCCTACAATGCAACAGAAAATAGCTTGATCCTTGACGGGGAAACAATTCACACAGAGGTTGCCAAAAGAGTTCTATAAATCTATATATACAGGTGATCAGTCTCTTAGTAAAGTGTCACTACACAGTTCCAGTTAGCATTACTATTGCTACTACTATCGAATTGAGGATGCAAGAAGGATTGCCGCCACAGAAATGGGAAGCTTTGCTCACAAACAATTTTTGTTTTCGTTCTTTTAAAAAAGGCATAAGCGATGTCTTGTTGATACTTCAACATACAATTTGAATTTAGTTATGCTACAGTTTCTCGGTTTACACAAATCTACAGATATATGAATTGCCTTTCATTTGTTCTATTAGTTTTCTACACGGTACGAAAGGTGTCCAATCAGTCGAACCAGGGTTAAATGTTGATTCTAAATGCATCAAGAGAGAAATATAAATATGGCCGCCCCTTCGATTTCTTTTGAGGTACATTCGAAAATAAAACATCTGCTGAATAATTCACACCTACTGTAAGTATGATATATAATCTTTCCCTGGAAGCAGGACCGAGTAGAGACTTGACTAGAATAGTGTTTGCAAGAGGTCATTCTCATTCGAGAGAATGTCAACCATCATTGTCAATTCCGATCGATATGGTTCAGGATCTACCGTTGTACTTTCGTTTAATTCCGGAGTGTCTATATGAATATTGGGGGGGGGGGCTAGAAATAGAAAAAAAAGGGGAAAGCCACTAACTTAATCATATCCCTCCATGTGGGTTGTTTGAATTGTGGAATAATCGGAGTTTTTTTTCTGGAACGTAGGAAATTCCGGAATTCACCTGGAACCGACAGGGTCCCTCACTGAATCAAATGTTCATCTTTCCCCAGCAGTTCGATGGCGACACTTCGATATTTATCTCCCTCGCCAGCAGCACCATCAGCCGTTTGGTCACGTACTCCTCCGAGAACAGATGGCAACAGCGTGCCACCCTTCGGACGATCGTCGCAAAATTCAGCCGGTCCGCCGTCCTCCTCCTCGTCTGCTTCGTCATCAGCAAAGGCTATGTCGGCCATCTCGTAGAAGTCGCTTATTTGCTTATTGTCCACCGGTGACTTTGTAAAGGATGTTTCCTTCTCCCTCTCTTCAGTCGACTCGTCGGAGGAGCTCTTCCGGACGGATGATCCGGACCCGGAGTCATCTCCAGGAACGCTACCTTTCCGGCGGACCAGTATCAGCTCGTGCAGCTTCCTTCGTCGCCGCTCGGTCAACAGTTTCGTGTCGCCGTCGCTTTCGGAGCATATGTCGCTCTTGGAGATACTGTTCGACACGATTATGTAATCGTTTCGCTTCTGCTCCGCCAGCTGCCTGATGAGTTCCTCGCTCGGTGTCACACTGCCGCTGCGCGAGCCGTCCAGTACTGTTCGCCTTTCCCGATCCGCCCGCTCCGTCAGGTTCGTCAACTCGCCATCATCGTCAAGATGGAACGATTCTTCGTGGGCGCTTTTTGGCGTACCGTCATCATCCCCGTCGTCGAATGGCGGTATCCACACGAGAAACGCCGGGTCCATTCCCAGGTAAGATCCCGGAGCGGCCCCGGCATTAATCACATTGTAGTCGTAGTAATCCAGCTCCATGTCCTGCTCGGAGGGTGCTCCGAGCGAAAAGTCAGAACCGGCCAGCAGTTTCTGCAAGTTTCGCTTCTCCTTGCTCTCTTTCGCGTTTCGCGATCCTCGAGCAGACGAGCTGCCCGTGTGGCGCCGTGTCAGGGGACTCCGTACGCCCGGGTCAGGCGGCGAGCAGCATTCCTGTGGGGTGAAAATTCGTTTAATTACAATTGTGCTTTAGAGGAACGAAGGGCGGGGAGAAGTGGACCGCCGGCTTACCACATCGGAAGGACTCACGTTGGTGAGTGTGGCCGTGCTGGTACTCGAAGTCGCCATCAGGCAAGTGGCACTCTTCACTAAGAGCTGATCAGCTGTGGGAAGAATGGTTCGAATTATGTACATGCACGAACAATTAACTTGAAGTTGCTTACTTCTCAGAGTGTCGCCCTCAGGTAGGCGGTTAGGGTTGTAGTTTTTCCTCGCCACGAGAGGAGTTTTGTCACGCTTCAATGACGAGCACGCCGAGCTAACCGTCGTCGACCGCTCGTCGTCCGATCCGTGAGCATCTTCCATCGGCAGGGACGACTGGTCCGTAGCTGGATCCTGCTGCTGTCGTAGGATCGGTTCCTCACGGCTTTCCGGCCGGTTGAGGTCGTTCAGACTCTGAAGTGGCGTTTCCTCGTCCTCGTCGCGTCGCTTCTCGTCGCTATCGGCCAGTCGGTCCTGTAACTCCATGATGATCTCCGTGCTGCCTTCGGAGGGACCGGCATCGGACCGACTGCCGGCGGACTCGAGCGTATACTCCACACTCTCCCGGAAGCGCTCGTGCTTAATGGCAGTTGTCGAGCGCAGCGGGCGTAGCTTCACGTAGGAAACTATCTCCGAGATGAGCGTCGTCGTGGAGACTGCCCGCGAACGCGGCTGCATTGTAGCTGCTCCGGAGACATATCCGAGCGATTGACTTGAGCCAAACAACGTGTGGGCGGGCGAGTCGGTCGCTTCCATTCGGCTTGTCGCTAGCTCGTACTTGCGGTAGCGGAAAACATACTGCACAGCGAGTAGGAAGCTTACCGCCAAGATGAAACAGACGAACGCTATGGCGCAGATGTGCGCGATCGTGAAGCGGGCGTAGCTCTGTAAACTTTGCACGATCGGCATAATCACCTTGCTGGCGATCGTGGTGGTGTTACTGACTGCCGGAAGTGTGGATTGATTAAGTTCTATGGAAAAGCGGAAAATTTTAACTATGCTTTAACTATGCGAATCTATTCAAAAGCACATTGTCCTTCAAATAGCAAATACTCACTAATTTGTTCCGCCTGTCCGAGAAAACCAGCATTGCACGCTTCGTCGTACTGGCCGGTTTTGCGAGAGAAAAACTCCACCAGCAGCATACTGCCGGTCGCTTCGGCGACCGAGTTCGACCCCAGTTCCACCGTTTGATCCACACCGAACTGGAGCAACAACTCGTCCGCCACGGAATCACCATCGCGGATCTTCAGCCACTGACCATCGCAGGGGAACTTCTGAAAATCGATTGCCATCCGTATTCGACAGCCGTCGTCACCCTTTATCAACCAGAGACTCCGATCGGGGCAGCTGTGTGAGGACGAACCGAGCAGGCGCTTCGGTTTGACCAGCCCCAGGTGGATGACGCAGCCACAGCGACAGCCCGGACCGATCTCCGTGTTGACGTCCTCGATCTCCAGCGGAAGGTTGATGTTGCCGATCGCGGGACTAAACATGCACTCCCATGAGTCACCGGAGCTCTCCAGACCGCAGCGTTCCGTCTGCACCGCGGGTCCCTGAGAAGTTGGCAGAGGCGTCGAGATATGTTTTAAAACCTCTTCCCTGGAATCCCCCGAATAGTAACTCTTTTTCTTTTCCTTTTAGCAAAAAAAACCCATTTGCACGATATTTTGTTCATTTATTCTCAATCCGAATCACTCTTTGAGCCTCCAAACTCTATCGTTTCATCCTCAATCGACTCCGGTGCATCGATGATAATGTCTTCCCGTTTTTCCGCGTCCTCATTTCCTTGAAGCTGTTGCTGGCTCGCCTCATCATCGCCAAAGTCGCCCTCGTCTTCCTCCTGTCCCTGCTCATCCTCAGAGTCGTCACCATATTCGCCCTCATCCTCGTCACCCTGGCGGCTCACGTCCTCGCCGTCATTGACTAATTCAAGTGATTCATTCGAGCCGACGAACACAAGCTTCGATCCACTGACGACATCGATAATGGCCGCTTCCTCCTGGCTAGCATCATCACCAGTGCTGGACTTTTCTGCATCTCCTGCAACCACTGGGGATGCGTTTGTACTGGAGCTGATGATGGGCGATTCGCTCTGCTCGTCGTAGCCCTGTGTCTTACGCAGGATCGTTTCCATCGACTCCCGAGGCAGGACACCGAGATCGCCCTGATCATACAGTTCCGTTAACGAGGCGACGATGGTCTCGACCGACTGGTGAGGCTTCGATTGCATCTCGAGCTCGTTGAGTGTGTTCAGGAGGTCGGCAATTAGTCGCTTCCGCTTAATCTCCTGATAGGGCAGATCGGAGTCCTCGTCTTCACCCTTGAAAGCCGAACGCACCGTGTATCGAACCGTCTTGAGAATGTCCGAGATGCGCTCGAACTCCTTCCGGTGATGTTCGGACTCGCTGCGCAGCGTTTGCCGGTCCGAGTTGATGTAGTGGATGTACTGCTCCAGCACGCGAACCTTCTGCCGCAGTTGGTTGTACTCCTTCCTGGTGGCCTTGTTTTCGTTCTCCAGTTCACCAGCACGCAGCTGGAACGCATTCAGTTCGCCGTTTTTCTGCAAAGCCTTCTCGAACTGATCCGTCAGTTGTTCGATCGTTTCCAGCCGGTCCTGGCACGTCTGCATCAGTCGCTGCTTCTCGACAATGTCGATTTCGGCCTGATTGCGTAGCTCCGTGTTCTGCTTTCGCAACTCGGCAAACTGTTTCTGCAACCGCTCTTGTGTGTAGATCATCCGGTCCATCTCGTTGTTCAGGGCGATGTTTTCCCGCACTAGCCGTTGCGTATGGGCGGCCACACGTATTTCGGACGACTTGGTAAATTCCGTCGACAGCTGGAGCAGCTTGTTCTCCACGTCCTTCCGCAGTCGGTCCTTGTCTAGGATCACCTTCCGCTCCATCTCATACAGCGTGGACTTGTGGCGTTTGTTCTGCTCCTTCAGCTCACTGTCCTGGGCGTCGAACTTGGCCATCAGCTCGTCCCGCTGCAGCCGGAACTCCTCCATCGAGTTGAGCTTACCCGTGAGCAGCTTGATCTCGGACGTAAGTTGCTCGTGCATCGCCTTATACTTCCCGTCGAGCGTACTGATCTGCTTCTGGCACTCTTCGTTCTCCTGGTCGCGCACCTTCGACAGTTCGCTCAGCTTATCCTCAAGCTCCACGATCGTGCCGACCTTTTCCTGCAGCGTGCGATCCAAGTACGCCGTCACATCGGCACGGTCCTCCTCGATTTGCTTCAGGCGACTCTCGAGCTCCTCGTTGCGTTCCTCTATCTTCACGTTGTGCGTTCGCAGTCGGGCCAGCTTCTGGTTCAGGTCGTTTATGGTGATCTCGTAAAACTGGCGATCCACCGCACTGAGTCCATCCACGGGCTGGATCTCCGGGACGGCCTTTTTCGGTTTCTTGGGTTTCTTTTCCTTCGGCATCGTGAGCAAAACTGGCAATTTGGACTGCGCGAACTGGCTGAGAACGGCAAGAATAACGAACGTATACAGGCTGCTTTTTGTTTGTAGAATCCTTGGCAACGTAGTGTCCGTGGTATATCGATTAAATATTGTACTGTATCCAACAAGCATTTCCAACTGGCGAACGTATACCGTACGTAGTAGTAGTTTTTACGTATTTACAAAAAATATATAACAGACGGGCACAAGCATTTCGTTTCCAAACGGTAACACGCGAACACTGTCTGGGCATGAATCGACGGCGCCCCTTTATCGGAAAATGGTAGTGAAAAGTAATTTCTGCATCCAGGAGGGAGGCCGTAACACCTGATTCCGGCATTATTTCTCCAACTCCCGTTTCGTAATTTTCAACCGGCACGGAAACGTGTTTGTACTATTTAGAATTTCGATTACATTTCGAAGCAGTGAATTAGTTGTTGTCTATCGTAAAATAAGTCGGGAAAGCTTCGCTGGAATTTTTACTGTATTGTGATTCGCTGCGAAAAGTACCCAGTGCCGGTCTTTATGTTACCGCCATTCCGGTGTTACTCTACTCCCCGGTCTACACGCTTTGCGCCCAGGTAATTTCAACTTTATTAGAATCCATCTTTATGACCGCTCCCCGTGTCCGTGGTTGCAACTTGCCGGCATACCGAATGGAGGCGTGCGGAACACATTAGCCAGTGGACAGCGGAGGTTGGGGAAATTAAATGGCTGCCTTGCTGGAAGTGAGCTTCATACTTCGTTGAATTATCGTTACAGCTGGTGCAATGGAGGCGATGGGAGTGGTTACAATTTCCATCGAAGACTTTCACCAGCACTAGGACCGGAATGGTGAAAGCTTCGCAAACGTGTTGCATGTTTCATGCTGACCTCGCAGACGGACATGCAGTCGCTCGGACTCAACGGAGAATCAATACTTGCAGCTGGTACAGCTTATGTACGTAGTGCCAGCCGGTGGGTGGAGAAGGTCGATTTTACGGTCAACCATATTGCTGCACCCTTTGCTGTGAGGGAATCAAGTTTTCAACTGCTGGAACAGCCTGTGCTAGGACCAACCGAGTAGAGCAGCTTGGGTACCTACCTCGCAGAACTTTGCACCATAGCGGGGCGGCGGGGAGTCGCAAAAGCGATAGCGATTTCGTATGCCACCCCGGCAGGTGGTTGAACAGCGCGTCCAGTTGCTCCAGAGTCCCCATCCACCGGAATCGGAAGCTATTAAACGGCGAGAGTAGGTAGGGAAAGGAGCGAAAGAGAAGGAGATACAAAGAAAGGGAAATAGAGAAAGAGAGAGAGAGAAAGAGACAGAACGATAAAGAGAAAGAGAAAGAGAGAGAATTAATCCCCTATCCACAACAAAAAGGGCGAGCGCAACTAAGGAACGGTTCAATCAAAATTAGATTAATTCAAACGTCAATCATGTGTTTTTCGAGGAAGCCAGCAGACCATTCAATTAAAATTTAATTTGGTCCTATGAACCACTCTGGGACACAAAAGAATTAATATAAACATTAACAATTCATCCTTACGCCTTGCTAGCAATAATTTTGATGGACTGAATTGTCGGAGGTTTAGGAAGGAACGTGGTGGGAGTAGCTCACCTGACACAGGAAGGGTTGGTACACAGTCCATCCGTACGTCCGCTACGGCTCCCGAGATCGCCTGGCTAACGTAGACGAAGCAGTACTCGACGAACTTCTCGTAGAACAGATCACACTCGAAGTACAGCGAGTGCTGTCCTTTCGAGACTCGCTGTTCCGCGATGTAGTGCAGGGAGGTCGGTGGGACCAGGGAGAGAACATCGGCTCGCAACTTCGCGTACACCCGCACACGGTCGGCTTGGTTGAGGATGCAAGCAGGATACTGGAACAGCACGCGAATGCCCGACCCGTGGGGATCGCACGGGAAGATGCTTCTCGTGTGCACGGTGAATATGTACTGCCGGCTCCAGTCGGCCTGCAGGACCGCGCGGGACTTCAACATCGATGCCATGGAAGCATCCGCGCGGCCACCGGTCGGCTTCAGATGCAGCGCGTAAAATCCGGCCAAGCCGAAGAGATCGCAGCGAAAATCGATCACTCTACTACGGGGCAGTCCGCGTACTTGTTCGATGTACAGAATTTGCGCCTTGGAGAAGGGTTCGGTTGCGTTGGAATCACTGCAGGACTCGACGGATGTGCCACAGTAGAACAGTTCCAGCCAGAGCTCAGGGAGATCTAGATTGTCTGCGCCTTTCGCAGGTAGCTGGCAGCGCACTTCCTCAAACTCCAGGATCCCCTGTATTTTCGCGTCAGGATAGGTGTCTGTTTTGTTCGGCACGATGGCTAGCCTCGCTACGGGCCAGCTAACCTTCAACGGCTGCCTCAGCCGCTCGTCGATAGTCTGCCCTGCCAGCGTGTGGCTTGCGTTCTCCTCCAGGACGGCCAGCTCATAGTCGCCCCCGTGTAGGAAGTGATAGCAGGGTACCTTAATTTGCGTCACGTTATGGTTCGCGTCCACGCGGATGTCAAGAGTGGTCGCGACACTTCCAGCACCGGCCGGTAGGTAGCGCGCTATCTGCAACTTTAGACGGTCCACCGTGGCCAACTCCTGCGGGTCGGCATGCAGCTGAATATCCAAATCATTCCCGAGGGCAGTGTAGGAGCTCGGCAGTACCAGCTTGCCCTTACGCAGTCCACTAACAAGAAGTACTGGAAAATATAGAAAATAAGCGTGTAAGTGAAAAAGAGTTTGAACTTCGAAACGAAAAGGCGAAAAGAATGAATGCCTTTTTGTTGTACACAAAAAGTATATTTGCGCCAATTTGCCAATGTTTTTTCTTCAATTTTTTAGTAGAACAGGACTGCGGTGAGGCCCTACGAAGAGATAAATCAAAACTACATGACCCCGTTTCCCGTTCCCCGTCCATCCTGTCGCATACAAACGCATGTCTATCATTTCTCCTCATCCTGGACGAAGTTTAAATTTGCGAGTAGAACAATGCCGCCCAGGCCGGCCTCATTCAGTAAGGGTTTTTTTGTTGCGTACCGTTGTGCAGCAGTAGGAGCAGAATATTTATGTAGAGGAATTTTCCGGATGTGGTATGCGCCCACCACCCGGTCGACCCGGTTGGTCGGCCTGTAATCTGCATACTCGGGCTGCTGCTCTTCGTCTGGGCTGGGGACTGGTCGGGATGCAGGCATCAGGACACACCAACGGATGAATAACCCTAGCTGCTGCCGTTGTTGCCTCTCGTTCGTTGACTCTTGGTGGGCTCCAGGAAGGGGCCTGGAATGTTCATCCTACATTCCCGCTACGCTTCGGCCATCCGAGAGGTGTACATTGCGGTCCCACCGGATCTTTTAGCTGCTCTGTTTCCGCTGGGGCGCCCGGGTGCAATAGCGGCCTGATGTTGAAGGTCCGTTGGCAGCCGGCTGGTTTCTGCCCCTGCTGTTGCCTGCCTCGTACGAATGGAGTTGATGGCGTAGCGCAGAATAACGCACACTGATAAGGCACTGATTTCTGCAGGAAGCCTGTAGTGCGACAGAAGAAATGCAAAGAAAATTAAAATCCATGCGATTAGAATGCGAAATTGATGTAACTTTCGAATGAAGGAAATCGAAGTTGTTCTCAAGGTTTTAACTACGCAAAAATCCCATCACTGCTTTTATACACTCTTAAAACATAATTTAGAAAAAAACTTAAAACATAACACTAAACATAATAAACTGTAATTTAGTTAAGAAATAAGAGGAAAATAATAAAGTTGATCTGAAGTCCCACGTTTTCTTTGTTTGAACATAAGTCTGGATTCGCTTGGCAGAACCTGGCAAGAAACGTTCAGTAACCTGAGAGCAGCAACATCCTGCCGAGGGGAATCCTTACAAAGCCATGGTAGGTATAATGCCAGACTGTAATGAGGACTTTAGGACAGCGAGGAGGACGAGGCAAGAATTTGCGTTCCAAGAATGGACACTTTTCATTTACAATTTGCAAACGATCCGAGTCCTTAGCTTCCGCGAAACACGAATGGTGCCGATGGCAGGGAAGATTGTTGAGTAAGGTCAAAGTGTAAAATTAATTAATCATTGGTTTCATTTTACCAGCCGGTACGGAAAACGTGATCGAGGAGTTCGATTTCTCCGCCCGGACGGTGCGTTAAAATTATGAGAAAATACACTCGTCGTTCCACTCGGACTGGAGGAGCCGGTGTCGTTTGGAGTCGTCCTCCAGCAAACTAATAGCGCTCGTGTCTAGATAGCAAATCGAATTACAGAATGGGGGAACTTTGCTTTCTATCTTTCATCGAGGGCTTTCCGACAGTCCTGAGGAGGTTCGAGGAAGACTTATGGGTGTTCAACGAATAGCAAAGGAGAATGTTTGGTTGTTTTAGCTCAATGCAAGTCGGGATTAGTAGAGAGATGGTCTAGGCGTTTAATTTAATCTTA
>JAOEFI010000003.1:18810126-18898050 GCA_034621735.1 Anopheles plumbeus
ACACGCGACTAACACACACCGAGAGCGAAACCGCCGACTGTCGACAACTGAACCGGCACAGTTCTCCACAGCGTACTGCGAAGGTGGCCGGATAAATGTGCACTGAACTTCTTTTTTTAAATACCATCCTGTATTCGACAGTGCTCGGGTGATCCTTGTTCCGGGCTCGTCGGTGTCGAGGAGTGTTCGGTTCGAATTCGCCTCGGATGTTCGTGGCCGAGTATTCATGAATGAGGGGGAAATCGCCGAGCCGATACCACGGTCCTGTTACGCCACCCTTCCTCCAGCAGTATCGAATCGTGCCTCGATTATCGAAAGTTAACAAATTTTGTCTCGCGTGCGCGTGGGTTGTCGGTGCGCATGTGCCCGGAATTAACACCCCTACTATTAGGATATACAACCGGAGCCGGCAAGCAGCAACCAGGAAGCGCGTTCAACCAGCATCGGTTGTACCTTCGGTGTGCACGCAGGGAGGGTACTGTCGGCTTCGAAGCGCGTGGCAGAGATGCGTTTTGCGCTTGAATGGTTCGCTGTGAAAACATCGTAACATCCGTGCAGGACGCGGACAACCAGACAGGACCAGACAGACATTGGTTCGCTGGTGGTCATGGTGGTGCTTCATTGATTTGCTGCACAAAATTCAGGAATCTAACGAGATTCGAACGCCAACTCAAATAACATTGCGTGAAATCGTTATAAAATGCAGCAGGCCACAGAAAATGGTCCGTAAAAGATTGTTTTGGACTATCTAACAGCGGTGGAATTACAAAATCGTACGATATTCAATGGTTCCCTTTAACATTTGTTTGAGTAAATTGATAGAACTTTAAAATGGAAAAGGAAGTTTAAAATACAACTTTAACAGTTCTGATGGTACATTAAGTTAACATGAATACAAATAACAGTTGTTCCAAATTTATAAATACGAAATGTCACTCCCAACAATGGAATTATGCTCAACCTTTATACGAATCCTGCATTTTGCTTCAGCTGGATTGAATTATATACTTTTTATTCACCGCATGGTCATAAATTTGCATGCCCCTTTCTCACTTCGCAACAAGTGTATCTCAAACGAGACAAAGGGGGTTTTCAAGGGGTTCCTTATTCCCGCAATCGAGTAATCATAAAGCGTTTAAAGTATATAACCTTGAAGGACGTCCTCTCTCTCGCTCTTCGAGTCCTCTTCTCCATTCCGCTAGAAGACCGAAAAAGGACACTAATGAGCGGAGTTTAACCACAATGAAATACTTCGAAGACCTAACGTCAAAGAAGATTCGAAAAAAAATACACCATAAAATAATGCGCGAGAAAACATAATGCTCTTTTCCTCTTCGTTTCCGTAAACCTGGCGTTTTCAGCGTCCTTCGTCTAAAAGGATGTGTCGAAAGCCCGATGTCAAAGTGTCCTGAGTTAGTTTCTACTGGACATAATGAACTAGCAACTCAAAATCAGGCGCACTTCAAACTGTGCGACCAACTGGATAAAATTAATGGAAGTGCGTTTTACGCTTCCTCGTTCGCCCGTAACGGATGTTTTGTTCTTCTGCTCCACCGGGTTTAAACACGATTGCGTGGCAATGGGGACTGTGCACAGGATTGAAAATCTCACCAACCTTTATTTTCCCAAAGAGGAAGAAGTTTTGTTTTGCTCTTTTTTCAACTTAATTCGATATTTGATAAGATCATAATATAAGAGATAAGTCTCATCAGATAATACACATCTGAGGGCGTATTGCCGTTATAGATTCATGACTTTCTTATGGCGTATAAAACCACAAATACGTGGAAGCAATGCAGTATATTCCATACAGCTATCTAGATGTTAGTTCATGATTTAGATTTATTTATATGAAGCCAAAAGAACCAGGTGGAGAAAACTGGGAGACTATCGTTGACGGAAGCCCGATGGTCTTTAACGTGATCTTGGGGATAACTAATTTGTTCTCAAGGCTGCAGACCATCGGAGTAAGACAGTGAGAGTTTCTTGGAAGAGCGGTAAGTAAGCCACTCTGTTGGTTTTGGGCTGAACAAAATATGGTTTCAACTGTTTTTCGTTAAGTGTTTGTACTTAATTTTAAAATATTTATTGGCAACGCTTGGAAATCGTGGAAGCGTTTTTCTGAACTTCATAGATGCGAAGTGTATACCCACCTTGATGATAATGACAGTGGCTGGAAAATGTAAACATAAACAGCGTAACATGTAAGCTCTGACAAACCATTTGCGAGCAAAGCTATTATAAATACAGTGTCTAACTGCAGAACTTCATTCTAAATATGTCCGAGTATAATAAAGCTAAAACGAGTAAACTCGTGTTAAAAGGTGAAAAGACGAAGTATGCTGAAACATGATCATAATATTAGTATCATCTCATAATATAACGTTTCCATTTTTCTCCCGTCAGAGGCACGAAACGAAAACATAAGCAACACAAGCATGATAAAGAGGCGAAAAAAGCCCAGACCGTCGACACGGACTCCGTGAAGCACGGCGGTTGGTGGATGGTAGCGAAGACAACAGATATTACCGGCTCGATCGCACTGCAATTCGACAAGCAAGCCTATGTGAAAGCACTAGATAATGGCCTCTTCACTCTTGGAGCTCCGCACAATGAAGGAGACCCTCCGGACCCTGAAGAAATCTTTAGTGCGGTGCTGATAAATGAGGAGAAGGTTGCGTTCAAGTCCGGGTATGGAAAGTACCTAAAGGTCGAAAAGGATGGCGTCATAACGGGCCGCTCGGATGCCGTTTCCGCGTTGGAGCAATTTGAACCGGTGTTCGATCAATGCAAGACAGCACTTTTGGCGCCCAACGGATGCTTCGTTTCGGTGGACCCAGAGGACGATGCGCTGGTGGCCATCAAGAAGAAGGTCGGCAGTAGCGAAGTTTGTGTGATTCGTAGTTGCTCTGACAGGGAGGACATTTCCAACAAGGAAATCCCGATCGAGGAGTCCGGCGATTTGGACCAGGTTGAAATCAATTTCGTGTAAGTGAAATATCCAAGCCTTGAAAATGTCAGCTTTTAACTTAAAATGGTTTATTTTGTAGGAAAAAATTTCAAAAATTTCAAGACAAGAAACTACTCGTTAGCAAAGAGGACAAACTTGTGCTGAAGAAAGCGAAAGACGGCGGAACGCTCCACGAGGCATTATTGGACCGTCGAAGCAAAATGAAGGCTGATCGATACTGTAAATGAAGCATTCTCTTCCGGGGAATCAATGGAAATAAAACACATTGATGGATATCATTCTAATGCATTTAGGATAGTTTGGACTTTTATTATGTGTTTGTTTTCGAGCATAAATTGGTTCATTTTTCTTCTATCTTGTTCTCTCATTTCTTGTTTATATGCATCGTTTAATTTGATTTTGGTGAGTAAGTAGTTGATTCGCAGACCGATTTTTTTCAGGTTTGCCATAACAAAAATGGTTAGCCTAATTTTGCACCAAATGCCAAAACGGTTTCGACACGTACCAGCTTACGTAATCAGCATGTTTAGTAGTTTTCGCCTCTATCCCTATTGTTTGATTAGTGCCGCACTGCATTTTAAATTTTCGCACATACGAAGAACCGCACATTACACTGCACAGCTTACAGAGGTGTTTATAGTCATGATGTTTTATCGGGTGCTTGGAACAAATAGTCAAATTTATGTTATTTTTTGCAACCATTCACCAATGGCTAAACACTACATCCAATTTAGATTTTTGCACAATCATTGAAAAGTGTGTCTGCACAAAGCAGGGATATCCGGACTGTTCTCTCGTTTTTCTATCGACAACAATTTCAATAATTGTCGTTATTCTCCATTCAATTAATCACTCTTATTTGTTCCATGTAACACGAGTTCATCACCATGAGTTATTTGCTTTAGTCTTTTTCCTTTCCCTAGTTTTATGTTAAATTTGTAAAAATAATCTTGTTTGTTGTTTTTCTTTTGGTTTTCTCCCCATGTTCCACACCGTTACAATGGAGTTAAGAAAAGGGATAAAGAAAAATTCTGCAATATTAGCGATACCTCAAAACGGGTGGGTCCGCCGAGAAACTATTGGGAAAATCAGAATAGATGCCGACCTCAATCTTGCTGGTCGCAGGGGCGTGTATTGAAGTTAGCAACAGGTTGCGGGATAATTTACGGCCATCCACTCGACCCTCGTTTGCGTAGTTCCTTCCCCATTAATTCTTGAACCCTGCCGATATCTGCGATTCTATGCTCGAACTGTTTGTGTTTTTGTTTCGGCTGACGATTTGCTGTTCTTATTCTATCGACGCACTATGATCGGCATCTAGTTCAGTAAGCCTCAGCTAATCGTCGGTTGTGCTCGTAATTGTCTTAACCATTCTACAAATTCATCAAGCATTACGGGCCCTTAAATGAAAAAAAGAAGACAAATGCGTTTTTATTACAAAAACTAAGCACTCTAAACACGATCTGCAAACTTACAGGCTCCATCCACGTCGTAATTTGTCAAATCATTGGAGATGGTGCGAGAAAACTCTAGAATATTACACCACTGATCTTTGTTGATTACTTTGTACTTGGACTGCTCTAGAAATTGGGCAAATTGTGCATATAATGCCCAGTGCTTGCCGAGCAGCAGCTGTAGCATTGCTTTCGCCGTCTCGATATCCATACTACGTTGGTCTTTATCCTACATGATGGTAAAATAACAGGTATTCAACAAATTAAATTGATTCTCATTGCACGAGAATGTCGCCACAAATATGTATTCCACATATATAAATGTGTATTCCAGTTAAAACAACTTACCCTCGCAAAGTCGTAAGCATATCGGTAGATGATTTTAAAAATATTCGGGTCGTTCAGTATACCTCTGAGATAGTCTAGCTTACACTGCACCTTGGAAGCTGTGTCGCACTGCAGGTCTGTTAATCCCTTAAGCCATTCGCTTTGCGTGAAGAACCCCATCTGCTTGGCGCCCATCTTGTAAGCTAAGACGAGCATCGAGACATTCTCTGGCTCCACACAAATGTCCTCGCAAAACTTTTCCATTCCCTCTGGACCTATCAAAACGAAAAAAAAACAAATTTTAATGAGTAAATTCGCAAAACGATAGTTCCATTGCAAGTCACTAAGCACCTTCATTTTATACTCTAAAATTAGACCCTGTGTATACAGATCGACAAAGGGAATACAATGAAATTGATTCTTTCGATTACTTAACACCTACAGCACTCGATTATCACCTTGTCGTTGTTCATACTAACCTAAAGTGTCTGGATCGTCTGGCGTAGTATACTCCTGGAACCAGGTGAGGCATCGTTTTTGACTAAAAGCGTCATCCGTTTTGTTGTACCGTCGTGAGCTACAGTCACCGGGCAGGTGACCAACCAAGAGAAAAGAAACAACACAAACCATCAATAAGTTTTACCATTGCATCTGACTTTCCTCATTAATTACATTCCGTCACCCATCATGGCAATCTAGAGTATGCCGTTGAACGATCAATCGGGAAAATAAATTAAACCACACAGGGTTCTATATATGCGTTACACGACTTAGGACAACGAAAGAATACTTGCACAGTTCTTGTACTGTTCTGGGGTGGATTTGAAGAACAGTACTGTGTTGTTTAGTCGACAGTGTCTGGCAGATAAATGGAAAGTGAACAACAGAAGGAAAACATTCGCCTGCGACGAGCCGTGCCTGTGCTAAAAATATCTTGTTCTTTTTTTAAAAAAGACGGGCATTACACACAACTACCCACGACGTACATATGTTGACTAGCTGTCCGATTTTCGATGGGAAGAAAATTTAAGAAATAGGCAAATCCGGCATGTGGACCCAACGTAAAGTAGGAATTGTTAACTGGCGAATACGGCATGACGCATGCATTTTCGATTCCCCAATTTGCGGGGGCGCACGCTGCACCCTACCCGAAGTGGTGTTATAACGGCAATACCGGATATTGACATGGAAATACATAACGAAGATTGGGACCAGAGTACTTCGCTTACCTTTGATAACTATTTCGTTGCCTTTTTGTCGACTGTTGGTCCTCCTCACTTGGCCTCATGTCTATGGCGTGGCGACGCTTACCTCTTGGCATTTGTAATCTCTCAATTTTGCAACTGGGGCCGCCCGTTAGATGTGTGTTGGTAGGAAAAGCTCTTCCGGAGAGGCGAATCGATCTTGTTTTAGGCGGAAATATATTTTCCTTCCAGTCGCAGGTAGCTCCAAATGGAGAGCTGGTTCAGTCCGTTCGTTCCGCAATTACCACCGCTTATACGTTTGCAACAATCAGTCTTCTTGAACAACGTTCGGTGCGATTTCCGAGATTAAAGAAATCTGGTGGAGAAATACCGTAGAAGCAATCTTCCGGGCCAGCTGATTGAACTGGAACAGGACGAAAAAAAAACACATTATCACTATGCAATCGGTGCAAAATCGATACTGTTCCGAAAACAACACTGATGATGCATGTTGTCAAAATCCATCCACGAAGTCATCCGCTGCGGGCGGAAGATGGTTTTGATTGGGTATGATCTTTGTAGCTGAAACTCCAGCCTGTTTGAGACGCTTTAAGGATGTTAGCGAGCTTATCGATTGACACTTGCAGAATTGCAGCTAACACGACTCAAAAAAGCAAGCTGCAGACCATACCATCCAATCTTTGTAAGAACTATCGAAACGCACCCGGGAATTCGTACAAAAGGCTGAGTCAGTCGGGGCACTACAGATATAGCCTTAGTGTGCCTCCTGCTGCTGACAACGATAGTTATGCTTTCATGTTTTCAACGCGATGGAACGATGAGAGTGGTGCTCTAGCGACGGGTAATCACACATAGCCTAGTCCAGCTGTGAGATTGCGCAGTTGAAGAGAATGGAAATGATGTTTGGTAAGTTCGATCTCTTTCCCACTGTACACTACGATCGCCTGTAGATAGAGTGGTTGAACCGAGCATCATAGGGGTAGACTGGGAAAACAAATGACAGCGTTTGTCATCTGGAATGCATGTTTGGGCCAACGATCATTTTGACGTTGGCTGCGGTGCAAAAAGGGAAAAGGAATAACTTATTAATGACCCCAAACATGTCGACAACTCAAAATAGCTTGTGTAAATTAACAAAAGAAAGTTTGAATAATGTTTCGTTAAAACATAATTAGCCGCATCACGGGGAACAAGCGCCTTCCCGGCTAAGCGATGAACTGTACAACGATGGATATCAAAACTGACAGTATAGCTGTTTCTATTTGAATATATATAATTATCGCGAACATTTTTATTACTTTTTTATATTTTTGCATAAAAAATGCATATTAATTGATTGGTGAAATAGTTGTTTGATGTTCGACTAATCAAGGACCTAAATTTTGTTACGATTTCAACGCAAATTGAACAAATATTTAAATCCGTCACAAGTTCTTCTTCTTCCTCTTCTTACTTTGCGAGGATTTACGTCGGTAGCTATTGAATCCAACTTCATGGGCTTTCGTAAGCTACTCCGATGGTTTAGACCTCTATTTTTATAGGACCAGCAGCAATGACCATATGTCTTTCGCCAGAAATCCGCGACTCCAAATGTGGCGGAAATTGTTTCCATACAAGCGGAAAAGATCTTTCTGCTCTGTGACAGTTCACTCTCCAATGAACGCCGTCAAGGGCAAAATGGACACTTTTGACAGCGCTTGGCGGTACAATGAATGCGGGAAGGAATGTTACGGGAAGGATTTTTCCCCTGATACCCGTCGGCGTTTCAGACGTTTTTCGACCTGAAGCCATGGTGGCAGCCCTGAATGTCAAATCAGATTCGCAGAAATGCGAAATTGTTGTGTACGATGCTTGCTACCCGTACGTTTTTTTACCTGTGTTTTGCTCTA
Organism: Anopheles plumbeus; assembly: GCA_034621735.1. Classification (NCBI taxonomy): domain Eukaryota; kingdom Metazoa; phylum Arthropoda; class Insecta; order Diptera; family Culicidae; genus Anopheles; species Anopheles plumbeus. The sequence goes on from JAOEFI010000003.1 coordinate 18,817,973, forward strand.
CAGTGAACAACTCGAGAGGAAATAAAGAAGCTCTACGGATAAACTACCTTTGGTTCACCGCATTTACCTAGAGCCCTGCTGTTTGATTGCGATGAGTACAATCACCGCACAGTCACAGACCGGTAATGCCGAAACGTCCGAAAAAGGATACGATTCGTCGTCAGAAGAGGACGGTTATCTCTCGCCCTTCAACGGGTCTGACGATGGGAGCGTTCGGTTCACGGGAGTAGATGGAAGTTTAGTGGACGAAATGCCGCCGTTTTCAGCATTCTCCCTGTCGCCATCGGCTCGATCACTATCACCGATCGAAATGGAACCGTATGAATCGGCTGCCTCAACACCTCAGTTAAGAAAGGAGTACATCGGATGCAGCACGCCTGTTTACAACACTCCTCCCGCTATGCAGGATCAAGTGGGTGTAAAACCATCTGCGGAAGGTTTCATTTCGCTGGACGAAATACATGCCCGGATCGGTCTAACGCCACCGGATGCGAATGCTAGTCGCACGCGTTTGAACTTGGAAACAATCTTCGAAGGTGTATTTCTGGAGACGCCACCGAAAAAAGAATTTCAATCGAAGGGAAACCTGTATCGCCGGTCTATTAGGAATCGAACGTTGCAGTGCGAAACGACCGATTTTAAGAAAAATATGCCATGACCCAACTAGTGTTCTTAACTTTTAAGAGTAGTTACAATAAACCATATGTAAACTGTTAAGAGTAGTTACAATGAACCATTCCTAAGGTAACATCAGAAAATACAAACGTAAAAATGATGAAGATTAGCTTTTAAATTTGAAACGAAAAATTCTCCTTTATTTTTATCACGTTTTTACGTGTAAGCGGATAGTTTTAAAGAGCAGAGGCAACGCGCTTTAAACGATGGATGTTCATTGAAGTAATCATGTTTCCATTACGAAGGTAATGGAAAACGAACGCGTTCAATAAACCAGTGGCTGTTGGACGAATCGTTTCCTAGACGAATATGGCAGTTGAATGAAAACAAAAAACCAAGTACACTATGAATTGCAATCAGCAATGTTGCTACTTGTTGATCTCCATTATATTTAACAATGAGTCGTAAATTTTTTTTATTATATTTGTGCTTTGTGTTAAAAGTTGAAAGAAAATGAGCAAATTCACTTTGAAAGGTATTGATCACCGTTGTTTGCAATTTAATATCGAACTATATTGTTTGATTATCTACAATGTTTCCCCAATTTATAGGCTACAAAGTGATGGAGGTGATTGGCGAAGGAACCTTTTCGAAAGTGTACCGAGTGCAAGACAGGAAACTGGGAACGTACTTCGCGGCCAAGAGACTGCGCGATAAATGTGAGACCTTGGATGACGCCACCTTTTGCTCGGAACTTAAGCTGATTAAAACAGTCCCTTCTCATCCAAATTTACTCAGTATTGTTGGACTCGTACAGTACGTGTCTTTATTTTCTTCAAACATTTAGCTTATTATATTTTAAATGAATTGCTTTTATTTCTAGCGAAAGTTCGTGCCTAACGTTCATCATGAACCTTATGGACATGAGTTTGTACGAATTTATCCAGGTCAGAAAGCGTTCGATGTCTGAGAATCGTGCAAGAAGGATTTTGCTTCAAATCGTTCGCGGGCTCGAGCATCTTCATAGAAATGGAGTGTTTCATCGCGATATTAAGCCGGAAAATATATTGGTGAAACTTCCACGTGGCATCGACAGCAAAGTAAGAATCGGTGTGGACGTTCATGTTGGGTTAGTTTGGTTTGGAAAGAATATAAATACTTGATTTTGTAATTGTTGAAGGAAATTGTACAGCTGGCCGACTTTGGAACCATCGCCCGCATTGATGATTCTCCACCATTCACGTCCTACATTGCGACACGCTGGTATCGGGCACCCGAATGCATGCTAACGAGAGGCTATTACGGGCCCAAAATGGATGTCTGGGCCGTCGGCTGTTGTTTCTACGAAATGCTGACCAGCAATGCCCTTTTCCAGGGCGAATCCGAAACGCATATGCTCGAGTTGATTCACGAACTGCTCGGAACGCCATCTAGAAGTTTACTACAAAAATTTAAGCACATAAACCAGGAACATGTAAACGTAGTAAAACGATATCCGCGAGATTTCAGACTCCATCTTCCGCTCCTCAGTGCGCGCGGGATAGATGTGTTGAAGAAAACTATTGTTTATCATCCGGATCAACGAATTTGTGTGAGGCGTTTGCTTAATCATATGTATTTCGATGACATAATGTACGTTTAAAGTCATTTTTTGTTTGTAAATTCTATTAACATTTTTATCAAATATCCTTCTGTTTCAGAAAACGAAAGCAATTAACCAAATTTTCGTTGAGCATTCAAACACTGAACGTGGGGATTAGTCAAACGGATCCGAAGTCGAAAGTCCCATCGTCACATCGAGTAATAACACATCAGAACTGGCGTGATAATCGCTATCGTTGTACGTCCGTTAAGAGCGGCGACAGTGGCTCGACGTCAAACACAGTGCATTATAGTTTCGCAATAGAAAATCAAGCAGACCGAAACAGAAAGCTCGAACGTATGTGGGGCATGCATGATGGGCCCGAGAAGCAACACTTGTTCCGACAGATTCGTCGCAGTGGGACAACATATTTGGAAAAATTCTAAAAATGAAATAAGTTTCGAAGGTAAATTCAAAATGTTCTGTCTACAGACATGGTGGGGAAGCTTCTTTCATATTGCACATTAATTTATTTACATCAACATTGCGCTATCTTTGGAAAACCAACTTCTGGTTCCTCAGGTATGGCAGTAAACTAATCCTTACGAACTATAGGTACTTCTGTTCATTTAACATTGAATCTCTGATGACTCATGGCTACAATCAGGTACACCGTGCTTAGTGATTTATCAATTTGTCTCTCATCGCGCTTTTACTACGCACTTAAATTGTGTAAAATGTCCTTGTCGGGGAAGTTAAGTTCCTGTACTGTGGTCTCTAGTTTTAAGTACACTTTTATTCTTACTTTCTTGCTCCCGACGCGTGCGCTTGCGCCTGCGACGTCATTGTTTCGCTTTACTTGGTGCATCCCGTTAGGACGTTAGCACCAATTGTTCAAGATCTTCTCGGTTGAAAAGTTTGATCTTGAGAAATCCTGGATTCAGTTCCATGTATCTGTCGGAAAATAGAGAAAGTTAGAATGGTTCCTAGTGGTAAATAACGCGAACGATGGGATTGTTTCAATTCGACTTGATGCGATTCTATTCAACGGTATGCACCAGCATGCAATGTAATATAATAGGATTAACGCCAACTCCCTTTCGGCCAATTTGCTGCACACACGACCACAAATGGGTATTGGAAAAAGCTTGAGAATAGAATCAAAACCTTGTCGTTATCGTAATATCCTTCTTCATTCGCCGGAGAAGGGTCCTTGAACAAGCGTCTACCTTATGTTTTTGAGTCTCAACATCGCTTTGACACGTTGTTTGATGATCGGTTTACCATCGGCTGAGTGTAACCCACGACCTGTGATAATGTAAAGTGTTTTAAATCGTTGCTGCGAATTGAGCAGCTTCGAGGCATGTGCTGCTAAAAACAGTTCCAAACAGCTGAGTGCTTCCTGCGAGTGAAGGTAATGAAGGTCCAAAACTTCTTCATTGTTGAGCTTTAGCTTGTGCACTTCCATGATGCAGTTCGAAGCTCTGCTGTTGTACATGTCGATCTTGGTCTTATGGAGCCGTGCAATCTGCGAGTAATAATCGGCCAGTCCGGGCACATTACGCTGTATCGCAGCACGTGCCTTCTCGTGGCACTCGTTCTTGAGGTCGAGATGATGCTGCGCCAAATTTCGACACTCTTCAGCGGTAATGAGGTGGAAATTGATAGCCTCCTCTCCTGACAAACTGGGCGAACTTGGCGACGGAGTCACAAACGAGGGCGAACTAAAGAGATCAACCAGTTTCTGTTTTTCGCCTTCAGCTCGTTGCTTCAGTAGTTCCTCCTTTTCGAGCATCTGGCGACGGACTGTTTCGGGTATGGATGCATTTAGGACCTGCACAGTTTCGTCGAAACGATTGTTGTGCGCTGCCAGGATCTGGAGCAGATCAGCACTGTCAACATGGGGGAACATTTGCTGCAGCTTCTGTTGGGACATCTGCTGCGCGAGATCTTGCGGGACAGATTTCTGCCAGGTGGCGTTCGTTTCTTTTTGATACGCGGCTAGCGCTTCCTCCATCTCGATGATGTCTTTTAGGTTTGGAACACCCGAAGGATCCTTCGGTTTGAATAGGGCGGGATATCTCTCTTCCGTCTCCATAAGTCGCGCCATTCGCTCATCCTCCCGCAAGTTGAATAGCTTTTCTTCTTCCCTATAGCTGTACATTGAATCAAGGAATAGTAAATACAACTGTTCAGCCATTTCTGTAGCCATAAAGACACGCGTACGATCTTCTAGAACCTTATCTAGCTCGAACGATTTAGGGCAGTGTTTGTCTTTAAAAATGGAATGTAATTGCTTCACCAGTTCCACCCCGAGTCGTAATTCTACTACCTCACTGTCTGTAGCCTTCTCGCCGTCGTTTTCTAGGTCCTGAAACTCCTGGGGTGGAGATTCATCGACCTGGTCCGCAGTAACGATTCCTCGAGCGAGACGGATTTTTTGAATGTGCTCGGAAAAATGTTCATTGCTGAGAACGAACCGAGCCTCTATTTCCTTTTTTGTTGCATTCATGCCGTCTCGCTGTCCTTGACCACGCCGAATAGTTTCCCGGGTAGATTGTGACGAGCTGGCCGTATAGCTGGACAGAATGTCGGTTTCGTTTTCGGCTTCGGCCAGGTAAAGTAGTGGAGCGTGAACTTCTTTCGCTACAGGCTCGTTGCAGTTGCACTCTAGTAGCTTCCACTTAACCGACGCGCCTCCCAAGGCTGCAGTACGCCCTGCGCCTATCCCTTCCTGTTCGGCGACGTTTTCGAAATTCTCGAACTTTTGTTCTTCGAGAAGTAAGCTCGCTACCCAATCGCCATCGCCGCTGCATTTCTCGAACAGATCCCACAGATACGAGTCTGGAACTTTTGGGTAAAGGTTGCAGATTTCCGAAAAGCCAGCGTTTTCATTCGGACATCCTCGGCAATGTTTGATCAATGCGATTCGTTTCTTATCAGTCTTTCTCGGTGGTTGTTCGTTTCGTCCTTGGCCTACTAAGAAGGTTGTTGTTGACTTTGGAAGCCCTTCCTGATTTTTTGCCCCCTGTGTTGGGAGCTTAACGCTAGACAATAGGAACTCCGTAATCGGTTCATGGTTTGGGTTCAGCGTACGCTGGGGCCTTGCTTCTGTTTGAGCGATCATTACCGTACTTTTGTTATATTCCACATCCGATGCCGCCGATTGTCCCCAGAAATGATTGCTTTCCGTATCGTAAGGTTTCCAATTCGAATCTGATTTTCGCCAGTCTTCTGTGAAATCCCATGAAAAATCTGCCTCCTGATTGAAACTAATGGCAGCACTTGCTACGTCTCCCTCTTCAATCGCTACGTGTCGGGGCGAAAGGCCACTGTCTTCGAGCGTTGGTCGTTTTTGGGCCTCACGAGGGGGTTTTGGAAGTGGAATATTCGCCAGGTCCACTTTAAGAATTTCTGGTTTCATTTCGTTTTGGTCAGTTTGATTTTGTACCTTTCTATCTTCCCATTCTCCATTCCAAGTAGCTATCTTCCGTGACGCATCCGAGCCTGAATGAGTTTCGCGATTCTTGTTACCCGTCGGAATCAAATAATCTTGCGGTAGAATTGGATAATGGCGCATCTTTGATGGAATGTACAATGTGTTCTCCAATTTACACAGCCGAAACAATTCCTTAACATCCGTTAGCTTTTCGTAGTTCTGAAGCATACTTTTGATCTTTGGTTCTGGCACACCGTGTGTGTTCCGTATCGCTAGACTGCGGCTATTGTTCCTCCAATGGGTCGTCGGTTCAAGTACCTCCAGATGGTACCCGTGATCAGCCGCAATATGTACATATGGAAACATCTCCCACAGGCGTATATTAGTGTTATCAACCACGATCGGACTGCAACCATCGCGCGCCTTGGCTTGTACGTTGCTTTGGTTGAACCTATGCGCCGCGTCGAGAGCGTCTGATTGGAATTTGTACATTCCATTCACCATGAAATAGTCGTCCGTACTGAAAATATGATTACGAAAATCTCCTCCCGAAGTACTATTTATAAGCGTGCGCGATAGGAATGACTTGCCGCTACCTGGGGCACCACGCATAAGAACCATTACACGATAACCTTGGCCCACCATATCGAGAATGTGTTGAAAATTAGGCGGCAGATTCGATGGTTGATGTTTTCCTTGACCTCTGCGGGGTGGGTTGTTGCTAAAACTGGCCTGCTGGGAATGGACGGGGGAGCCGGATCCCTTCTGCAGAAATGAAGCAAAGCTAGCTGGCATTTCGCTCTGGTTTTCCATGGCATAGGTCGCTTTTCGCGTTGCACCCGTGGAAGGATCCGGCCCGTCAAGGCCATCGTCGGCAGGTTCCGCTTTTGGTTCTGATTTAAAATGCTTATCGGAGCCATTCATCGTTTCCTCTTCGTCCTTCAAAAGTGTCTCAATGCACAAGTCAACTGGGTAGGATAGCAAACGGACATTAGTGAACGCCCTTCACCTCGATGGACCTTAACCACACTTACGATCGTTATCAAATTTCTCAATCGTAGCAACTATACGTTGCTGATCGATGTAATCGCCAAACAGCTCAGTTAGTTGGGCTAAAATTTCATCTCGGCACATTGTAATAGTTTCCTTTATGGGCTTAGCGCACTAAACGGCGGATGTTTTCAAAGCGTTGTCTTTTAATGGTTTTGTTGGTTATCATGGGTTTAGTGTTAAGTATTTTTTAATCGAATTTCACAGCATAATTAATTACGTATCACACAAACAGTACACCATCGCGAAAACGCGCAATTGCACACTATCCTACGCAGAGGGCGTTCGCATAAAAATAAGCAAACCCACGCACTACCTTCGTCACTATCATTCATCATGATTCCATGATGTTTACACTAGCACAAGGCAAAATCGTCAATGCGACATGACAGATTATCGACACAAACATAAATGAAATGGAAACATAGGAAATTCAATCCACGACTTATGTACATATGATTATCAATCATCGTCTTGCTATTGCTCTAAGTCATAAAGTAAAAAGTAAAGTGATAATAAATTGAAATGACTCAATGTTTAATCGATAAAGCTCAATTTATTGATTCAGCCGCGTGAGGAATCAAAAAGTGGATATTTACTTGTGGAAATATTTTTGCCAATTTATAAGTACAGCATGAGTAGGATTATTCGACAACGTGATGAGAATATAGCGTTTTGATTTTGATTTTGAAAACTTTTCCTTTGTTTTTTTACCATCAACGCATCTGTTTGTTGACAGAACCTTGACCATTGAATCCTATATGGGCAATTTGGCACCACTGCAACGGACCCGATCAGCTGTTGACTGGTGGAACAAAGGAATTCGGGTTGTTTTGACAGTTGCTTTCCGACACATATATTCCGCACAGTGCTAGTATAGTTTGTTTAAGATTTGTGTGGTTCGATGGAAAATTCGCATCTTAATAAGGTCAGTTGGTGATATTTAGAAAATGTTGATGAAATAATTGACACATTCGTTGTTTTTAGGCGCATATGTACGGCAGGAGGGCTGAACATTATGCGAAAAATCGACGATACGACGATGCAGTGGAATGTCATAAGAAAGCTGTGTTTCATTTTGACGAAACATTAAAAATCAAAACTTCTGCTGTGGTGCAGGATTCGCTACAACTGCAGCGAAAGTACCACCTGAAGCAAGTAGAGTGTATGCAGATGAAGAAACAGCAGTACGAGCGCTATATGCGAGCACTCGAGTACCAACGTCGTAAAAATCCGGAGTTCCTGGCCCAGCAGATCGAAAAGATGGACAAGTATAACGAGCTACAGGTGGCTATCTATCACAATCTTGACGATACCGACGGGTTTTTGGAAACTCTTGGGAAAAACGGGAATCAATCTACGGGATGTGCTGATGGCACGAAGGTTGTGAATGAGTTGATAGGACTAAACCATTCGCTGCACATATTGGTCCAAAAAATGCTGCAAAACATTGATGAGTACGCAACGGAGAATGAGGAGCTGCGGGAAAAGTTGCGGTACTACGAAAGAGAGAAGGAAAGTAATGGATCGACCGATAAAGAAGGGGATTCTCCCAGCCTGCCCAACAAAAGTCCTAATTCACAAAAGAACGAAGGTGGCTTTAGGCACGATAACTTGTCCACCCTTGCACCTCTGGAAATGCCTGTGTTCGATTTGTCCGAGTTTGACAATCATTAAGTGCAATAGAGTAAATGTGCAGGTAGGCAGTATGTGATAAGATAACTTATGTGAAATATACACTTTAAACATAAAAAAATGTTTATGCTGATCACAACTCACTACGCGACTGAAGAAGTTAATCTTTTTTTAAATCGTATATAAGATCGAATAGGGCATTTCCTAAGAATGCTATCGCTATAAAGGTCAGATTATTTAGAAGGCACCATTATGTATTATATTGTCCGCAAATCGTTACAAGACGCAGGCTAAACATAAATTGAACGCAGCACCTAAGAAGCTAGAATCGGAAGACCGATTTTTCATTTAGTATACAAAAACTAGATTCCCAACGTATTTTTAAATAAATTCAGATACTGTTAAACGTTTTTTGCTAGCTTTTCATTTCCATCGAAGAAGGAGGAATAATTTATTGCACGCTCATTAGTGGCTCTTGAAACTCGGGAAACGTTTATGTTGTCACTTCAGAACTTTCATATATGAGCAGATGCTGCAGCAATATAACATTTTCGTTGTAACGAAATGGTGCCGATTATACTGTTTTACCCATTTATTTAGTTTCCTCCTGAAATTAAATGATAATGTTTTCGCAACATGGTAATATGATATTATACGAAAGGTGTAATAAATTGCATTTATTTGATTGTTTTTTTACATTTCATTCTTTTGCGATGAATGGGGCCAATACAAAAAATGTATGGGTGGTTTTGCTCTTTCCTTCTGGTGTCTCTAGTGTAAGGTTATCGTACTAAAAGTTATTTTGTTCGCATACAATGCACTTCAATGAAGTCGTACAAAAGGAAGAACGCTGGACAAAGGTTTTCTTCACTTATTCGTTGGTTGGTAGAGCCTGATGCAGCCATTTGCGCGTTCCGTCTGTAAATTCCGACGCCGCATGGTCAACGCCACTAAGGATCCATTTCGTTGTCAGCAGCCCTTCGACACCAACCGGCCCGCGGGCGTGTATCCTGGCGGTAGAGATGCCCACTTCGGCTCCGAGGCCAAATCGGAACCCGTCCGCGAAACGGCTGCTAGCATTATGAAACACGCAAGCACTGTCCACATTATTTTGGAAGTAATGAGCTGTGGATGCTAAAAATGAAAGGATGAAAGGATGTTCATGAACAGATGTTTGGTGGCGGTGCCCAATTCCATCTAACGGGCACTTACTATTTTCAGTAACGATAACATCGGTGTGTCCACTGCCAAATGTATGTACATGGTCAATTGCCTCTTCGATGTTTTTCACCACCTCGATGCTACATTCGAGTGCTCCGTATTCGAACTTTAGCGATTTAGCTTGTGGTGGACCAAAGGTGAGCATCTGGTTTAGTTTCGGCCCGGAGTGAATCTTGACTCCTTCCCGTTTCAGCATGTTACAGACGTCGGTGAAGAAGGAGCTGTTTTGCAGATGTTCCTCGTGAATAAGAAGTGTTTCCATTGCGTTACAGGCTTGAAGCGGGAATATTTAAAAATACTGTAGAAGGAAGTCTTAATGTCCGAAAGGAAGGCACATTCTTACCAGCGGGATAGTCACACTTGGAATCACGAATAATCTTCAGAGCTTTTTCCAGGTCCGCTTCCCGGTCGACGTACACATGGCAGATACCTTCGGCATGCCCCATAACCGGAATGTGTTGAGCCTTCTCCTGAATGCTGCGAACCAGTTCGCTCGATCCACGAGGAATGATAAGATCGATGTGCTCGTCCATAGAGAGAAGATCACTGATTTCTTCTCGTGTGGATACCAACGAGATTGCGTTGGAAGCTCCCGCTGAGGCCAGTGACTCCTTGACAAGCTCCATCAGGGCGCGGTTGCTGTGCGCCGCCTCCTTTCCACCCTTCAGCAAGAGTCCATTACCGGAGGCAATGGCAAGGGCAGCTACTTGCGGGAGTGAGTCTGGACGAGATTCAAATATTACCAACAACACACCGATAGGCACTGTGACCTGCTTCAGTTCAAGACCTTCAGCCAGTTTCGTACGCTTGATCACTCGTCCAACATTCTGAAACAGACCGAAAGAAATAACAGCGGAAAAGAGAGAACGGTTGTATCAGACGGCTCAGAAATCAGACGGCTTATGCCCATATGCTACGGCAAGTTACAGTACCTTGTGACTATCCTCGGCGATTTGCTTCAGTCCCGTGGCCAAGCTTTCCAATTTCGACGAGTTCAACGAGAGTCGCGAGAGTAGTGGCTTAGCGAGGCCAGATTTTTTCGCCTGTTCAATATCCTTTGCGTTGGCTTCGAGAATCTGTGATTGGCGCGTGAGAAGCAGTTCCGCCAACGTGCTGACGGCCTGGGCACGCTCGTCGGCCGTCAGGTTCTGCAGAACTCGGCTGCCACTGCGTGCTAAAAACGATACACAGGTGAGGTAATGAAATATTGATCGATTGAGGTTCCGCTCGGTTTGGCCAGCCTACCGTTCTCGGCTATCTGTTCAACGGGAGTTGCTTTTTCAGCAGTGGATTCCGTGAAGAACGTGCCCACTTTGCGGCCGGTGAGGATGCTCTTTATTGCCTTGTCCTGCGTACCGTTGCAAATCACCACACTAACCCCCCGATCCAGTGCCCAGGTGGCGGCCATTACTTTCGCATTCATACCACCGGTACCGACTTTGGACTTCTCGCCGAACTTGATGAGATCCTTGTCCCTGGCCGTGTACGTATGCATCAGTCGTGCACCGTCCTCCCACGGCGGCTTATTGTAGATACCGTCCACATCCGACATCAGGATCAGCAGATCGGCATGAATTTCCGCTGCCAGCAGGGCCGCCAAACTGTCGTTATCCTTGATGCGGATGCCCCGCTTCTTGCCAGTCGCGGACACTTCCTGGTCGACGATGAACATCGCCGGTACGACGGCATCGTTCGTGTTGATGATGGGCACTATGTTGAGACTGATCAGCTCTGTGAGTGTACTAAATAGATTTTTGCGCGTTTCTTCGTTGTAAAAGTCCGGCTCGGTGACGAGGACCTGCGCAATCTTGATGCCGTACTGCGCGAACATTGCGTCGTACAGGGACATCAGTCCGGACTGGCCAACGGCAGCGGCGGCCCTTGACTCCAGCATAGCTCCCGCGTCCTGGCGCGTATGATCAGACGGGGAAAGCGTTTCTCTCATGGACAACGACATGAGCAACTCTTGGGTGAGCTTTTGCTTACCGAAGGCAACAGCCCCACTAGTAACCATAATGCACTCGTGCCCTAGCACATGAAACTCGGCCACCTGCTCGACGATCGATGCCAACCGGCCGAGAGCGAGGCCATGTTCGTCCTCTCGTGTGATTACGGCACTGCCCAGCTTCACCACGAGACGGCGTGCGTTTTTAAGCTCGCTACGATCGTTGAATGTGGTCTGTTTGCGGTCGTGAAGATCGTGGAGGGTCCGATTCACGTTCTTGGATTTGTAAGACTGCGAAAAAAAGGGAAAATAGACGAATCAGCAGTATTCTCGTCTTTTTTATGTTCTAATTGCACGGTCAGGCCGTATAGTATTAACTACAAACTTAATTGATGGTAACGTCTTACATTTCTAATAAGTATGGACGAAATTTACATTAAATAAATAACATATTGATTTTCTCGAATTAATTTGTACACATAAACACTTCGGTGGTTGCATTGCGTCCTCAAAAGTCCTTCCAAATTATCACTTCCAGCCCTTCTTGCCCTTTTGTTCATTGAACACATTTTTCTCACATTTTTTTCAAATTTTTCCCTTTTGTTCCTTGAACATATTTTTCTCAAATTAGTCGTTGAAAAGAACGTAAAGCACCTTTTGAATATTTTACTTCGGATGCATGCACAGACATACCAAATAATGGCAATCAACAAGTTTTAGCCCGCACCACCATCGAAATAAAAATTTTTTTGTTGGGTCCGCGTCAAGGAATCGTGTTCGCTAAATGATACACTCAATCCCGTAATGGCAGCAACAATATTGGAAAACAATCGAAACTTTTTTCACCAATGCTTTTGAAGACACCAAAATCCGAGTATTTTTTTCCGATTCGTTGAGTTGTGTGGATTAAGGTTTTTATTCGACGCCCGAACATTTAAAAAAATGCATACCACTGTTGGGGAGCCGTCGCGTCCAGGCACCATTTTCTCACCGGATGGGAAAGTACCCTCAGTATCGGACCGTAAGCTCGTTAAACCTTTATTTTACCGCATTCTTCTGTCAGTATTCTGCTCCATCGCGAAACCGAGATTTTTCGGGACGGTTCTTGAGTTAAAAACACGATGGGAGAATATATTATTCACTATGCTTTCTTGCGTAGAACGATCCTGGAATCCTAAAATAATTTTTTTTTATTCGTTGCCCTAAGTTGATGAATCGTGTTTTGGGTTTCGCGGGCGCTTAAGATCCATTTCATTCAAAGCATGTCTTGCTCTAAGGTTGTTGAGAGATCTGTCAACCGAGGAAGGATTAATTTTATATCGAAACACATTTCATGCATTGATAATAACAATAATAATCTTGTTCTCGAAAATCTGTACCAATGAAAATAGATCGATGGACGAAACGTTTTCTGAACCGTTTAGTCGGACGATTATAGTTCGTGGCTATTTTCCTGCGATGTTATCAGCTGATCTGTACTTCTGCAGAATGAATGTTAATTGGAAAATTGGCTATAATTTCAAGAGTGGCTCAGACTACCAGGCTCAGATAATTCTGAATTGGCTTTTATATCACGAAAGTTAATTACCGCTCGAAGCCAACGACAATCGAGGCTGTTTGATTTTCTGCTGCCCTTTTTTCATTCGAGTCATCCCACTGCACCGGCAGTTGCAGTTTGGTCCTTGAACCAGAGCTGGAAATCGCCGGCAAGTTTTCTCCGCGGGATTACGATGAACGTAATTTTACGCAACAATCGTGGCGGAAATTATTTTCCACTATTGTTTGATTTACCATTCCGTGCGGCAGTTTTTCCAATTCCAACAACGGTCGCATACATTATAATGACGTTGACGTCGTGGTTTATGGGTGTATGTACAATGGAACAGATTGATTCAACATTTTATGGTGTTATGCGCCAATGTGGGTGTGTATTGGAATGCGAGAGTAATTGAAATTTTATTCGATTTCCCCACGATGTGCGGATCATTGCGTTTTCCACTTTCATCGAATGAAACTGTTACGAGGCCAACACAATAGCTTAACATTAATCAATTGTAATTATGCTGTGCTGTTTGCTGCCATTTCGAATTGGTAGTTGTAATTTTTTTCATTGTTGTTGCGGCCTTTTCCGTTCTCAATAACGATCGTTGTTTCGTATAATATGTTTCAAGTCAGTTCACGGATATTCCACTCTCGTTTTATGATTGCAAACATCGAACGTTTTCGTTCATAAAAGGTGATTTATATTGCTGCTATTTTTCAAAAGTACCATAACAACCAGTTGGCTTGTTTGTGCTGGCCTTTTCGGTCTGTTGTCAGAACAAATGGGTGCAACGATTTCAATTTACGTTTCAATTTAAGTTACCTTCACGTGTCCAGAATAGTCATGAAAGAATGGCAAGACATACAACCAATACTATATGCTCGTCAAAAGGTGGCGAAGACACGTATTGTTGTTTCAAAAGTAACGAAATTATGTTGAGCATGGTTAAAGATTACAAGTTGGATTGACCATGGCTAATCTCCTGCTCAACGTCACCCAGGAAACCAAAGCTCGCTCGCTTTAGCTGTTCGGAAAAGTGCGCTACGTGACCTTTATGGGTATGCTCGGAAGGGCTCCAAACATGCACCAATGGGGGAGAGCTTCCTGTTTTGAGGAGGACGTTTCTTGTTATGAGTGCCCCCGTCGTCTCCGACCCCACTGCACCATACGCCGCCTCATGCCGCGTGCTGATGCTCGGTTCTGATAGTAGTTGTTTTGTAGCCCAAACACCGCTTCTTGCCAGCAGGATTCTGACTGCCCTGACAGCGAATCGTGCGGGCGGATCAAGCCCGTTCCCGATCGGGCGTATCTGATAAGACATCAATCGTGGTAGAGTTGTTTTCAATATTATTTCAAATCAAATACGTTTCCACATCAAACACGTCCTGTGCCGTGCATCGCTGCCCTAAAGAAGGGAAGCGTAGTGGGGAGGGGTGGGTGGGAAAAATAAACAGCCTCCCCATCCCGGAAGACCAGTTCGATTTCCAGATCGCGTCCGAGTCTGGCAATCCGATGTATTTAGTGGCCGGAGGGCTCCGGTGAGAAAACGAACCACCCGCAACGTTCCATAGCGCCAAGGGTTGCTCAATCTAGCGGCCAATGATTGCATCTCGATTGACAGTGGGCAAACAAGGCCCACTGGGGCTGTTGGATGGCAGGCGCTGAGGTTCGACTACTGGGAGCTGTTCCGATAATTACCGGCGACTATTCCCAGCAATAGCGGACTTCACCGCGCGTGCGGATATTTCGGCACTAATCAGAGCAACGGCATGTAATCCGTACGATAATATCCATCACCAGCGCGCACACGTTGGCCTGGCGAGTGATACATTGCCAATCAACATTGATTAGCCGCTTCATCGCTCGCGCTCTACGCGTGGTTATTGTTTGGAGCGAAGATCATACTACGGTTGACATTCGCCATAAAGCGACAGTGTAATCATAATTACACAAGCGCACGGTGTGTGCGTGTGTGAATGCGTGCTTCCTCTGTGTAAAATTGGAATTGATTGAATTAAAATTAGGGCACTAGCGTTGGGCCTCGACATAGCTATGAACAATCGCTTCGCGCTCACACAAGGTTATCAGCGCTAAGGGTTGTGTTGGTTGAAAAACTCCTCGATGGCGTCGAAGGGCAATCTCAAACACAATTTCTGACCTACCAGTTTTAAAATAAATGGCCACTGTGTGTCACCCATTTCGCTTCTACCTTTAAAACCTTTCACCTTTGTGCCATCGATTATCATTTTATTTAAGTTATGTTCACAGGATGAACTTTACTCACCTGCTGCATGAGGTACGCACTAACACTTGGGCTGCCCACGATGGAAAAGTTTCGCTTCGACGCAAACTCCCCATTGCGTAGCATCAGCGGCAGGAGGGCCACTCTGCTTTGATTAAACGCCCGAAGGAAGCTCATCTTTGCACTCTGGCTGGCTTACACTATCACCAACTCGGTCTTATTGTTTTTGTGGCAGAGGGAATTTTCCACCCACTGCGAAACTACGAGGAGGCCCTAGCACACGGGTAAACGGAGTGTGTAAATAGTCTATGGGGTTGTCTATTTGCAGCGTTTCCGAGACGACGGACCGAGAGATTGGCAGACAAACTATCACAGCATTTTCACAATCAGCGATCGCAAAACTCTTCGGCTGCAGGGACGAAGAAAATCGCGGAGTAGATAGATGGACAGAACCGAACCCGGAATACGTCGCACGGCGGGAGTGTGTAGCAGTGTCCAAGCTATTTCCGGTGTGCGTCCATCCGATCGATACGACGGGGTTCGACTGACCACTAGTCGGTGTGATGGCCGATGAGGAAACCTTGCCCACACGGACCCAAGCTGCGGTTGGGTTACATTTACAACTGGCCCGTTGATAAGAGATCTGCGCTGGGCGCAGGGAACCATCGGCAGGGGCATTGGCGGAATCCCTTATCATCCTCTTGTACGGACTCTTTGACTCTGACGTTGGAAACGTTCCTTACCCGTACAGTTATTTTGTATTTGCCTTTCCGTCTTTCTGGGTCTTGCATTGGTTTGCACGCTATCAACTGTAGTGCCCGTAACACAACAGAATATAGCTCGTACAGGTTTTCGCAGGTTTTATTGGAAATGCCCTTTGTACCCGACTGCAGACGGAGGTCGAACATGACCTATGTTACCTGTAGTTAGACGAAGAATTAAAACCAGGTGATTAAAAACTATTCGCTGAAAGTCACAGGAAAGAAACAAATCTGCTAGTTCAGGAGGTTCGGATGAACTGTGTGAATTGTCCTAGAATCAATGACGCACACTGCGAGTGACGCATTCTACAGTGGAACTTGTTCGCTTGAACACCATAACAGCATCATAGATCATCTTCAACCCATCGCTGACATGCGTATGGAGGCTGGAGATTCGATGGGGTACATCCCATCCGGACGTAACCGGTCTCTCCAAACCTACCGTGTCTAGCGGCCATTGTGGATTGGCGTCCTCAACAACCCCACATTGGGATGTTAGACCGGCCGGGGTCGTACGCGAAGTCACGTGATGTGGTAATGATTATGGCGTATTATAATGTTCGGCGTGCGTTGATAACCCAGCGCACCTTATCGATGGATTATTGACTGTAGCAGCAGCATGTACCGGTACCTCGTAGGACTTAGTAGGCCTATTCTGTTGACATTGGCGTTTCATTGAATCTATAATTCTATGAAGGTACAGCGCGTGCTACAAGAAAGCCCGACCTAGCTGTCTGTAATGGGAGGAGCGCATTAGCTATGTTGTGACCTCTCATGTTTCCAATCGGTCTACTAATTGTGAACATTTTTTCGCATTTATTCCCATTCGCATCTGGACGGCGTCGTTCACCAGGACGTCCTATTGTTGGCTGTAGCTGAAACCTGATATTGAACCTTTTCGAACGTGATTGATTCGGTGGCTATGCTGTGGAAATATATTCACGCTCCGTTGTCCGAGAGTGAAAGGCTGATCGAGTTACCGAGAATTTTCGGTTATCGGTTGGCTTGTCTGCTCGCTCGATGATAAACAACCGCACCTGACTGGCAGAAATGAATATCCCGAGCCAGTGGTCCACGCATTGGGTCGATGCTCGATGAATGGACGTTGATAACCGACCAAAGCAATAGGGATTCTTCATCGATACAAGTCTTCCCTCCCGAGTGATTTTTCTGTTGCTGTTGTTACAGCACTTTCCTACCACCAGACACGTGTATTGAGGAGTTGAGAGAGAGGAAGGACGGCTTGTATTGATGTCAGAGATAACAGGTTGTGCTCGTTGCTACACTCCTACCAAATGTCGACGAAACCAGACCAACAAACATGTGTTTTTGGGTCCTAGGTTTGGCGGTTATAAGGTAATTTTATACCTCAATCCATTTGTACGTTCGGCTTTTCGGCGTTTTCCTCTCGCCACTGAAAAGTTGCAAAGAAATGTAGACAAGAAAACATGTCCACCCGTCAACCAGTACGATTATCAATTGGTCAACCTTTGAACTGCCCGATGTGCCTTTTCTTCCCCCTTCAAGACTCCCGTGCGGATGAAAAAAGTTGGATCCTGATCCTGGGCAAAGAGGGTTGCTTCGACTTGATTCCTATTTATTTTTGTGAATGTAAATAACATTTCAAAGGTCGAACTGGCGAGTTTTTTTTTCTCGTTTGTACTTTCCTATCTGGTATAGATCTTTCGGCAGAGGAAAACGAATCAATCGGCCAAAAGTTTACCTTTCGGTTATCGCGGTTAAGTGAAATTCAATGGAAAAGTTAGTGGTTCGCTTTTCCCAGCGGCCTGTAGGCTTCGGAAGGCTTAGGCTTGGACCAAGAGAAAACGAGGTTCGGAATGGAGAAAATATTTGACATCTCCGCGGGTAGGATGTTCCTTCCTGGAGTAGAAGGTGTTTGAAATGACCCTACTTTGAAGGGCTCATGCTGCGTCAAAATTTACGCTCGTCCATGCGTTTGATGGAAAATTTCGCAGGTATGCCATCCCTCTTTTCTCGAACCTTTTAAAAGTATAAACCGCTGCATCCCGTATAGGCTTACCTTTCTATCAGCTCTCGATGTGGACTGCTTGATTCGATTTGGCGGGTTGGCGATGCGGGAAAACGTCAAACGAAATGAAAAGCAACTTTTAGTTCTTCTTCGCACACTTTCTGATCCGGGTCAGATTTTCGCTAGCTTCCCACCGCCGGTCGGAAAAAATATCGATGGTATAGTGGCGGATGGTAGCGTTTCCCCCCTTTCCCGGCTATGCGCAGAATGGGCACCACCGTGGCCGTAACGTCGGTTTGGAGAGCTGTGCCGGTATAGAACTGGTAAATCTAATTAATTTTTAATTTTCCTTTCTAATTACATGGTAATTAAATCAGAAAAGAGCGAGCGTTTCTGTTGGTGGGTCGAGGCTTCGTGATCTGAACGTTTGACAGGAAAATCTTGGAAATGAACGGGAGGAAACTAAAGAAAAATGCGGATTAAGAAACGCACCGTACGCCGGGCTATATACTGATTGAAAGGAATTAAGAGTTAAGACTGAAAATGCCGGACCCTGCCTTGAAGATGGGAAGATGGCTGAACCGCCAGCGTAGCACCAGTCGTCGCAGCTGGCTTGTGTGACAATGTAAAGCTGCTTGAGTCACTGGTAAATTTCGGAAACACAACGACCGTCGTCATCCCCGCTCCAGTAAGTCAGTAATCATTACGTCTTTTTCTTCGAACATTTTTTATTGCACTTATCTAGGACTAGGCTTTCCCATTCTATTTTCCATCCGGCCCCACGTTTCTTGATGCTGTTTCGCGAGGTTTTCCTTCTGCGGTTTTAATTTGATTTGCCTTTAGTTGTTGTTTTATTATTTAGTAGTGATTTATCGATTGATTTCAATTTTATTTGATTCGGTCGTAGACAAACGTTAGATGGAAATTTCGAGCTGCTTTTATTTTGTCTATTCTATGTCTTACTGTTAGCGTAGTCGAAAATATGTGACTAACCCGTCTCGCTCCCGGAAAAGTTCCACTTCACCGGAGTTAGATTAATTGTTAACATCGTATCGCTTTTAGGTAACTCACTAGCACATCGAATGCGTTCTACCCATTGGTGCATCGAGATGCATCGGTTGATAAAAGGATTTATTTGTGAATTTCGGTTTCGTTTTTTTGTTTAGTTTCAATTTAATTTAGTTCGTACACACCGAGAACTGTGAACAACGATGGTTCATATGGATATATTTTGCGATAGAGAAGAAGTACCTTTTCCTTATTTGCATGTGTTCGCATTTCTATGTTTGATTCAATTGTTTTTCCTTTGTTTGAAATTTATTTAACAACAATTGTTGAGCTATTTTTCTCTTCCATATGTACATTGGCATGTTAGTTAATAATTTTGAATATCATTCTTTCCACCGTTAACCAGCGTCACAATTCTCCGTTTTACGGTACTGTAACTGTAAGCACGATGCGGATCAATTTCTAATGATTCGGTTCTTTCTTTATTATTTGTTTCGCTTGTTTCGCTATATGATGAAATCCTTTTTACACCTGCTGGCGCAACGTAGCGCATAGTTACTATTTGGTGTGCTTACGCTTGCAAGCTAGAGTATATTTTTGAGCCTCGATAATTGTATCGTGTCGAAATATCTATTATAATATGTCGAAACTTCTGTGTCAAAAGCGTCGTTGGCGGTCGTCTCGCTTGTGACCTTTTTTTTAAATGTAATTCTACGTTACATCCATTTTAACCCTTTTTCCCGAACTGCACACGTACAAATATACACAGATGCCCGCAAAGGCTGACTACGAGCCAGACATGCGAACCGATATGAGAATTTTTTTCTCAGTGAGACCGGCAATGCAAAACAAAATTACATCGCATGAAACAAGCTGCCAACAGGTACGTTATGAAATTTCTACATTTTGCTGTCTTTTCGTCGTCCTTCCACGGGGAGCAGTACCGGCAGCAGTAAATTGTAACACTACCATATTATACTCCACTCTTTGCTTCAAGCCATTTTCTTCTAGTTTTCCTATATTACCATTTTGTTCAAAAATGAACTATTCCGACTGAAGAAAACCATAGATTTCTTTTGTAGTTGTTTTCGGATGCATCTTTCTCTCTTTCACTCTCACGTACGCTCTCTGTCTATCTATCTCTCCGTGCCGTACAAAGAGTGAACTTTTTAGAAGCTACGTTTCAGTCACCACATCTACGTGTATCTACTGCACTGCAATGAGAATCGATGTGGTATACTTTTCCCGAATCACTGCTGTCTCTCTTGTTTCTAGGTTTAGTTTTCTATATGTACAAAAAAAATGGAACTCCATTCGATATGCACCGCTTGTCCAACGGGTTCTCTTCGGGCTCGTAAAAGAAGCGGTTGGAGTTTGGATGCATATCCCTAACGCGTAGGTAGGATCCATATCTTTACTTCGTAGGTAGGGCACCCTATCGGTCCACAAGCTCAGCCCTTCGAAATGGCTGCAACCATTTATTGATGAAAACCTCCGTTTTCGAGATTCCGAATTTTATTACACGATCTCCGTCTTTTTGCTCCACCGCTCTGTTGCTTAGCACTTTCCCATTCAGGAAGAGGATTGTTTGATTCTGGGAAACTGTTTGTTTGGGAAACGGCCTGTTTGTAGCATTTTTTGTTTTCGTCTCCAACGACTCGCCGCCCTTTCGAACGGAAGGACTTTTCTTTTGAGGGTGACTGGTCGGTTGCCAGCATCTGGAAAACAGCCCTTCCTCCTTTCTCGCACATTTCCCTAGTGCCTATTTTGCGGTTCTACACAACGAATGCTGCATAAGCCCTGGGGATTTACCGAGGGTCGACCACCACACAGATTACAAACAATAGAGTGTCATTGAGTGAACTCTGACGCTTCTTGGCTCTCGGTGTTCATATGGAAGATAATCTTTACAGTAACATTTTGACGACGGATCCGTTTCGACAAATTTCATGGACGCAGCTGTGGGATTGAAATTTTCTGCGTCAGAAGTCTTGGAGCGCCAACTCACCTTCTTTTGTCACTTCACAATGCATCGTAAACAAGAGGTGGAGTTAGGGGGCGACCTGGGGGGGGAGGGAGGCAATAAATTAAAAGTTAGAACCAGGCGAAAGTAATTGGAACAGAGATGCCCTTTGGAGGATAATTAACGAAAGTAGAAATGGCGAAGAAAGTGAGCCATTACCTCTCGAGGGAATAAAAATGAGGTAGGGTCACTTGAACGGAAACGAGGTTAGTGTGGGAGAAAAGTAAGACTAATTTCCCTGCGAAGAGAAGCATTTTTTTGCTGAAGAACGAAATCCGGAGCTCTCCCAAACTCCGTACACGTCGTACGGCTCGTAAGCTTTATTTTAAAACAAGTTAAGTCGAATTACTTTGTTTTGCATTGCCGAACAACTGGAACGCTGGTCGTATCCATGTTCAGCGTGAAGTCTTGAATACCAATTTTTAGCCCTTAGAAAATGACATTTGAATTGTTTGACTCACAGAAGGTAACAAATTGTGCCTTCTGGTGGGGCGGATTATAATTTTCCATTCAACCATTTCATCTGGGCCGTCACGGGCTGGCGCGAGGGTTTACAGGATGTGCTTTGTCATGAACTTTCACTCGTCAGAAACGTTGCATCGGAGGCAAACCTTTACACGCCCACAACACCCCCACCCCCCTCCCCCCCCGTTGTTATTTTCCGATGCGCAAAGTCTCGGCATTGTTCTGATTACACTTAAGTGCCTCCGTTGCCACTGGCAGTGGGGGCATCGAGCCGCGGGATAGCTTACCCGCGCTGTACTGTGGCTTGTGTTTGTGATGTTCCGGGAGCCAAAACGGTTTCCCGGTTCCGGTGCTCCCTGCCGTCCCCGCGGCAAGCGATAAAAACAGCTTTCTTATGTTTGTGGGAAATGTACACACTGTGGCTACGCCGCTACGGTTGCCGCTTTCCATCCGAGGTCTTAAGTTTTTTTTCTTCCTCAGGAATTGTTTTTCTTTTGCGGCCATTGCTCGGTGGCTGATTTGTAGACGCCTTGACGACGACCACAATGGAAAACAACGACCTTCGGCCATCCGAGGGGAGAGAAACTGTCATCCCAGCCATGGGAAGACCGGGGTTTTCCGCCCGCCGACGGAAACAAAGTGGCTTGTTATTGCTGTCGCATATCGCGCAAACCGAGCACACCACCCTGGATTCGCGCCGGAAGTACCGTTTGCGGGGTGCGCGGGTCTCGCTAACAACATCCGCCGTGGCTCCAAAGCGCACGGTTCCATTGCTCGGCGAAGAAGGCTACTACGGGATGATCATTTGCGGAAGACTTTGAAAAGGCGTGCGGAAAACGAATCTGTTTTGAAAAATATATATATATATATGAGCAGCTCAATTCAAAGGGCACTGGAAACATTTGTTTTGAAGACGAATGATTTATTTCATCTCTCCGGATTGCTCATGAATGACGATGATCGGATGAAATGGAACACCGAGGACGGCGTCCGGAAGACCATTGAGAGCTAGTTGGACCTCACTAACCACCGCATAGAAAAAATACATAAAAATAAGCACACAAAATGGCTAAGGATCAAAGATAAGAGCACCGGTTGCGCGAGACTGAATGAGCACGAACTGTGCGCGGCTTCGTCCCGAAAGTGAGCGACTCCTTCAGGACTGGAGATAAAAGGCGAGGGCAATTGCGAAAGCGCAAACGTGGCACGCTAGTCTTCCAGCTAACACGTAATATCCGGAACGGCCATTCTCGCCAGCTTAGAGTATCGTGCGCCCGCTGCACGGAGGGCGATTCTTATGAAGAACCAACTATGAGTGGAAATCCAATTGTGTGGGATACGTCATAACTGGGAGAAATATGAGCTTCAGCTAATAAAGGGATGAGAATTCGCAAATGTATAAAAAACCTTCACAATTATCCCGCCTAGTGGCTCCTTTCTCGGGAATGAAATATTACTACGTGCCTAAAGATAAAGCTCCCGTGGAAAAAGGATTGCCTTTTTTCTTTCGCAGAAACGCACTTAATTTGAAGATGAAACTCCAAAGAGTAAAACGGCGGAAAACGATGAAAAAAAATCTAACGCTTCATGAAATTAGTCAGTGAGTACTTGAATCGATGAGCATGCTGAAAACCCCTGCCTGAGAGGGTGGAGTGTTTTTAATTTTCTTTGGATGCTCGACGACATGACGCGACTGAGAAAAAAAAACACACAGGCCATCCAGGCTTGATGGAAAATAAATGCGACACAGGGGAGAAAAGAAAGAAGGTGAGAGAAAGAGAAGGAAAATAAACGTGAAAGGATTTTCCCAGGAATAACTATGATGCAGAAGCTTTTAACTGGCTTTTTTCAACTTACTTTCGCCATAACTTAGCAATCAGTGAGTGACTGCTTGACGGTGGCGATTCGCCTTTTTTATCTATACGCTCTATAATGGGGAGGACTTTGATGGGTGGTCGTCCTGGTTCCGCGGTGCAAGTAATGGCTATCGCTTGTCCTTTCAACCCCGATCGGTGGCCCCGCGTGGGAGCGTAAAGTGGACACGTTCGCTGAGTGAATTGAGGTGAACTGATTTCCCGGAAGCAAGCCTCCTCTCCCCTACCGTGCATCCTCGCAAACTTCCCTTCCGATGCGCTCACGGCTTGATACCGAGCAGTCGCTTGAACGCACGTCGATAGTCTAAATTGAATATTGTATAAATAATCGGGTTGAGCGCCGAGTTGATGTAGCCCAGCCAAGTGATAAAATTAATTAACTTATTCGTCGGGCAGCAGCTCGGGCAGAACGGCAGGATGACGTACATCAGGAAGAACGGTAGCCAGCACACGACGAACACGCCCATTATGATGCCGAGGGTCCGCGCCGCCCGCCGCTCCTTCGAGAGTGAGATCTTCTGCTTCTCCTCGATAAACTGATTAATGCCGCCCGGCTTGCGGAACGATTGTTTCAGCCGACCGCCGGCGCGGGGCGTCACCGAGCGCACCACCAGCTCGGCGGTGGACTCGTGGAAACCGACCTCGCGTGCGCCACTAGGCGTCTCCATCGTACTTCCGCCGTTCTTTCCGTTCGCGGGCGCCACCCCCTCGGCCGGCGGATTATCACAGTTAGTAGACGCCACCACTGTCGCTGCTGACCCGGGCTGGTGCGGCTCCTGCGGGGCCTTCGCACTCTCGCCGGAACCGGAGTTGTCCGGGTTGTCCGTCACCGAGTCGTCCTCGCGATGGTGCAGTGCTGTCAACTGATGTGTGCCGTCTTCGGACGGCGCTCCGGATTTCCGGTGGCGCTTCTTCCGGCCGTCGCCCCCGGCGCCACCAAGCGCCCGCCCGAAGTACGCCCCCAGTCGGCGACCCATCCTTTTGTCCTTCTTGCCCGCCAGCGTTCCCCCGCTGCCGTGGTCCGTGTGTTCGTTGTGGTTGTTCGTTTCGCTGCTGATCGATTCGCGGTCGTGCTGCTCGTTCTGCTGCTGGGTTAGCTGACGCGGTAGCTGTTGCTGCTGCTGCCGATGCGACTGTTGCTCCTGTTGCTGCTGGATGGTGGTGAGGTCCTTCTCAACGCCACCCGCCACCATCCCGATGCTGCGCGTCGCCAGCGTGTTGATCTTAGACGCCTGGGCGCGTTCGCGAAGCCTCCGCCTGGTGGCGATGTAGATTTCGATGTATACGATCGTCATGATGGCCAGCGGGATGAAGAACGAACCGAACGAGGAGTAGATGACGTAGCCCGGATTGCTCGTTAATTGACACGGAAACTGGCTGGAGAACTCCTCCGGCCAGTCGTTCCAGCCGATCAGCGGGGGCGAGCTGATGAGCAGCGACAGCACCCAGACGCCGGCAATCAGCGCCAGTACGCGCTCGAGCGTGCGCTTCTGGGCGTAGTTGATCGGATCCGTGATGGCCCAGTAGCGGTCGAGCGCGATCGCGCACAGGTTGAGGATGGACGCGGTGCAGCAGAGCACGTCCGAGGTGAGCCACATCTTGCACATGTGAATGCCGAACTCCCAGCGGCCGAGCAGCGAGTACGCCACGTTGAGCGGCAGGACGAGGATGGCCACCGTGAGGTCCGCCACCGCCAGCGAGACGATGAAGAAGTTCTGCACTATCCGCAGCGGCTTGTAGGTGAACACGCTCAGTATCACGAGGATGTTCCCGACGATGGTGATGATGATGATGAGCGTGAGGATGAGGGCCGTCCCGATTGCCTCCCACTGCGGAACGGCCAGGTCGATGCCGATCATGCTGGGGTAGAGCATGTCGTCCGGTTTGGGGCAGCCGTTCGCCCCCTCATCCAGCTCGGACCCATTCGCCCTTGCGTTGGCCAACGTGCCGAGCGTAGAGGTTAGACCCGTCAGCGACACTGGACTCTCTACGTCCTCCATCGCACCCAGCACCACCATTCCGATACCCTTCGAAGGTGTGCTGTTGACACTGCTACCGTTGCCACTACCCCTGCCGAAGTTGCCGAAGTAGTTACCGCGACCACTATTGCCTATGGAGGGAAAGTTTTCTGCTAGGGCCATCCTACTGTAGCTGCCGGTAGCCCAAACCGCTGGCCGCGACGTTCGACGTCGTCGCGGTCCGTCGTCGCGGCAAACTCATCCGGTTGTGGGCGCAGGTCCTCGTCAGCTAGTCCCTCAACAATGGTAACTCGGACGGCTGCTTTTGATGGTGGTAGTCACGTATTGACAACTTTATTTGGCAGGTTGTTTCGCCCTCCGGCGTCCGGTCTCGCAGGTTTGCTCGTTTGAAGATGGCAGATGTGTTCAACCAACTCCTTGTTGGGCCCGGTCCTGGAAAGAGAGCGCGGTAAACGGGATAGCAGAGAGGAAAAGATTAACCGGGCGAACGTTGGTGAACCGGGCAAAGTTTCTGAGAGGCATAACTAGTTTTGGATGATAAATGTTTTCTCGACGGACGCTTTCGTTTTCACTTCGGCGTACCTTTATTTTTGAGCGCATACTAACTGCCCTTTCCGATGGCCCCTCACAGAAACCAGGTCCACGAGGCGTTGACGAATCAATCAAAACTTTGCCGAAAGGTGGAAAGAAAACCCCTCTACCCTTTTCTGCTGTCAAGGATGCATCGTTCCTATTTGCTTCTTGGTTCGATAGATTCGCCCATCCGGTCATGGGAGACCCAGGCCCATGAAGAAAAAGGTTGTGGAGATCAGTTGGCTGAACAAAGAAGGTTTGTATCATTCATCGTCTGGTGGCGAATTGTTTGCCGCCTTTGACTGTGTTTTGAATTCATGGGTGAGTCGATCCCATTAGCGATTTAGCTGACCGCCGTTTATCTCGACAAGAAAGTGGGTTTTCCCACTTTCGTAAAGAATGTTCAACCTAACAGCATCTCGGTTCCGGTTCGAACAACTTTTTCGGAACATTTGTTTAGGTGTAAATTTTGCCCACATGTGCTATCAAGGCGACGTATAGCTGCGCGTCTTAGGAGCTGCACAATTTTACGATACGTAGCTCCGACGGAAATGAGAATGATTGGAAAAGTTTTCGGGCCAGAAACTTTCGCCGTTTTTCGTTCGTGCGTTTTTTTCGGTCTCGTTGATTCATTAAAATTCAAATCGGTAGAGAAAACGCCTTCAAAATGGTTACTTTTGAAGTCTACGCTTGCTGTGGGTGTATCATTGCACTGGGGAAACATTTCCGGCTGGGTAAATTTATTATAGATTGTTCCATTGATAGACGAAAAAAAAACATTGAAACCGCCGTAGTTATAAGAGGTGCTATAGGTCGGCTGTCCAAACATACCCAGCGTCGAGTGCCGGATGCCTCGAGGGAGAATTAAAGGAGAAGGAAAACACTCTAAACCATGAGACTCCGTGCTTCGCCGCAGAGTTTGAGCTCTCAACTTCACGGTTGTTATCGAATGGCAAATATTTGATAAATTCGGAGAACCGGAATAGGAATGGTGAACAGCAGACACAAAAAACACCATCAGGAAAAGAAAGCGATTGTAGGATATGCTGTCACGTGTTCAGCAGATCAGTGGGGGCAGGATGGGTCACGCACCACTCCGACCAAGTGGGAACCATTTTTGTCATTGTCATCATTTCCATCATCGTTATCGGTGTCATCATCTTCATCATCAGCAGCATTTGTTGGTACAATTAATCTATGCTTTTAATTAATTGATATTGAAAAGCGGGGATGGTTCGGGAATTTTTGATTGTTTTGAAAATGATGCCTCTGCAAAGTTCCAGCTGTGACCCCTGTTACAAATTCCATTAAGTATTTCAGTTGATTACCCAGTGCCCACCAATCAATCCGATCGCCGTTAATGGTTGGAACCGTCGGTAAGTGGTTGGTTTTGTGCTTCCGTTTTACGGTTCGCCGTGCAACCTAATTTCGAAACGAATTACATTTATTGATTATTTTATTTACCCTTTGGCTCGGGGATGAAAGCGGTGGCAAGATTAAGTTCGCGCGCTGCTCGAGAATGATGAAGATTATTAGCTGTGAACATGCGCCGCAGTGATTGATTTTCCCGCAGCCACTAGAGCTCATCGTGCACTGGTTTTCACGGAAAACACGTGCGTGTTCATACTACACTTCAAGTAGCGGCCGACGGAAGTGCCGGCCCCGTTCGGGCGGTGTGGTTCGGAGTGGTATTGGATTTCTTCTCCGCCGTGCAGTAAGCAAGTACGTCTCGTGTTGATTTTACAAACGGGAACTGTAAATAGTAAACACGGTTCCACTTCGCTAGTGAGTGCCCGAGGCGGTAACGAAAATAGCAGCCGAACGTAGCGAAGACGCCGAACATAGCCGGCGACAAAACAAAACGAGAAAAAAGAGTTCTCTTGGTCCGGACGAGATTAGAGCGTGCCTTGCTTTTTGGAAATTTCGCAGCCTCGGAATGCGGCGCGCGATTTGGCTTTCGACCGGTCCGCTGCCCCGTTCGGCAAGGGTTGGAGGGTTTGCCGGAGAAAAATATTTGATCCTCGGTCGATGCCTTTTCCTTGCCCTGGAAGTCAATTTGAAAAGGTCGCCCTGGGAGCAGTCTGTCGGCACGTCTGGCGAATAGCTAAACGCCGAACTGCAACTTTTTCTCACGCAAAGATGTGGAGCAATCTTCTGTGACCTTTACGGAGGCTAATAAAATCAAACCGAAGAATCTCGGCATTTGAGACGGGTCGCTTCGTGCACGTTCTTTCAGTTCTTGTGTTCGGGCCACCAGCCGACAGCTCGCTTCAAAGTTCTCTACCATAAATGTGGCCAGACTTAGTTGATGATAGTTAGTGATACGACAGTTCACTGACAGCGCTTGTTAGATATTCGAACTAAATGGAATAAACTGGTCATTCCGTTTTTCTGCCCGACAATTGTCATTTGAATTTGAAATCTACAAATTTCCATAATCCTTCCATATTTTTCTGCGCTGAACGCTATGGTGGAAACGGGAGGCAGCCAAACCTATCGTTAGTGTCTGCCCCTGTCGAGGCACCATTCCATTGATGAGGCACGCTGTCGTGGGTGTGGTTGCTTTTATTGACGAAAGTAATCAGCGGTGAAGCAATTTGCACTTAGTTTTCATTGCTCCGGGGGGTGTCGCTTCAGAAATACGGTGTCGGGGAGCTCCGAGGTTATGTTTCGATTTTTCTAGTTCCACGAAAACGATGTTCTCGGAATGGGGTTATTTAATTTTGAGCTATTTGTACCATCATCATATTTCCAATCACAAATCATCACAATACAATCGTTGTCTGTGCTGATAGTCGGTTGTTTCAGGACACTGCCATTTCGGGATTGTGAATTTTCATTGACAGTGTGCCCATAAACTAAGCATTTGTGAATGGTGCTTTAGGTAGGGCACCGTGCAAAGAGTTGAGACAGGTCAGGTACATTTATTTAATTAAACACACCTTCCCGGGAACCACCTTCTGCTCGAGGGAGAGAGAGAGAGAATTTGGCCTTTGAATAGGATCTGCTTGCATCCACGTGTGCTCCATGTCGATATTCTGTTGTAAAAGCCATTGCCATTTTTATTAGATCATCATAGTGTGTGATCAAAGGAAACGTTACACGGAAATGGAGAAAAACCAGCACAGCTAGAAGGGTGCTGGAGAGAAGCATCCTTAGCCCAAACCACCTCGCATTGGAACCGATACGGAGGACCATGGCTTTTGTGACCGACGACCGGGGCTGCGTACCCGGTGAGTCCTTCGATGATTGAGTGTTGCGATAATGACGCAATCCGTCTTCTTCGAGCTAGAGTGTTTAGATGTCTGGCAATAGGGTAAGCTGAAACTCCCAAGATCGCTCCACCGTTGGCAGTGGTGGGGCCAAAGTGCACACACTGGCGCACTAATGAAGTTGTTCGCATCGTCGGATGCCAAAAAGATTGCCGATGGTCTGATCTCTCCTGCCTAAGCGTTCGGGGCAAACGAGCGCCGGTCTCAGGGAGCCGTAGTAAATTTCGTGACAAGAAGCAATTTTGTTGTGTTCGTTGCTGCAGCTTGCAGTCGGCGTCGGAGCGTAACGCACGGCACGTAATGAAGTGATGTTGCCACCCTCACAGAACACCCTTTCCCGCGCCCGGAATCCACGCTTCAGGATCGTTCGTGCGGCCTTGCCATATCGTGCATGCGAAAAACTGCATCGCCAGAGCCGAGGTGCTGATGGCGACGATGATGGGGTGAAGCAGGACTCGATACAAACACGCCCGGTTGTATCCCGATCGCCGACCGGCAGCAGCATCGGGCAAGATGTTGCCCCTCGCGGATCGATTAGATCACGTAAGTACGAAATAGATGAGTGTTGCCAACTTTTTCGCTACTCATCAACCTACTCCGAACGCTCCGAGTGGCGTGACGAGATACGGAGCTAATGAAACGGGCCGGGCGGGATTTACGAGCATCGTTTGCGGTTTGTCGGTGGGGCCGTTGCTCCGTTGCTGATTGGTTTCGGTAAATATGTTCCCCGGCGGGAGCAGAGTAAATAAAACATTACGATCGAAACCAACCGACCAATCAACCGGTTGGTTAACACGAGCAGTGGCCAACTTTTCCGGTGTGTTTTTGATAGCCTGGCCAGGTGGCGGCCGAAGAGCAAGCTAACTTTATTAGTAGCGATACGGAATAGTTTTTCAGCCAATTTTGTGATTTGCCACAACGGTAGTGACGCAAGGGCACCGGTTAATGGTCTCGTTCATGAGATTAAACAACAGGTCGCAACGGTATCCGGAATTTGCATCAGTATTCTGTCCTCATAAAAAGGCCAGTCATTTATGGCGTGGGACAATTTATTGCACATCATAAAACGAGAAACATCAAGTCACAGCAAAGGGACAGGCTGCGTAAGATGGATGAGTTCTAATGATTTTTTCCAACAAAAATCAATTGCTTGTTCTACACGGCGGTGCAGTGTGATAAATCAAAGATTAGAGAATTATCGTCTTGCTTGCGGATAAAACGAAATAGGCAGAAAATCAGACCTTCTTTATCATTTCAAATTGCTGTGCATGTTATGGCACTCGGGCGGGCTTCATTGCCACAAAGTAAGATAAAATATAGCCATCATCAGGATTTCCCGTAAATTATGCGTGCGATGACGATAAATAAAGAAAAAAAGCACCGACATGCTCAATGAAAACATATATTTCTAGTCGTTTTTGCTACATGGTTCATCAAAAATCGATTTTCAAATCACAATGGGTAACGATTTTTCGATTACGAACCCTGAAGTGCAAGTGAAGTGTTGGGGGCAAATACATCCGGAAACAAGGGGTCGAGTCGGAACTGTAAAAGGGCTCATGTTGATGCGTGGTTTTTTGCTATTTGCATAGAAAATGTCCAACGCATCCGCCATTTTGGTTGGTGCATGGCTCTACTACCGCATCCTGATGATTAATAAACGTCCACTCGATTTGTAATCAAAGTCGAACAATTCCAGCGATTGATGGGTTCTTTTTTTCTTTTCTGATCCTGCTATGCACTTCGTTGATGGCCGTGGTGAGTTACGGTCGGTGAAATTGTGTGAAAAAAGAATGTAAATATGCGGTGGGTACCGTGGGAACGGTTGCAATTGGTTCAAATTATTGTTGTATAAACAAGAAAAGAAAAATAATAACAATAAAACAGTCAATATGGCTGTCACGCAATGGAAAAGTGACAAAGTTTATATGCCGCAGAGAACGGTGGCCGACGGCGTTTGTTTTGGCAGAGGACGAGCCAAAATAAACATAGAAACTTTCAAATGTTCTGTGCTTTCCTAAGTATTCCAAGTTGTTGAGAACTTTTATTTATTGGCTCGCTATAACAATAATTTGACTAGCGTTTGGTGAACTGCAGGTTATAACAGCACACCTACGACACGACGTTCTGATGAATAAGATATTATTTTGCCGAAAAAAGGCGTGTCAATAGCCTTTATTCTAAAGCATTCACTAACAAAACTCCCAGACTGAATAAAGCGTGTAGTCCCATTTTTAGCGTGCGTGTTTTTTTTGCACAAGTTAGTAGAAAGTGGCAGGACAAGCCTTAGATGTGAAAACCCGTCCATGAAAACACATCCTAATTCGTAAGTACAGGGAACATTAAAACCGGTCGATGCTTTCCCGGCGGAATTGATCAGGCTGCTCGGAGCAGGCGTCAATTGAATTTCGTCCTCCGCCTCATGAGGCAAATTGTTTCGTGAATGAGTAAGGTCTGCCGCTAACAGCTGCAAACGCTCCACATAACATGAACAGATAGATCTCCGCCAATTTGAATTGCACACGAATGAACTTCTGCGTCCTGGAGGAAAATGGGCGGGAAACGATGATGGAAAGCGGAACCCTGGTAGGTGGAAAATAGCATGACAAGAATTTCTCACCCGCACGTTAGCTACTTATCGGAATGTCGTTCCAATCATCCCGCGTGCCTGTTCGTCTCCATTAACTGGTCGCCTTGCTCGCTAGTCGCTGTGGCGGCAATAGGGAAGAGCACCAGCGGAAACCGAAGTGCAATTGCTTTCGGAATGGAAGTAGAAGAGCGTTGAAGAGGCTTTAAGCAAACACATTTCCTCGTTGGCGGTCCCGAGATAGGAAACGGCTTGGAGGAGTCGCAAAAGGGGGAAAAATTGTCAGTGACGTTAGCCAGGCCCAGGCGTGGGATGTCTT
The DNA here is from genome assembly GCA_034621735.1 of Anopheles plumbeus. NCBI lineage: Eukaryota > Metazoa > Arthropoda > Insecta > Diptera > Culicidae > Anopheles > Anopheles plumbeus. The sequence goes on from JAOEFI010000003.1 coordinate 18,850,096, forward strand.
GATGCTTCGAAGGTACTCGAATCGGATGCCCCTCGAGAGTTTCCTTCGAGTGTCAGTGCAATTTAAAAGATGGGAAATGATTGGATTGCAAGATGATAGATGGAAAAAGTTGGGTCACTGCTTTTTTTAGGCATTGCGAGCTGCGCTCATTCGTCGATTGCTAAACCGGAACGCTCAGGGAAATCTTCCAACGATAACGCACAGTCATATTTTTACGTACGAGTATGGTATGCGAACTTTTGTCATCTCATTAGCTTGAAGCATGCATGTATGCCAAAAAAGTCCACATTCTATTCTCAACACAGCAAGACAAGCTCAAAACGTACTAGCGTGAATCACTACTCTCTAAAAGCCTAGAACATGTCTTGCGATTTTATATAGGTGATTTGTGCCAGTGGAAAAGAAAATCGCGTTACGACACTGTGTCCTCTATTTTCCCAACACTTTACCCGAACTGCTTAAAATAAGTATGAACTGAATTTAAATGCGAAGTCTGTTCGCCATCCAGAATCTAACGTTCGGTGGTAGCATTTCTTTTTCCTCCCATTACTCCAACAAGCGGCAGAAAAGTTGAGGCACGTTTTCCCAACTTTCCCGACTATGCAAAAAAAGACTAAAAAACTCAACTACGCATCCACTGTCGGCCGTTACAAAGCGTGAACCGAAGCCGTGTGTGCGCTGGTAATTGCACGAAGGATAGAAGGGCCGGATGGTGGACAAATACTGAGAAAAAAGTGGAGCGAGTTGGAGCAAATGGCTAAAATAAAACCAACGCGTTTGTTGGAAACTTCCCTGCGGTGGGAGCGAAAGTGTGCACGCTACCCACCGGTTCACACATTAAATAGTAGCTTTTTGGCACGTTTCCACGACCACAGTGCCACGTTTCGACATCATGTCCTTTCCAAAACCCTTCCCCGAATGTGGTCACAAAGTTTGGACCCATTTGCAGTACGTACAAGTTTACTGCACACAAAAAAAAATGGAACTGATGGTTTTGGCCAGAAATTTGTTTTCCTGCACCGTAGTATCCTCAAAAAAAGAAGAGAAACCCGAAAAATGGAAAAAATCCCACCCACAACCTGACCATGAAACAGCGACAACAGTTGAATACAACATTGCACTGATTCGGTTAACACAATTTTGTTTTTACGCTCAGAGCTCTTTTCAACAAAAATGTTCTCCTGTCCCTGGTTGGTTGCTGCCCTGGTACGTAACCAGGAAAAGTAGGCTGCTTCCACCCTCTTTTCCACCGAGCACGGCCTACCAAATTGTGGTCCTCGGGGGATTATGCCAGCGATCCTCCATTAATCACCACACGCGTTGGGTTTTTGATGACCCCTGCAAAGGCTAATCCTTGCTTTTTTGACGAATCATGCACTACAGCATGCGGCGAGTACCGCAAAAGCTGCGCTATCATCGCGAGCTGCAGCATACTTGAACCTATACTAATCAAAACTCGCTGGGGACTTTTCATTCCATCCGCTCGGTCAGCATTTCTCAGCGAACTCTTGTGCAATTGTATTAGAATTTGAATTCACAATACGCGACGGCTCGCATTGACAGGACACGAAGAAGAAATCAGGCGGACAGAAAGAGAAAAAAAGAAGAAGGACAAGGTAGAGAGAGAAAAACAGAGAAGGAGGGAGAGATAGAGAGAGAAACGAAGAGAAGATGATCGAGTTTTCTAATTTAATCGCTTTTCAGCTAAATCGCTGAGGGAGTAAAAGAATAGGCATGTTGCAGTAATTAATTTGTTTTGATTATGTGAAAAAGGCCAACTTTTTGGCGGCGCCAACAGAGGAGGATTTTTTGGAAGGTTTCTATGACTTTCAAATTAACTTCCGGCAGGTCTCCCGGGTGGAACAGCAATGGTGATGGCGTTAGCAGAATGTAATGCTTTTGCAATTTCATTAGAAGAGTTTTTAAATTAGAAAACCGTTTTTTTTTTGCGTTCGTGCGTACGTTTCTTCTCGTCGGTGCGTGGTTTCTCCAGCATTCCGACGCCGCTTCCCATTTTGACGAGTCGGGCCACCTACCGGGTGCTGGAAGTTTCAAAGTTCCCGTTGTCAATTGCACGAATTGAGAATAGCGCAACCCCGTAGGGTGGATAGTTCGCTGGAGATTGATCCTCCCGTTTGGCAGGGCACGGTTGGAGTTTAATGCGATGCGAGCGAAGTTAGTTTGCCGTGGGAAGAGGGCGTCGCTTTGTGGGACGTCAATCTTGATCTTAGGTTACCTTCCATCCAAAGCAAGCTGTTGCGCTGACAGTGTTGCCGCAGCAGAGGGTAACACAATATTCGATTAGACTTTGCTGCACCGGATAGCCGGCTCGAGGAGTGGAGATCGAAGGGCGTAGTCCAGGTTGTAGTCGATTAGATAAAACTTCGTCTTGGGTATGGATGTGTCTCCAACCGCCGGTAGAACTTTCTCGCATTCGCCGGGGAAAGAAGACGGAAGCTCCTCTACGTGATGAAACGCAACCACGCCTGCTCCGAAGTGCGACACGTGTTTCAAGGAAGAAAGAAACGCTCCGACCGACACATGCATACATGACGCAGGCTTGAGCTCATGGATTTGCAATGGTCGGTTATTGCTTTCTGATACTGGGTCTGCCGACGTTCCCGTTACGGCCACATCTGCTCGTGTCGCTGTGATGAACCATGTTCAAAATTCATTTCATCCGGAACGACGAAGCAATACCGGTTTGCAGTCCACCACAAAATCCCCAATGAGATCATCACGCACGTTTGGCAACATTTAATTTATCCCGGGTCAGCAGGGGCGGCGCTTCGCTCGGTGTTGGTGTGGCATGATATAGTATCGGAGAATTATTTGAACGTTGATCATTGTGTGTTTGTGGATTATGTTTCACAGCGCTTATGCTCTTATTTGAACCGCACTAATTCCAACTTCATGTTAGTTTTATTGAACAAGTATTGTTGCGTGAACATTTGCACAAAAATCGTATTTCAGTGTGCGTCTACCTCGATAAATTGCTCCCAAGAACAGCTTTCCAGCGCAGTTTGTTTATTACAGTGAAATATCATGCCTGACTGCAGCACCATCAACGTAATTTGACCTATTTCACCGAGAGCACAAATAAGGGAGCCTGCCCTTTTCCATCTGTTCCCTTTCCCTGGTCGCAAATGCCTTTTTAAGCCTAGCTGACATTGCAAAGCCAGACAAGAAGCATCAGTGGTCTCCTTGATGGTAGTATGTGTAGGTTTCGGCCAGAAAACGTTCAACGACCGAACGGCCGTAAGTTGCAGCCGGACAGAACTGTTATTTCTGGCCAGCCGGTGCCTCAGTTGACCTTTGATCTATCGACGTTACGCCTCTTCGGTGTAGGTCCCCTAAATAGTTTTTTTCTTCATATCTATCCAGAACTAAAAGGAATGCGGATCATGCTGCTGTTAACGGGGGAATTACGTTCAATCGATAGTACCGACAGCTGTTCGCTTTGAGAGGTTCGATTGGAAGCGATTGGTTCCGGTCAATCTATGGTTTGAATGAGGTTGCTTTCAGTCCAGCAGATTCATTCAAAACGCACTGCCCGTTTGAAGATTAAATTTCCATGCCGTCTACTCCAATTGTCATTAGGAATCTTCTTTGAAATATGCTAAAACAAACTGACTCTTAAAAAACCACTCACCAGTTGAGGGAATGCAGGAATGTTGGATAATTATGCCCCTTATGCTGAGTTGCTTGATGGAAATAAAATATATATATTTAAAACTGACGGATATTTATTGACAAGAGACGTAGTGGAAAACCAACCACAAATTCAATTTCGGCACAAATTCAATCTTATCGCTGAGTTGTCAAAGGTGCCGTCAAGCTAAACGCTTTTCTTTGGCAGGATACTTATTTCGAGTAGCTTGTTTGCGTGCGCTGCAAAACAAGTTTACCGTGATCCGGGAAAAAATATGTGCTTAGTTGAAATGGTTGCGGGAGAAGAACCAGAATGGGTTTACGGTGGATAGATCACCATATATTTAAAAGACTCATTCAAGCGAGCAAAGGAACTTAAAAATCCAGAACTGACCTTTTTCGTCACGCCTGCGAGAATTTACTGCCATTGATTCAGTTCCACTGCGTCACGGGAGACACTTGACTCGATCCTGGTTGTGACGCTCAAGAGACCGGATGAAACAGCAAGGGTTTCTATGTTGTTTCTCTGAACCAATCAACTCCCTTGATGTGGGTTCGTCCTGAGATGAGTTAAAGCCCACCAGCAGCGGGGATCAGAATAGGAGTTCCCCATGCACGGGCAATCGCTTCCGCACATGGCTGGCATTACTTTGGCGTGATTGAGTTACGGGCAATCTAGAGAGGGTTTGATTGAGAGTGATGTTTCGACGGCAGAATCGCCTTAACTTCAAACGGCTATTCCTCGGACGTGTCGGCATTCGCTTGTAAACGACGTGAAGAGATGTATGCTAGTGTGGCGTTCTACCAAGAAGCCTTCTAACGCCCATGTTTAGTTCACCAAGAACAACATTTTCCTCAACGTTATTGGGTTCCCTCGACGAAAGACTAAAAATTAGTGGGTGCCAAACGGGTCGAAACATTGGAGAGGGCATCTCTCCACGCTATCAACGACGCATAATCCACCAAATGCCGTTTTGATGTCTTCAAATCCGGCGCTAGGTGGGTGCGACATCGTTGGCCATTGAAATGAAGAAGGTTGTAAAGATTCGGGTTTATGGTTCACCTTCATTACGGTACAATGCGCTGAAACACGCTTCCGCAAGCGCGTATCATTCAAACGAGGTAACATCATGCGAAACGATAATGCGAAAGTCAATGATGTGACGAATGTTGCTAGAAGTGAATTGTGTTTATGAGTGTTATTGGCAAAAGTGACAAAACATGCCAACATGTAAAGTGCCAATGCAAGCATAACTTCTCGGGCGCGGTAAGTCCGCTCGTAAAGCATTGATATGTTTTATTATAAGCACATGAAATTGAAAGTGATAGCAATACTGTGCAGACTGTAGAAGGTGAATAAATTATTTCGTGAATGTTTACCGGTACGGCGGACCGTTTCAAGCGCCCAAAACAAACAGAACACATCGAGTTGGACTTACTCGAATTGACTCGGGGCTGGTTGTTTTACCTTATTGGCTCTTCGCCATCATGTTACTCCAGTTCAGATACCGGTATCATCCAACCGGGTTTATGGGCTATGTGCATGAAAGGAACGTGACTTGAAATGCATGCCTGCGAAATCAGTTCGGGTCAGGCCGTATTTTACCCGTAGCCATGTCCCAAGCAGCAGCCATTGAGTTCGCAGAAAGTGAACATAAAGCCGGTTGGTGACGAAATTCATGTCTGTCGCGAAGTTTCCTTGCGGGAACGCCCCTGAACGCGACACAGAATACGAACGGTACGGTTCGGTACCGAAAGCGCTGCGATACTGTTTCTGCCCAGTCTGCCAGCAACGGCGAACGGTTTCCTTGTAAGCCATTCTTCAAAAGTCGCTATGAAAGATAGCGTCTTATGCCGATCGGTAACGGTTGTTTGATCTAGTTACCGGTAGAAATTAGAGAGAAAATACCAAATGTTCCGTAGCCGAAGGATACGCCTGACGATGGGGGCCGTGAGAAAAATGAATGTTTGATCATACCAAATGAAAACGATTCTTTGAAACGGTTTTTGACCAGAGCCAGGCAATGCTCTGGCTGGCAGGCAGTGTTTGAGTTCAGTTGGCATTCTACAGTGATTTTTGTAGCAAGAAAATTCCTCGGGACAGTTGAAGGGGCAATCTGGAATCTGGCCGGTGTGCCTATCACTCTGTATACTTTCCCTCACCGGCGGACCTTCGTACTTTTCACTTGCTTTTGGCAGGGTCTTTAAAGGCGATGTAAATTTTCTAATTTTGCTTCTGTGTTCCGTTCAACGGTAACGGAGCTTGATTACGGTCGGCATTGAGCTGAAGCTCGAACTCAAATAAAGGTACACGGGAAAATGAACCGAGAAAGCGGAAACCCATGGAAAATAGCCTCGAGGTGGAAATCGTAAAAATTATTTATACTTGCCCTCCCCCGCACGCGTCCGACGGCGATGTCCACAGCTACGTGGATTAGACAGCGTCTTGACGAAATGCCGCGACACGACGGAGACGCCGGGCGGCCAAGGCGAGTAATGATGTAACGGCCAACGAAAATAACCCACGGTACCGCTCGTTGCTGCAATCTGCCATCATTTATCGGCACACGGCTACGGGCCGTAAGTCACTGACGGATTCGACGGTTGGCGGTCCGGTTTAGTGGCCCCTCTTAAATTAGTTTTCGGACGCAAGACACCCAATCTGGCGCCGTTGGTTCGTAATTTTTAAAACTTGAACCGCAGCACGGTGTGCGAATGTACGCACTAAACTTTCCAGCACGCACTTCGTTGCACTGCTTCGTTGCCTTCCTTCTCACCTCTGTTCCGATCAGTTGAAGCCGGCCTTGTATCAATTAGTTTGTGAGGTGATATATTTTCAACGGAAGCCGTTTATTTTTCAATCGATTTGTACTTTTGAGGCAGGAAAACACCATCTGGCACAGGTGAGCTTGTTCGTCCAGACACACTAACGCAGAACGCGCACCTTTCGCAACTGACTACTGATTCGAGCGAGTTTTTTCACGCTTATTGCACTGTTTCGGTCCATCGTCACCCACTTTGTTTTGTTTGATTGGTTTGAATTTCGTTTAGCGTTCACGGGCGAAGCAAACGAGCGTGAGATTGTGCCTGGTAGCAGCTACGGCCTGGAGTGGCAGAATACTTTATCGCTGTTCACATCACATTTGCTTCAGCAACCTTTATCTGGTTCGCTCCTTCGATGGAGCACAACTGACACGAGACACGTTCAATGAATTATTCACCTTAAGGCGAAATTGATAAATTTTGCAACCATTTTTCAATCAACTACATACACGGTGTTTCGCGGTCTTGGATTTACACGACATCGAGATCGAACGGTTTGAGACAGCTTCCTGACGCCGTGAGTGCGATTGAATTTTTCTCCATTTTCCACGCCTTTTACCATAACCCTGCTCGTCTTTGTAGCGGTGCCGACGGTTGCTGCCATTATTTGGTTGGTGTCACTACACACTTTCGGTAAGAATATCACCTTTTCGCACTAAGTTATATCATTGGAAATACATTTTCCTACCAATTCCCTCGTTGAAATATGCAGTGGAAGAGAAGTGGGTTTTATTAATTTCTTTTCAATATCAATAATGTATTTGCATCTTTCCCGCACAATGAATGTTAAAGCATAATGGCATCCTCGAACGATAGCGTTGTTGCTCGCGTTTGCTGTATCACGCACGTTCACCACTGTGCCGCTCTGTCGCGACAAGAAACACTGAAAACCACCCCACACCAAGCACCAGGCGCCTCCATTAGACTCAGACGTTTGTACCACGCTAAGATTTGCGACTTCTTTTAGCAAACATTTCCCTCCTCGCACCTACATTTGCCCATCCACCTTCCCCTTTAACATGCACAGGACAAACGCCACATGGTGGCAAGCTTTCTTTCACATCAAACCTCGCAACAACACCTGGCAGGACACACTATTTACACGCAGGCAGAAAAAAAAGCAACCGCATTCATGACGCAAATCGCTGCGATCGGGGTAAGCTGAGTGAAACCAAATTCCACCGAGATCCTCTTCAAGTTGGGATCGCTGTTTTTTTTCTCTTCAGTGCACCCACTTCTCCACCCATGCGTTCAACAAGCGAATGTTCGCTTTGTGCCAAGTCGAAGATGCCGTGCCGAATTTCGAGCAGCATTCGAGCAGCAACCGAGGAGAGTAACGTACCAACACACTTCTAGCTTCGCTAACGTACAAAATCCAACTGACTGGCCATAGCAGAAGCAAGCATTGTTCGGGAAGTGGCAGAGCTCAACAAATGTCCCGATGGTGCTCGTGTTGTTTACACCTTCGCTGCAGCTGCGCAACCCAATTGTGTTCGGTTCGTGTACGGGTGAAGGTAACTCAACGGAACTCGGCTGCTGTGCATCTGGATCGGAGGATCATATTCATTCCGAGCAACCGTGAGAAGAAGTTTCTCACCTCCCACATTCGCCTCACAGTCGCTCCGTACTAACCTTCGCTCTCTCATCTCCTCAGCATCACAGTATAGCTGAACAAACGAAGATTGAAAGAAAGGAAAATAACTTATCACGCGCTGGATGCGTTGTTGTGGACGAGATCCTGTTGCTGCTCCTTGGTGAGAGAGAAAGAAAAAAAACCACTGCATCTGATGTTGACAGGAGGAGCTTGGAGTGGGTTTCACCAACGATGTGGACAGCGAAATACAGCGACATCTGGCTCTTGGGCAAATTAGAAAATCATGTCAACACTTGCTTGGTATTCGTACTTTCTGTTAGCTGATGTACATTGATGAGGCACTAGTGAACGGTCGCCATCAAATTTCTGGACACAATGGTACAGGGTTCGTCCGCAAATCCATTTGTAGCCATTGATCAATCCATTAGGGCATTATACCAGAAATCCGGACTAAATTGTAGTCGGAATTACAATCAGGCTTGTAGGAAGTCGGGATAGAAGTATGTTTCTATAAGCATGATGTGCTGTTTTTACTGGTTTTTTATACCAAATAAGATACAGCATATCGTGTATACATTTTTCATGGAATGGAGGCGCCTGGTAGATGACTCGAAATTAAATGTGTCGAACCCGGCATCTTTACAGGTGATTTTAGGGTTTCAGTTCCGAGCCCAAACCATATACATGATGATCTTAAGTAGTACCGTTCGCAACAAAGAAAAAACACGTTAAGGATAATACGCTTCATGCTTTAGTGACTATCGTACCAATTATATTCAAATCAAAATACGAAGGTCTCACAAAGGTTCCCACACAGGCACACCATGGAGAAAGTTCTTGGTAATTAATTACAACATCAGTGAATATGGGATATTCTCAACAAATGAATTCGATTCGGCAGCAAGAATAAATCATTATGTGACATGAAGTGCGCGACCAAATGATAGATTGCCATTTGGTGGTCCTCGCTTCGAAGAAAAGTATTTCTGCTGAAAGCAGGCAGAAGCACTCCACTCCCAATTTCTTGTGTGTATTGAAATTTTCGCGAAACGGTAGAAAATATCTACCGATGTGGTTCAATACACAATTATTGCATACCAGTACTGGATGCGTTGGAAGTACGCAATTTTGAAGTGGGGATATTTTAAACGAAACCCCCACCGAAAACTCGTGAACCCGAATGCATAAGTTAAATGGAAAATCGAATAGAGCGTAAATGAACCGAATGATACACAGATCAAATTTCCTTCCACCGAGCCAAGCACTCGCTTTCGCTGACGGTACTAAATTCGAATTGCATTTCACACAATCTCCACCAAAAGCGGAACAGTTGACGTCAAACGGGGAAAACTGTGTTGTACTATTTCCTCCCGCTATGCGGGAGCATGCTTTTCACAGCGCAGTCAGTGCAGCGGAAAGAAATAGCTTTATTTACGGTGCAGTTTTGACACGAAAATAAATTCCAGTGCTAATCAAAAATGCAGTGCGGAGGTGAAAATGTGCATCACGAAAATGACACGAGCGCGTTTGTGCGATGATTTAAGCAGCTTACTCACTTTAGGCTATCAAACACAAAATGCAGATAAATCTTACAATTCAGATGCTTACTGTTCTATTTCTGTTTCCTCCATGAACCAAATTTCACTAAATAAGGGTATGAGAGCTCTAAAGAAAAGTTTCCCAACCCGGCAAACATTGTAGGTTCAAAGTGAACTAGGCCGACTGGTGTGAATGCCGCTCGGACGTGTGAGTGCTACGTTGAACCTTCCGCGTGGAAAATAACACAATTTTGTGCCTGTGTATTAGTACGTGTATAAGTGGCAACGACAACAGACACTCGGCAGTTGCTGAAAGCAACACATCCGACGGCATTTTTTGCAACCACCGCACCGACTAGTCTTTTAAAGACATCATTATCGTAAAAGGCGTTGGAAAGCCCTGTTTCATCCTTATGTTCTTCCTCCCCGTTTTCGCCTTTTCTGTGCTGCCGAATGCTTGAAATAATTGTCCACATCCAGCTCGATGCTGTAATTGTGGCAGTAATGGTAGTTCATAGAATCGCGTTGAGGATGCTGCCTGTGCTTCTCCAAAAGACGTATTACTCCAAATACGAACATGGAGACAGAACTACAACAGGCCAGGCCAGCCCGTAAGAAACATAGCTTGACTGTAGAATGGTGTGAAGCACTTCTTTCGCTCTGCTGGCTTCCGGAACCGGTTGGGTGCAGAAGCTACAGACAACATAAATTATACCAGCAAAGATCACAGAGTGTAATCGTCTGATCCAGGGCAAAAGGGAAATGTTGCAGTAGTGCAGGAAACGTCCGAACTGGTTTGCGGAAACAATTATCATTTTCGCGTGACACAATGGCCTGCGTCGCTGATTGGTAAATGGTGCCTAAACGAAAGCGATCTGTAGTTCTGTTCAAGCATCTGTATGTCCAGCTAGTGATAACTTCATGGCCTTGCTAAAACAGGAATAGGTGTTAAATGGGATTTTGAAATTTGGTAATGAAAATAGATGTAAGGACTTACGTGGATGTGTAAATAAACGTAAGGGAACTCGACCAATGCGATCCAGAAAAGCATAAATAGGGCCGCATATATGTGGATTTCTTTCTCCGACTCTCGGGAAACTTCAAAACGGCGGCGATTACGATCGACAATTTATGATATTTTCCTTCAAGATTACGAGCCATGTTTTTGCCGTAGGCCAACAGTCGAACACGCCCATTTTCATTGGGGCTAGCCCGTTTCCGCCAGGACGGCTCATTATTGCATCAGACCAAACCCACATTTGAGCATAACGACGCTGTTCTAGCCATTCTAGGATAAACAAGCTCCCTTCCGACGATGGGGGTTGGCTTTTTAGAGCAGCGATGCCCGTTTACGGGCCGATTGGAAAAGTTTAGTTTTATTTGAATTCATTAGCAGAGGGAATGGACGCGTGTATGGAAACTTCGGGCTTTACACCATGCATCATACGGCAGAATACAAATAATCCTCCTCCAGGGGCAGAAGAAAAACCGACATAAATTTGTTTAAATCATGCTCATTTTTCTCCAGCGGATGGGTTTGCAGAACCGAAGGCAACGCCTGATTCTACATTCCACTTGCTACGGGTGTTTGGCCATATTCAAATGAGGGTAACAAATTAGTGCTGATTAAATAAAACCTTTTACTTGAGGCGAATATTTTATCAGAAAAGGCCAACGGTGGAACGATGGGCAGCGGAAGGATGATAGAAGACGAAGCTTAAGTCGTTACATAATCAGAGCGAAAGACAACATACCATGATTATGGCAGAATTTATAAACCTTTTGTTTTTTTATTGGGGAGAGAAAATGGTGAAGAAAATCAATCATAGAAAGTGGAGCAAACAGAATGATGAACGATGCCAGTTAATCCATGTGGCCGACGATGAGTGGGAATTACAAATCGACTTCCGAAATAGCATCTTTTCCTAAAGATTATTCACCAGATGTGATAAAAGAAAATGAACGTTCGAAGAATGTTTCCGTAATACCAAGAACAAATACGGTACAAAGCCGGTACAATGAACAGAAAAAGGATGTCACTACGCCTATCCTTTTACCTACTTCTCGAAAGATGCCGCGATGTGTAGTACCACTTTTACGCATTTAAAGCCGTGGCAGATTCGGTTTACAGTTTGAGGTGTTTCGAAGCGAGGTTCCCAATGCTCCAATGCTTTTCTCGAAATGATTGTTAACATTTCACGTCACTTCCAGCAGCGTCGCGTTCGCTGATGAGTCTCTGTTAGGTGAACGGAATCGATTGAATGAAATTTTTTTTTCCGGAGCCGTTTATCGATTTTCTTTCAACCTCGACGTAACGAGAGCGCGGTTGGATGTTCCGTCGGGAACGCATGGAAAACTTGCACAGCCTTCGGATGAGAAGAAAACAGATTTGTTTCGTTCCAAATAAAGTGCTTTGTTTTGGTGAGGTAGTATCAATGGGTTGAAACCGAAATCATCGCGATAGGAAGGAGAATGAAACATCTGATTTCCCCGCCTCACGGAAGTAAAAGGTTGGGAACGGTTTCGGGGTGGTGTTTCTTTTCACCGAAAAGCCAAATCAAAAAAATAAAACCGCGTCTTGTAAACAATCCGGAATCGGAAAGAGGACGCCGAGAAGAGGAATAAACCCAGTCGGTTGGATTCGGCTGCGTCTGGGTTTTGTTTACCCTGCTTGGTGGGTTTCTTTCGAAACAATACAAACGATGTACAATACAATAAACGGTTGTGTAAACAATATCAAAGCGTTTAGTTTGGAAATAATAATATTATACTATCAGCCTGGCTTTCAGAGAATCATGTTTATCAGCAGACGAAATTAAAATTCAACAATGATGGTTCGTTTTCAGAACACTCTAAAAGTATATGTATCCAGGATGAATACATTTATTCAAATTTGTTACCGTGCTCCGTAGCTCAATTTTTTAGAGACTTCCAGCTTGAATGACGCCGATACAAACTTCGCTGGAATGATGCAGACATTGACTTCTCAATAACCGTTGCCTACAGACGCAGAGATGATATAGAAATAGGTGAATGGTACACGTGATGAGGTTGAACAATCTTGCGGTTCCTGGATTGATTTTTCCATTTTCGTTTGACAATTTAGGCCGAACCATCCAAATGCCTACGGTGCAAGATTGATATCCGTAATATGCAATTAACAGCATGCCGCGACAATTACAACGCCCGCTAACCCTTACACCAATGGACGTAAAAGATGGAAACATCTTTTTCAACCTACACGAACGTTGCTGCGCCATTCTTCGAATGCGGAGCACGGAAATGAAATAAATTATTCCTCAGCAACAGCACCGCCCGCAGCATAGTTCCGGAAAATTTTTCCCGGAAAATGAATGTTTGCTGTCTGTTCCAGGCTTTAGCGGAACGGATGGAGTCTCTCTTTTCATTACCACCATTTCACGGTACCGCATCAGCCTCGCGAGCAATGATGTGTGTCGAAGAGCGAAAGGTAGCGAAAAATGTGCACCGTTTTACCCGTGGCACATTCTTAGCTCACATCAAAGACGCGGACTCCTAACCAGCTTGGCGTTCATTAGGGTGTGCTACTTTTTCTCTCACATTCCGTGTCCCATTATTCTTTTCTGCTATATTTGGCACAGCATATTTCTGTTCGAAAATATAACGAACGCATCACTGTTTCAAGTGCGCCACGGTTTGCCCGGAACTCTCCATCCGGAAGGGAAACATCAATGTGTTTGTGACACTCTCCAGAAAACTTTCCTTGAGGAGCACTGCAGCTATGTACAATTTTGCTATTACAATTATCATAGTTAAGCTGAGAGAACATAAGCTTGGGAGCGACGCAATTAACTCGTTTTTCCTCAACATTGAAATTGAAGTGAATTCGTTGTGGTCGTGGCGAATAAGACGTGTATCACGAAACCACGTTTGATTGCTCTTTTGAGCCATTCTTTCCGCCACCCAAATTCGCCCGGTCCCAAACGTTGCTTGATACCGGCGTCAGAAATAGTCTCCAATGCTTGGGTATACGTGGTTTCTTGTTGTTCGTGTGGCTTACGGCGGCGGCGAACGGGGCGTTTATTTTTCGGAGCCGACTGAATGACAGGCCCATCGATATCCGTCGCATGGCGAAGGCAAATAAGCAGACCTGCGTTGAACAAAATGGTGGAACTTAAAGCGTTTCCGAAAAGTATATCTAAATATGCTGTGCAGTGCAGTGTAAATATTTCATCGCTTCATTCGCCCACTCAGCTCGTCAGTTGGCCAATATCGAATGACAGCTTCAGTATCGGACGATTCGTTTCGACAGACTGTCTGTCCGTCTGTCTGCTGAAAGGATTTCCTCTGCACTTCCCCGTGGGCTAGCTCCCGAGGACGCAGAGTAGAGGCAGTGACATTCTAAATGAAACGGGATAATATTGTATAGGTGATAAAGCAAAAACGAAACAATATCTGCTACAATCTACGTCCGTCCGATGGGAGTGGAAAATGAGAGCATCGAATAGATAATGTAGCAGAGATGAATAAAAGAAGCATGGGAAGATGATAATATTTTGAATAATTTTGGAGCGTGTTGATAAATTTTCCACCAGAGTATGATATTCCATCCCCCTTCGTTGTTTACGTCGCCCTTATTGCTCAAGATACTCCTTAATTAGTGCAATTATGTCGGCGGCAGATTATGCCTGTGGGAAAAAAACCATTTGAACCACTTCCCACGGACGCGTTCAAATAATCTCCATGAATACTGGCATAAAATATTTCGTAAAGACGATTAGAAGCAAATAGAATATGATGGCCCTGGAATTCCCATCACGCAGCTGTCGTGCCATATTGCGACTCCCCGTACAATCGTGCGACTGTCAAGCTTGTCAGGCGAGATCTGGAATGGATTGACAGTGGGCAAACGAAAAATGAACTCCCCCCTCCGCAAACTGCTCCCCCTCCCTCCCTTCCCAACCCAGCGCTTTCCACGTGCCCTTTGCATGGGGCGGCTTGGAATTATAAAATTTTGATTCACTTACTTCTTAGCTTTTGAGTGCGTCAAATGGTAATCCTGTCCAAGTGTTCGGTGCGATTTAGTTAAGCGGCTTTCCGGTGGATTTGAAGAGTTAACTCGGAGACGCGATGAATAGCGTATTTGAACCCCTCTTCCTTCTCCCCCTCGGCCCTCATTCGTCGATTAGAAGCTAACGAAAAAAAAAACAAACAATGAGCCCGGCTAGCATCAACCACGCAGCGGAATCGCTTGCACCTGGGAACAAAAGCGGGAGCTTCATCCATTTCTGGTCCAATTAAAAAGGAAGCATCTTCGCATGCCCCGAGTTGCGACGCGGCCCTATACTAGATCGAGAGGTAGAGAGTGTGCTCGTTTTTCCACCCATCATTTTGCTGCCCGTGATCGTGGCTGAGTGGGAGAGGGTGGGCGAAATAAGACAGATTTCTTTACACTCGAACGCACTCGAATGGTTCAATGAAGGAAACTTTCAAGTGAGAGGACCGGTGGGAGGAAGCCAACAGGAGTGGAGTAGAGAAAGAGGCGAAGTTCGTCCATGTGTATGAAGGAGTGAAGCTGGGCTGGGGAAGAGAGAGCGAAAGATCGGAAGGAAAAACGCCAGCAGAACGCAAATTTGCATACCGAGAAATGAGATTTCCGGGAAGTGGAAAGTGCGAATGCCGCTGGGAAATTTTGCCCATGCTTCCCTACCGCCGAGGTGGGAGCTGTGAAAAAAATAATCGGAAGACGTTTGTCTTGAATGCCAAAGCGCTAACGACGCCTTGAGGACGATCTGCTGGAGCTTTGGAAGAGCGCGAGTCGGAAAGAAAGGCCGTTCAGCATACCATTTCTACACTTCGCTGTCGATGACGGGTGAGATGATTGAGTTGGTGACCCTCTCCGTGCCTCGCCCCGCCGCCCGGGACAGTTCCCGCGCGAACGGCGGATTGTCAGTCAAGTGAAAATGTGTGGAAAACGACAGGTCATTTTCACAAAGTGACAGGACGCGCGACGTCGTGATGCCGACTGGCGAGCAGAATAAACCGTTCATGAAGAGGGCTTTTCATGAACTTTCTACCACCGGAGGCTTGGCTGGCGTCGCAGGCCATTAGGAAAAGTCTGCGAACCTCTTATGTAAATCACGCTCGCGTAATGAGAACCGAACGAAGTAGCGAGTGCTCGAATTTTGGAGTTTGTTGTTTCCAACGGTTTTTAAATGCCCCAGGTTTCCCGTTTCTTTTTTCCCCGTCCACCAGCGCAAGGTCGTTTTTTTGTGATTCATTAGTATGCGTCCTGCGTACCTCTGCTGGTTTGTCACGTTGGCGGGGAAATTAACATCCAGCTTTTCTTCCCCGATATATTCTTGTGGTTCGTTCAATTAACCTTTATTTCAACTTGGGCAATATCGAATATGTTTTATGTTTCTCCAATTTTTTTTGCGATCTGCTTTTTGATCTTTTTCCCATACCTGAAGACGTTCTAATCATTTTTTTTGTTATGTTCAAGATAAGACTCAAACATGGAGCAAAGCGACACAACACAGCGAGAAGACGCATGTAGCAGTTTCATAAATGTCCCTACTGTGTTAGAATGTCCCAGCTCTATTTATTAGTAGGGAAAACGAAAATCACTAAGCCGACTTCTCAGCGCTCACGCTTGAAATTTCCCATATCTAGGAGCCGAGATTTCAGGCAGAACATTTCCCTTGAGGTACTCACACGGCAACGGCCCGCCGTGCGCATCCCTGGGGCAAATTTAACGAAAATTGTCTGCTTACATGGTCCTGGCGAAATGTTCCAGTGTCTCCTCTGGTCGCCGCAGAAAATTTACACGTATTCGAGGAAACCGTAAAACGGATACAACCGCTCGGCACACACCGGAATTAATAATGGATGCTGCAGAAGAGCCCGGAGTGGCAACTTAACGGCCGCACTGCGATCCAGGGTCTCTTCTATCCCTTCCCGTGGCTTCACGCATCTCGAACGCTTCAGCTTAAGCAGGAAAGAAAGCGTAGCTCATTAACATAGTTTATTCGTGGGCACACACGGATTTCGGATATGATAAATTAGCTGCCCGTCCAAACCATTTGTGTTGACGTTTTTTTCCCCCACACACTACCGCACTCCGTTCGACGTATCGCAAAGCGGAAGCTGTAGTTGGTGTTTGTTCAAGCTGTCGATTCTGTCAACAGAATGTCGCCGCCGTGTTGGTAATAAATTTTAATAATCTCCGATTTTTTACCTACCGCCAGTGCTGGTTGTTCGTGAAATTTCCCTATGTTCGGAACATCCGCACGGCGGTTCGATTATGATGTACTGCAGATGCACACTGGGCATCGTGCCAAGAAAAGCGGGAAAAACACAATGGAGGATGAATAGCGCCTCCCGATAAACCAGTTGACTGTTTCTTCAGGTGCCCTGCATGCCGTGGAAGGGTCGGGCGCATGGTGTAGCGAATGTAGCCAGCATCGCTTGTGGGTCACCGAACATCCAATGGTCCCGAACGGTCTGTTAGATCTCGAAAGCCTGTAAGTAGGTAGGCCCTGACTGACAGCAACTGTACTGCCGATGCAATAAGAAAGAGGCAGCATGTGGAAACATGGGGCTTGGAAGAGATTAAATGGCCGGTTTTTGGCACCGTACGTTTGGTTCCGAAAAACTGATGAGTGTGACTGTCTTGAGAGTTGCTTTGTTCAGTATGCATTTTGCAAATGTGAAATCTGTTCCGCTATTTTGTTTTCTTCGCCATATGCCGTGGGAAGTTGTTGTTAAGCGAGGGTAAATGAATACTTGAGCTGTCCGATCGATTCCAGTACTCAACCGAAATAAGTCCTCACAAACAACGTCTTGAAGTCAGCTGTACATCAACGGAAGGACCTGGAGAAAACGAACGGGGATGGTGCAAGGGACCCTTGGTTACAACACCGCGTAGGTCGTGAAGCAAAATCCCCTTCCGCCACTTGAAACGAAGCGAAAGCATCATTGTAAACTCGGCGAAAACACCCCGACGGCGATTGGCGCAGCGATCGTCAGCGGTTTGCCTCCGGGAGGACGGTTGTACACTGAGGCCCACGTAAACGAGTGCCATTGTTCGGCTTCCAGTTCATTACGGTGGTGATAATGATCGCAGTCCTCCCCCCTTTTCACCCGCGGGCAACGGAAAAAGCTGCGATTGCGGACTCTCGCCAACGGAGAGTAGGGGGTCTCGTTCGCGGTTTAAGTGTTCCGCCTGGGGGATAATGAAACGATAATTCCTCCCTTTGTTCGGGTTCGTGGTTTTTCAAGCGTTCCGAGAACAACCCTACCGAGGTGCTGCGTGCCTGTTTGATAGATAATTTTGCGTAACGCATTTTTGTGGACTGCTTTTGATTGTCATTGTTTCTAAAATACACCTCTAACGGTTCCTTTTTTTTTCGAATGATAAATTAACGCACAATCGCTCCGTGTAATGTAGAATGAAGTGGAATGGGTAACACCGAAAAACAGGCCGGCATTAATATAAATCGAGCAGCTTTGGACAGATTTGAAGCTTGTTTTTATGAAAAGAAATTCCGTTGACGTACATTACAACCACATACTCATACACGTATGAACGCCCACTTGGAAGGGAGGGCAATAAATACCGTTTCGGCACAATTGCTTTCCAAATTCATTTCCGAAAAAGCATGCTTATCCCCTGGCTCAGTGGAACTGTGTCCGTACAGCGGACACAGCGGACCACAAGGCCAGCGGAGGCGAAGGATATTCGCGGAAACAATCTGTGCCTCGTCGAAAGATATTAGCCTGGCTTACGTACCATTCCACGCGGCAACTTGTTATTCGTTTCAACGAGCTTTCTCCCGTTCGGCCGCGGACGACTGTAAGCCAGCGTCGGGGCTTTATTCGCATTTGCGAGATGGGGGATGGTATTTATTTCGTAAAACAATCCATCCATATGCTACATTCTTGACGATGGCGTTCACCATCCGTTCCGGACAAACAATGGCCCCACCGCTGAAGTGGTGTGGTTTCGATTTCCAGCATGAATGTTGAGCAGAGAAAAAATATATGAAAGAGTAGACACCCCCGCTCCAAATGGCAGGGAGTTATCGGGGCTTCAACCCCTAGCTGAGCCTGGTGGACAGTTCGTCATCGTCAACCTGCAGTACCACACGTTTCCACAGCCAGCGTATAGGCCCACCATCTGCTGGGACATCGTGCAAAAGTGTGGCGAGGCGAAGGCACGCACAGTGACGTGAAGCCGAAGTTTCCGGACAAGGCGATCGGCTGGTACGTGCTTGGGTTACTCCGCCAGCTTGCCAACTCGCTTACTGCCCGCGGGCTGCAAAGCCCAATAAACCATCCCCGAAATGGCGCGTCCTTAAGTGTTCACTGGACCGGGGGTGCTCTCGAGCCGCGGGGCCGTGGAGTACCGCGAAGAGTTGTGCCATTTGGTCCACGTTTTCCAGCATAATTTATGCGCGTGTGCCTCGGACGATGGCTGCTCCCGCGAGAAGCTCGCGCTGTCAATAGCTCAAATGACAATTTCGGACGGTCCAGCAGTCGCTTCCTTTTTTCGCTCATTGCCACTCCCCACCGCATCCGTCCCCCGGCGCCGTTTGTCATCAAGCTGTTGAGAGTGGCCGCTCGGGGACAATGGCATTATTTCATGGCTCCAGCTGAGACCATGCTGCTGACAGATGAGATGTTGCCTTCCAGCAACATCGTTTCCTGCATCCGGCGAGGAATCTTTCATCGATCAGAGCAACGGGCATGGCGCGGCTTAGGTGGCGAATTCTTCGCATGAGTGGCATTTTAATTAATTTGTAATTATTTGCGTTCACGTGTCCGAGAGCGACGTTTGAATTTCTTTACCGATGCTATGTTTTGCGATTGGCAATTTAAAAGTTTTTTTAATTTATCTATGAAGCAATTGTTGATGGATAAATCAATTTAATTTGGGACAGTTTTTCGGGGTGAAATTACTTTGAGTATTTCAAGCTGTAAAACTATTGAAACAAAATATATATGTGCATCGCTCGAAAAGAGCGGTGCTGTGACTGCAAGCATCTGGTTGTTATTTTATAACTGTCGAAGAAGTGTACCAGAAAATCGAAGCACTGTGGAAAGCGCTCACGTTTAGCATAGATAACATCAACCGGTGAGCTGGAAATAGTGGCGTCAGTTCCATGGAACGTACGCTGATTAAAAAACTACGTATCCGCGAAAGGAATTCATTATAGAGCGGAGCATGATGCAATGTTCACTAGTTGAGTGAAAACAGAGCCATGAAATCTGCATGCTGCACAATGTTTCAATCTGGCAACTCGCTGCTTCTTTCCTGCTGTCCCATTTCTAGTTGTTTTGATTCTCCGGTGCATGTTTGCATCAGCATTTCGAATAGCGAACAGCAGCGGAGCGCCGGGAGCTTCAACGGCAGGCTGATAAATAAACGGTAATGATGATTTATACTATTTACATATTCTTCGTCAGCTCATCCCTCCAATGGTTGTTTTTTTTCGATTTTTCTGCCCTGTCGGCTTAGTCCCTTGCTGGAAGTCTGCCATCAGAACTTGTTGTCGGTGGAAAATGTTATTAATTTTAATGTATGCAAAAGCTCATTCGCGGTCGTCCAACGGTCGGATTCCGTTTGAGAGCACTTGTCTGTGCGCCGTGGCTCTCGCTCGCACGGCGCCTTGGACTATGAGCGACGTACCTGGCAGACAGTTATTACGTACTTATGCTCTAATTAAAGCTGATACCAGCCTGAAGTTGTTAGTGAATGTGCGAACTAGCGTGATAATAAGATTACGACATACTTCCAGGCTATTCCACCCGACAGTACCCAACGCAGTAGCCCCGTGTTCTACTTTAAAATTTTTTCTCGCTTTTATTCGCCTGTTGACATTCTTCCGGTGCCGCTGCCATCCTTCCATTTCCACGCATCTATGCCCTATCGGTACTCTGCAGGTAAATGGTGCAAAGGGTGCGAAGAGGACTTCTAGCTGAGGACATTCAAAATAAACTGAGGAAAGAAGAGCACCTAAAGATGGAGCCGGATGCTCTCGTCTTTTTTATTTCATTAGATGTTAGTGTGGCACATTATGCAATGCTTTGCACTAGATTGCTGAAGTCTACGAGTGAAAAATTGTCTTCAAACTGATGTTTTCATTTTCACGTTTCATGCTTCTTTGTGCAATTTATGGAAGGAAAGCAAAAATGACGCAAAAGTACTAACACAGAGTGAATGTTCAATGGATTGAGGAATCAGAACTGCAACAGCACATGTTTAATCCAAATGGGCTGCTTCTACAGTAGTGCAACATTTAAAATGTTCAACTACTGGTAGCTCGTGTTCATTTGAGCGTGTGAATTAAACATTTGTTGTTTTAAACCAAACCCACTGTTGTACGGCTCGGCGGTGCAATGTTTTTGTCAGAGGGATTTTTTTTTGATAAACTAACTGTAAAATGAATATTCATGCGTTTAAGCTTAATGCGTTGTCCTGCACAACGAAATATTTCCACTTCTGAAAGTGTTTGTTTCTTTGCACGATAAGAGGTTTTTTTTTATATTCAATGCACCCTAGCGGGCACGTTTAGTGACTTCATACTTGCTTGTCCATCGCGCCCAGGTAATGTCCTGTTTATTCTACCGACTGAGCGACATTAAATCGGGCGTTGCATGTGTGTTTGAAGGGTGCGAATGGAAATCATCCGTCCACCCCGGCCATTTCGGGCCGGGTGGACGGACCCGGACAATTGCAGGGCGCTGCGAGGATGTCGCTAGGAACCGCACGTCCAGTGCAGACGGACGCTCCCGACGGGCAGGAATCATTTCGTGCCACTTTAACAATCGCTCTGGGGTCAGCCGAGCGTGTTCAGTGGACTGACAGCAACAAATGGACGAAACATAATTAATAGCGTACATTCACGGCAGCAGATGGCTGTCCCCACGTTCGAACCGCGTCGGTGTAATTAGCCATCGGAGGTGAGTCCTCCGTGAGGGGCGGAATCATAATTACGGTAATAAACTTACGACATCAGAGGCACACTTCACGGACTTTCGCGGGCCGTGTATGGTGGGGTGCAAGCCGCGGAAGAGCGTACTGCTACATCTTCCAGCTTTATGACCTCCCGTTTCCGTATTTATCCGTTCTTTCATCTATTAATTCCTCGTACACACACCCGCAGCCTTAAGCAGGTCTCGTGGCATTCACTCGAGCATTCTTTTTGTGTGTAAAGGGCGTCCCCACTATTGCCTCCAGTTTGTACAAAGAAATGAGATAAAAGCCCATGGTCGTCAGAAAACCCAGCACAGAATGAATGAATGAGAATGGCCAGCAGAAGATTAAGTCTTCTGTACTAGATATACATAAAATAGAGTCACTGCAGTGAAGATGAGATGAAGCTGTAAAATACAAATAAAACATTAATTGAGTTATGCAGGCGAGTGCAACCAATTATTTGTCAAGAAACAGCTCATGCGGTTGGGGTTTTAAATGAGAATTAATTTGTTAGCAATGGCGAGCATTTAGCTATTTGTGTTACTTAGTAATCAATTAGGGATAGTATTTACCAATGCATCTATTAATTCAACATCTCAGAATGCCTTCATCCATTCATCGGTCCGTCGTTTGTTCTGTTGTTGATTGTTATTGATTTCCCATCATCGATGTTTTTGAACTGCTCTGCGAGATATGTCTACGCTTACATAGCGGAAACAATTAAAACAAAAGTTTGTGGAAAACGGTGGTACTTAAGCCCTCACCACAGCATAGTGCTAACTTTCTCCGAACTACGGCTGCGAAGAATATGTAGGAACGCTTAAACGTTCTATCGAATGAGACGCCTCCGACGAGAGCTTATTGCATCTTGATACGATCAATTACGGCTTCGGGCGATAAGGAAGCGCGAAGGATACTAATCAATATGATGCCGTGCCGTGTGTGGCAGCGAGAACTGGACAAGGCATGAATCTACCGAAGCGCCAAAATACAGTTCGACGAAAGGAAGAAGTTTTGCAGCAACGAAGCGAAACTAATAACAATGTACAACTTGTACAGCTTGGTACGATACAGTTTCGCGAATCCTCACAATCCTTATGACCAAAGTTGGCCTTGCGGTTGCGGTGAAACTTTCCTCCGAATATGAGTTCTCTCTTAGTGTTCTTCGATTCGGCACGAATGTTATCCGCCATCCAGCGCGAACTTCGATATTGCGCTGCAAAAGCGAAGGAAGTTTCTCTGAAAAAAATCATGTTCCGTCTCAACGTATGATCAATGCTGCTGCTCGCCAGATATGATTGATGATCCTGCGGTTTGGGTTTTCCCGTGGATTTCTCTGCACGTGGAAACGAATTGAGTTGTTAATGATCTAGGATCGAAGAAGTGAAGGGATGAAATAAAAAATCGCCGGACCTCGGACGACTGGTGAAAAAAAAAATCAACAAAACTGTGTAGGGGCATCATTTGAAAGCTGATCCCAATAGATACGTTACGGAAAGTTCACAAAATATTGGACATTATTTATGCCTTCGAAAAAAGTCTTCACGACCGACAAAAGCAGTCCATTTTTAGCGGGGATGGTTTTTAATCCCTTTTTAATGAACGGAAACAGAACAAAAGTCGTTTCCAAGGGTTGTTTTAGGCCAGTATGAAATATTAAGGAAAGAAGAAAAGACATTAGAAGAAAAAGAAAAGGCTTTAGACATTATAATCAGCTGAAAAGTTGCCAAGTATTTTTTCCCCCTTTGTCGCCCACTTCATAACCCTGACCGTTTGATTAGCGAAAGAGTCTTTACAGAAAAGGATGCGTGTAATCGCATTAGGTCGAAGACGGCGCCGATCCCATTGGACATTCATTAGTCTACCTAGAAAAGGGATCATTGAAATAGTTGGAAAGGTAGAAATGCTAATCCTAACCGGAAAAAAACTCAAAGTATTTTTCTTCCAGGAAATGTTAATTTATTTATAGCCATTTTGAATTTCAACAGCAACAAGTATCACAAAAACCTTGTTCAAACTTCCCATTCGATTATAGCCATACTGGAATCGCGGTATGAATGTGTAAAGAAAAATTCATCATCAGTTACATTTTCGAAAAGGTTTTTCTTTTTTCTATTGAGTCACTGTCTGCAGAACCTGCCGATGCATAATAAGCCGATGTTGAGTGCGTACAGATAGTCACATTTTAAATGACACACGTGGCGCAGGCTGGCTCATTAATTTGAGACGATCGAGAAAAAAAACTGAGCGAGCCCACTCGTAGTTTTCGCATATTACCAACTGGGCTTTTTTATTCCATCGCCGTGTGTAATGTACTATCTGTTGCAAAAATACACCGTGCCTGGTAAAACCACTCAACCATGCTGGAATGGGTCGATGATCACTTTTGGTCGACGCGAAAATGAAATGGCACTTCATGTTTCTTTCTTTCTATTTTTGCCTGCATGCGGCTTCCACAGGGCGCTTTTCCATAGTGCACTGCGAAGCAGTTTTTATATACAGTGACTGCGCTTCGACTGGCAGGGAGATTTATTTTCCATTTGTGATAAAATTGCATAATCCTTCGGTAGCATTTTAAATTTCTTCTTGAACGAGAAAGCGAACGCATAGAAGGACTTGCAGAATGTAATTGCTATACCTGCTGTTTGTTCGCCATTTTGAAGGTTCGTTAGGGATCGCTGCAGATTCGCTGGGTAGTTTTGCAAATGAGACCTGAGAGTGCCGTCTTGAAATTGAAAGAAAGAACAAAAGGGAGAATAAGAATCAGGAAAAATACCTATCCTTGGCTTCAGAAAGCTTTTAAGTTTCGACGATTTCCTGGATTCATGCATTCTGTCCGAATTCCCTTTTCGGGGACTGTTGGTAATGGAATGTAAATAATTTTCCATGGTTTACCTCTTCCTCGACGTCCAACGTGAACGATTTGTACCTACGCGAAATGTTCGTGGTGTTGAAAAAGTTTCAAAAAGAATACCGACAGGATGACGAAACTTTAAACAGATTAGCTTCTTGTTCGAATCGATTAACCATTTCGATACTGTCATCTTGTTTTTTATTTGATATGCTTAACTGTGAAAATAAAAAACGTAAATTTAATTCGCCTCTTTACTCATGCATCAACAGTCTTCCGCACAAAGTCGTAAAATAAAATGACCTCATTCGAAGCGGTTGAGCGAAAAAAGTTGTGTAACATTTCCAGGGCAGGCCTGCTAACATCTCTTGTCAATCTTCCCCGGCGATTCTAATGCGATAGCGTTTGTAAAAAACCCAACTGCTACTCACATTGAGCTTACATTCATGCGAACGACTCGTGAGTGAGCCGTGTTCGGCGTTCACGTTGGGCGACAATTTGTCATTAACATGAAGCGACCGTAAAACCGTAAAGGAGCTTTCTTTCACATGCCATTGCTTCGGTTCTGCGGCAGGACGGATCTCCGCAACAACCGGCGTGACGAAACGCTGCCGTGTTTCCCTGGCATTCACCCGGCCCACGTGGTCCGTTTTTTAGTCCTGGGAAATGCCAACAGCAATCCTCGCCTTCACCCATTGGATATCCCTTAATCTGCTTACGGCCATGCTCGACGATGCTCTGTCGGAGCTCGGCGCTGTCGCTGAGTTGTTTGCCTACGGTATACATCCACCTCCTGGTGCTGGATAGCGCCGGCAGCGACTTACGAGCTGGTTCACGTTCGCTAGTCGAAGGTTCCGTGAGTCCTTACCGGACCGGCCTATTGTCATGATCTTCCGGGACGCGCAGTCTTATGGCCGGGTTACGAAAAGTGAACCTTGTGCCAAGCACCGCCGATCCCTTTCCCATGGAGACCCAGTGTTAAGTGGCCCGGAATCTGGAATCCGAGGCTTACCGACGGTTTGCCAATAGGCCCGACAATGGCGCTGCCAATAATTAATCTTTCTAGTATCATCGGCATTGTTTCCTTTGCTGAATGCCACGCTGCACATGGAATCCGAATGCGGTTTGTCCGGAAGCTCAGAGTGCATGATGCGTTCAATCGATTTCGAAAAGTGATTTTCCACTTGAAAAAAGGTCCTGCTCTGTAACTGTGGACTTACAGTTGAAGTTTTTGATATACCTGCAGTACAAGGTTGCACTGAAGTAAAAAGCCCTAAACTGCTAGAAATATTTTCAATAAAGCCACTGCTCCATAAATATTAATGCTGGAACGCAAGCGTGCCTTCATTCTGAAGCCTTATGCATGCATCTATTGCCTCCGTCTATCCCATCGTGCCTGTCCAGTTAAAAAAACAGAAAATAATAGAATGGATTCCCAAGTCCCTATTTCCCGAGCACCGGGCTGAGCAGAGGAAAGCAGCAAAAAGTTGAATCATTCCCAACTGCTTTCAAAATCAATCTACTCCGTGAATCTCGAAGGGATGAGTGATAGAAAAAAATATTATTTCATGAAAGATTCATGCATACAGCCAGATTCGATGTAGCAGACGAAGGAAAAACAGCCATACTCTTTACACTGGTACCGAAGGCGAACGAGCAGGTTCGTAAAAAGTTGAGGAATAGATCAGAGCCCTAGCTGATGAGAAGCAATTGTCAATTGACGTTTGGAGTCGTGTTTTGCTTCCCGTTAGGGAATCGTCGGAATGTTTTGAAGCGAATCGTGCCGGAGTGGTGGTGGAAGAGCAGGAAGCAAAAAAAAACATCTTACATTTTTATGGACACTGAAGTCGGGTCCTGTTTGGCTGTGTTTTATGTAGCACGTGCAGCTGCCCACTCTGGAGAAAACAGCGGAAGAATTACTAGGTAAAAATGCGATTCCTTCGCCGGGACGTCTCTTCGGAGCATATTGAATGAATTTAATCAGATTCTTGAGGTGAACTCTAAGCCGGATTGAATGCGAGCGAATCGGGGAAAAAATAGAATACATCCCGGTAAAGTACTTTGCATCTCGTTTCCCGATGCAGTGTTTTGTTTATCCTCGGTATATAAACAGCATTCAGTCGGCGATGACCACCGTGCGGCCCTTATGGAAGCAATAGGAAAACTATAAATAAGGGCGACAGTGGAGCACCGAAGCGCCCCGTATCGAACGACGGTGAGCATACTGTGGTATTGTGCATAATAGCGTACAATAATGGAATAGGTAATAGGACCGGCTCCACAATGTCCTCGTAGGTGGAAGATGTATTTCATACATTATGGCGAGTGTTGCCGGAAAGTACAACCACTTCCACCTCTTACTCGTACTCGCGAGAGCACGGCGTGCCGAAAGCAGACCGGAAAAGCTGAAAATGGTGCATGGGGAAGGCGTGGGAGCCTCGTCGAAGGGTGACTCCTCCACATTCCGCCCCACTAGCTCTGGCAGCCGGATGCTAAACTACACATTACACATCCTGGCCCCGTGGCTACAATAAAGTGGAACTATTTATGACCTACACGCCATACATAGCGCATGTTCCCCAAGGAAAAGTGCCGGACGCTGAGCGAAACCCCGTTCAGCATTCCGTTGCAGTAGGGGCAGCGGGTATCGGGGCCGAGGGGAACTTGTTGGTTCCACATAAACGTACCCAGTGGCCTTTCTTTGAGGTTAGCTGGGCGGCTACGGATGAGCCGGGCACCATCAATCAAGTTTGAATAGACTTCAAAATTATGCTGGAGACGATTGAGACCCGAGCAGAAACGTACGTCCGGTCGAGTAGTTCTAAGCAAACCGTACTTTAAGTCGGCATGAATGCACGATTATCAACAAAGATTTATTGCAGACACGTTCAACGCAATGTATTATCTCCTATTTAACTTCTTAAATGGGTATTTGAATTCCAGCGACGTTGGTGGACGTTCCTTCACT
Source organism: Anopheles plumbeus (assembly GCA_034621735.1). NCBI lineage: Eukaryota > Metazoa > Arthropoda > Insecta > Diptera > Culicidae > Anopheles > Anopheles plumbeus. Next base: position 18,877,483 of record JAOEFI010000003.1, read on the forward strand.
TACTTTTATGCTTCATTTGGTTACGGTTGCGCCGGTCTGGGCGAATCATGTTGACCCCAACGGCGAGAAAGAGATAATTTTGTGTGGCACTTCTCGTTAATTTTTTACACGACCAACTACAATCAGCATTTTTCATCAGAGCTTACCGTCGTGCCCTTGCCCCTCGCGATAATGGAAGTAAGTCGTCTCGATTCACTTGTGCTGGCTTACCTTCGCTTACCAGCGCTGCTAACACTGGTCCACGACAGTCAAAGGACATGTCGTAAATCACTGTCGAAATGGCAAAAATGAGGGTCACGATCCGGCGGGCATTCGTGGAATTGGGTTCGAGTTTCCAGGGGCGGACAACGTCGTCGGTCGCTCGGTGGAAGCTGGTTGGAAACGGGGTTTACTTTGAAATTCATCGGAATCACGCGATTTTCGGAAAACATTCCCGCGCGTCACACTCTTCTTCCTGTGCCCTTCTTCAGCAAACGAACGAACGTTGAACGTTGACGAAGAGCCGTGAATAATTACCGTTTGGTATTATTATTAATTCATTACATAAACATCTGACACCCACATATCCAGCCGCTGTCAAATAGCTGTCCTTCCGGGATTGTCGAATTCCTTACGGGTGGAAATGGTTTAATCTTGTGCGTTTTTGCTTCATTTTCTTTCATAAGGAATCCGCCACGCTAGGTAAGTAAGGTTTATCTTCGGGGCAGATTTTCCTTTTCATTTCCCTTGTCGAAGACAGTGCAAAGTGCGAAAAGAGTGTAAATATGGAAGAATTAGATTTTCCTTAAGTCTTCTGGGTGACTTGTCGATGCCGGCACAACCAGGAACGTTAGCAGGTGTAATTTTAATATATTACATTTCCTTTTCTTTTCTAACTCTTCGCTTCAGGCGTGACCGTGCCGGGATTGAGAATGCAAGGTAATCAACTTTTGGTTATGAGGTTTCACTTTCAAACATGCAGAAGAATGGAGTCCCCTTCGAGCAGGATAGGTCCTTTTTACGTGGCTGGAATCATAGGCGTCGTGTTGTCAAGGATTTGCACTTAGGATACACCAGATTGGATTTGATCCTTTTTCAAATTTAACTTTTTTAAGGACGCGTTTTTAAGAACCTTATGTATGACCGATGTGAATGTGAAACCTATGTGGGATGTTTGACTTTGCAGCCTCTACACAAATCAGAGAACATAAGCTTCCACCATCTATCTTATTGGGGAGGCAAGCTTTAAAAGAAAAAACTCTGCCATGCAGAAGGACATTTGATGAACGACTGAGAATCATGGCTTGCGCAGGAAAAGTCGAATCGGACGAAGGAATGGCTCAATGTCTCTATAAAGCTAATCAGTAGAAGAGGTTCTACCTATACTGTAACATATGCTTGACCTTGAATGGAACATCTGCTTAAACTGCTCGAACAGCTTCGAAATGTGGAAATATGTTGTTGTCTGGCCAATGTGTGCTCGCCATTCATCTCACTCTTGATGTGGCACGAATCGTATTATTACAGATACCATACTTGTGCAATATCCTAATGGTATTCAATTGGTATCAGGATTGAATTGAATTACGAGAATTTCTTTGTAGCCCAGTGATCCAAGTTTGCTTCATGATTTGTGGCACACATGAGAAACAAACAGTTCGATTCGATTCGGTTCGTAATATAATGCACAGCATATGTATTGGCACTGGTAAAAATAGCAGTATCTTTGCTGTGGCAGAATCACTTGCTATAAAGACGTACCTTCACCATTCGGTAGGTGGTTACATTGAATTAGTCATCGGGGCGTTTTGGTATAGGTAACCCGTATTAGTTACCTCTATCCATAATCTGCTCAACCCAACCTCAAGTCAAACGAAATCTGCTGGATGCCATGCGCCTTACTTCCTGAGTTCCTGCTCTTCTTCTGTTTCTCCTGTTCGATCGGATTGGTAATTTCGTCATGTGCGTAAGGAAAACCATGAATACTCTTCCGGAGTCAGTGCGATGAAAAATATGAAATCATTTGTTTCGACGTTCTCGCTGTCAGGGTCGAGTCAAAGTGTTTCGCCAGATTCACGGCGATAGGAGCGTAACGAATGGCAAAAATAAATTGCTCGCTCGTTTCGAAATCCATTTTCCCTTGTTCGCCAACGTCGAGAGTTTTCCCACACCATAGAAGGATACAAGGTCGTATTTTTTTTTTCACCGTCACCTATCGCTCTTTCGTTGCCACGCAATTCGTTCAACGGTTCGGTGTAGGTTCGCCCCCTTTTTGGCGGGCCTCTGCGGTTGCTGTTGCTCGTGTTTGTTCAATTTTGAAAATAAAAGATCGCCCTAGAACCGATTCGTCACGGGTGCGACACTTCCGACGGCCCCGGGCATGTTCATCTGTTGAGTTTCCACATGTGATGTACCGGTTGTGTTATTTTTTTCTCTTCACTATATTCTATTCCGTGCTTTCTTCGCTACGTCGTCGGTTCGGTTTTGTGTCTCTGCTTCTCCGGCGCAACCTCAACCGTTTGCGGGACTGCTGCCGGTTGTTTTATGGCAGGTTTTGTTTGTTCGCCCTCCGGCTCCCGAACGTTCCTCGTGCGTTGTTCAAACAGTTCTTCGATTTATCCGGACGCAAAAAAATCATAGCTGATAAGGAAACCTGCCTTCACGCCAGACAACGGATCGCAAGGCTACATCGATTGTTTCGTCACTTCAGTGCATTGTGTTCCGCTTGATGTTTGATCGAATTATTTAGTGTCACATAAAACGGTAGGTCAACACAAACAACAACTGCTTCGTGGCTAGTGATTGTGGAAACTTCTCGAAATTGAATTGAACCTTAAAAGAACAGAGCTTTTCATTGTTCTGCCGTTCCTACCAAAGCATATATAAATGTGCTATTTTACTGAACAATGGAGGCGCCTAGTACTTCATTATTCGGGTTCAAGAAAGAAGGTGTGCGTTCAAATTCTTAAATACATTTAGGTTTTAGATTGGAACTACGACGAACTACTTTCTCATTTTATGTTTCAAATTTAGTAGATAGTTGGACTTTCATGTCTGTTGTCTCGTCGCCGGTTGTTATCTCTAGCCTGTTGTCTTGGTCGATGTGTGTGACTACCACTTCCACACGTTGCAGTCATGGATAAACCAATGAAAGGTAATTCCTTCCGCCGATAGTGATTGATTGTGTTAGGTGTTAGGCGTTTCCTCGCGGGGAAAACTACTACAATTTTCTGATTCTTTGATGATTGATCGATTTTTCGCTGACTCGGGGTGCTCGTAGGCTCTCTTTGGTTTTCCAGCAAATCCACATGCAACTGAATCCCAACCTATCTAACAATATCACTGATAGAGCACATGCTACATTCTACGGTCTTTGATTATTGACGTTTCGTGGAGGAAAGTAGAACGGAACGGCATAAGCGGTCGTCGACCAAGGTTCATTGGAACAGGTTTCCGTTTGTTAGTTGAAGAACAGCCTTGGGATGTGCTACTGAGTACTGGAGCGCGCGGAACGCACTCGACGAGTTGATTGATTGCTGCTTAGCTACAAGAAGTTGAAGATGTGTTGGGGCAGCATCCTGCAACGCAGAAAACATCCTACGGTTGTCGTCTGCGATATTCATACGCATGTGCCTGTGTATGTGAGATTTGAAATGAGCTCTGCTCAACGAGTAATTAATTGAAATGCACCTTTGAAGATAAGATTTATCCAAGCAAATGAAAAGCAAAGTGGCTTATGCTGCTCTATGCTGCGGATTGGATTTCTCCTGAATCGAATGGCTCAACTGCAAATGAAAACACACCCGTCACAGGACGCTACGGTCTGTATGCTGCAGCGGATCAGAATAAACTATCGAAAGAGAGTTTCCTTTTGCAAAGCCTCCAGCTGTGAGCGGCGACTGGATGTGCGGGCTGGGAATAGCACAAACTATGTTGTGGCATCCCGCAGCTTATCGCATTTATCATCGGATGATTAGCTGGATTCTGCTGCAGTGGTTGCTGTTGATGGCTGCATGGCGCCCTCCCGCCCCGTGCGATGAATAATGGGTTTTTGTGTTTTGCGCCTCCGCCTTTGTCGTGGGAAGAATGGGCCAGGATCCTTGTCAGGAGCGTTCTGACAACTTTCCACTGATGGCTTGATTACAAGCCAAAGCGACAGCTGAAAAGCCACCGCCAAGACAGACCGAGCAACAGATGAAACCCTCCACAGGACACACGTGTGAGTGTCTGCGGCGAGGGCCCATACTGACGAGTCGGGCGGAGCGAGTGGGCAATGATATTCGTCCCACGTGTCACCATCGCAGTGCAGCAGAGCGCGGTGGGTCCATCGGACTGTACTTAACTGACGTCACAGTGGCAGATGTCTTGTAACATTTATTTATAATCCTTTCATGCGGTCGGCTCTGGTTTCCTTCCACCCCTACCCGCCTCTTTAGAACAATTGCGCACAACAGCAAAATTCATGCACCGTTTTCCGGGGACACAAAGGAAAACGCACACAAATACTTTCAAAGCAGTTGGGCGGAACCAGGGGGGCCGGGTGGCAGCGGGGGTGGGAAGTACATGAAAAGAATTTGTCTTTCATTTTTCCAGCCCGCTCCGATTGTGGACGAGCGAAATTTATATCTACGTTTGTCGACAGGCCCAACTTTCCGAATTTTTCAGGCGAGCCTAACGAAGCGAAGAATTGCGAAAATTTTGTCAGACCTTCCACCATTCCATAACCATGCCGCGTGGTAAGCCTTGCGGAGCACAATGTGAAGCTGGAGAAAACGGTGAACAAACACAAAGCGCTGGTGCGCCTCGCCGGGTGATGGCGGGAAAAATGGAGCTTGACATGTCCCCATAGTCGATGTTGTGCTGAGTCAGAAGAACGGTATTAATTATACATTCATCTATTTCGAATGACTTTATCAGATGTCGCAGTGCGATATGTAGAGGCATATGCTGATCTTACGAAAAGAAATTCCGAGTTTTAGGGGGGAAAGTTGACCCAAAAGAATTTGAGAGTTCTTTGCAACAGGTTTTCCCGATAACGAATCTCGCACGACCACCGTTGAATAACGAAATGTGGATAGTAATAGATATTATTTTTTCTACATGCTGCTGTCTAATTTCGTGTTATGTGACGAACCTCTTCGTAGATTATTTAATGTTGCCCAGCAGCGCTCCTAGCACACCGAATCCATTTTAAGTGGATTTTCTCACGAAGAAGAGATTGCGTTTCTCATTCACTGCCCAACGGAGCGGAATCAACTTTCACTCGGCATGTGCCGGTCCAGCCGGCGACACATCGTTCATCATAGCGTCTGGGGCAGCAACAATCCTTCGAGTTTCGCGTGTCAATGCCATATCGTGTTGCATCAAAAGTAAAAGGGCGAACAAATCATTCCACTCCTCGGGAGTGTTGAGTTCGTTGGAACCAATTACGGTCCGAAGAGTCGGATGTTGAAAGCGAAGGCTTTCAGGAATTTGACACGCGGTATTTTCGTCCTGCTATCACTTCGCCTAATTGGAAGGAGAATCATACTTACCGTTCTTCATTCGTCCATTCTTGCAAGGAAAAGGCTACATTTATTGTGAGTAATTCTAGGAAAGTGTGTAAAAAAAGACCTGCATAGAAGACGAATTAACTAATGCCTACCTGCTCTCTTGAACGCACCAAACTTTGGCATAACAACTGCGTAGAATACCTGCGTATCGAACAAACTTCTTGAGGCTCGAATCTTCGTCAATATTTGTTCAGTACCGTGTGCGGCCAGAAACGCCTTCCGGCGGATGGGTTTCTCATTTGGGTTTGCATAGGATTGCGGACAATTTGCCCCGTGTCCCGCGAGAACCTTCCACCGAGCATCCCCAGATGACGGATCGCGATCCTTTCAAGAAGCACTTGCGATTTGATGGGTGCTCGGTGCGATGAAACAAAGTAAACTACATGGAAAACTTTCGCTGTGTGCAACCGATCGTACGCTGCCCCCGGTAGAAGTTGGCGGAGCAAAAACGCTGCCACAGAACTGATCTCACCTTTCGACGGTTCCGGTGAAGTTTCACTCGCTTTCGCCCGATCGACAGAACGCGCGGAGGGGGCGTGCGGCGGCGAAGTAGGAGGCGTTTCCCCGTTCAGCATGGCAACTTTTTACGCTTTGTCGATGTTTTGTACGCCCACGTTTGCAAGAACGCCATCCACGGAAGATATGGCCGGGCAAGTTTTCTTCATTGTTCAACTGATCTGACGGTTAGGGCAAGTTTAAATTAAATTGATTCGAGGAACAATATCCTTGATTGCAATAGTGCATTGTTCTGCTGTTGTCGTCATTCCACCATACCAGAAGCTGTGTTTAATCGAAGATGCTGCTGCTTCAATTAAACCTGGTAATGTTTAAATTCGACTTCAGCTTTCCTGCTGACGTTTTCGTCGTGTTGTACGCAGGCAAGCTGAAAAATGCAATCGTGGCTGGTGTACTATTCAATTCGTTTGGCTACGGTACCACAGCTTATGGACTGGAGGCGTGCTATGCTTCACTTAGTCCTTCCTGGTGAAACGGGCAGCGATATCAAAGCCAGCCGGAAACAGAACGCTCCGGACCGTTTGCTTGTTTGCTTTACTTTATGGCATTTTTCCGTGTCCCTGCGCCATCGCGGCGTGATTATCGCCTCGCCGACGCCGGAAATGAACGGGCAAGAAGAAGGTGATGTGTGCATTGCTAATTCAACAGGCTGCAAGTAGCTGGCGTTAGAAAAAACGGACCATGGCCAGATGTAGAGCGATACGATAGCGACGGTAACGGCAAACAAAAAAAAAACCTACCCAGAAAGGACACATTCAGTTCAGTTTCCGTTCGTACAGTGTCCTACAGTGGACACGCGTGTTTTCGTGTATCGGCGAGTGTTTGTTTTGCTGGTGCTTAGCCTCGTTTTTGCTTCGAATGCTTGTGCATCGAAACGCAATGAAGCTATTATGTAACATTAAATTGATAAAAATGTGTGTTTGTCTACTGGACGACATGTAAATCAGGGTTATCAAAAACGTTCGTGATTTTATCATAACCAAATGTTCATGATAATCTCATATTTGTTTTTCAAACCCCGGTCCAACCCGTCTAAGAGAGGAAAAACCTAGCTTTGTCATCAAACTGCGTCATCCGTTTTGTATTCCAATTTATTTGACTACGGAGTATGTCTTCTCATGTACGTGCTACTTTTCGTTTGAGTTTGATTACCAATCGAATCGATGTGGAGCTTCTACTAGTGGAGTGGAACAGCCGTCAGCATCACAGGTGGGCCTTAGCATACGCATTGGCGTACTCCGAAAACGTCGAATCAGAGCGTTGGCTTTCCAACGTATCCCGGAATCATCAGCAGCCATCCATAAATTATTCTCATTCGATCGCTTTTTTCCGCGTTTAGGAGAGGCGCCCGCTGTGCTGACTTCGAAATATGGCTCGTCAGTGACCCGGCAGCTCGTAAATGAGTTGCAAATCATCCCATGCGGACCGATGCCCCCGGCGCACCCGCCCACTCACGCCTACAACGGCCAAAACAGGGCCCACGTCGGGGCCCGCACTCTTGAAGGTCCCACGGACCACGCACAGGCTGGCGGGATGCTGTTGACTTTGATTTAAATGTATTCAAAAACCGAGCATCGTTGGTGCTGTGACCACAAATCATTCGCTCCGTGCATGCGAGCGAGAGAGGCGGATAGGCGACGCCAAGCGTTCACGAGAATCGGCTTCGCAGGCATTTCCCGTTCCAGCCCGAAACAACCACGACAACGACAAAAAGTCGTTGTTAGACTTTGTTGTGTGGGCTTAAGTTGCATTTTTTTTCTCTAAAAGTCACCCAAATCACGCTTCCTAGCGCGGTCCAGTTGGGCTTCCGTTCGGTTGTTTCGCTAAACTTTTTTGTCTTGTTCGAGTTCGACTCATGCGGTATTTTCCCCGGTGGGCCAAAATTACACTCTATTGCTCCTCGTTTAGGCGCGAAAACGAATGGATTTAATGCCGTCGCGTGTGCGATCCCTTTTCCTGTGTAGGCCCCCGGTGTGGCGTGGCGAAAGGAAAAAAAGAAGCCCCTGAGTCTCCCTGAGCGACATAAATAAACGAATAGCAAACGGGACGGGCACGGACGGTCTCCCGCACGCCCCGGCCGGCAGATCCTTTTCGCCCAAGTGCCCATTAGTGCCATCTGCTGGCGGTGCCGTCAGCACCCGCACACACGATGCGAAAGCGTCCGAAACTAGCATTTAATGGCACTCGACGAAACGCCCCCGCAATTTTCAAACGTAGCGGCGCGCAGGGACGCCGAACTCACAGTGTCAAACTGGTGGTCAAATATTGTCCCCAAATGTTGTTCGGTCATGCTCCAGTGTATCCCAGGCCAACGGTGTGTCTGCATGTGTGCTTTTCGTGCGGCCGGTGTATCTGGGTGCCAATGGTTTGCAAGTTCTCCTGCCGCTGCGTCGGAGGGGCTCGCTCGGAGGGCCATGCTTGACACCGAAAGCTAAGTCCGAGTGGTTGCAGATTGTATGCAAACAGCGTGGTCAGCACCTAACTGAAACCTGCCAATTTACGGGCGGTACTGCGGCGATATGCTATCGCCCGCATTCGTTGCGCTGCATTGACTCAATTACAGCAGTGACTAATGGAGGAAAGGAGACAATGGGCTGCGGGGTTCCCCCCCCCCCCACTCCCATCATCCCGTCCCGCCAACCCAATGACGCTGGCTCGGGGAACCTTTCAGCCGAACCCTTTTTATGGTGGCTACATGTTGGCCGTCGGAACTATTCACTATGTCGATCATGTTGCGGGCCAGGGCCTGTGGCTCATTAACCAGCCGAGTTTATCATTGGTTGAACTTTGATCCAGTTCGCTTATTAAGCCATCCGTGGGTACGTAGAGCATGCTCGCTCTCCTAGCACGTGCCCCTAGGATGATATACATTAAAATTGAACTTCCAAAAATGGAATTGGCACAATAGCCTCACGTTGCCGAGGTTTAGTTCTACGTCAAACTTGCACAATAGGGCCGTAATCGTGAAGGGTCACGATCCAAAATGAATTCTCTGGCACAAGCCACGTCTGAACGAATATATTTGCTATATTTTTTCAAGGGATACGTTGCTTAAATTACCTTCTCTATATTGTCTTTGGAAAGTAGTTTACCTCTTTTCATGCGCCAGATATTCAGTAAAAAATGATGAGCTGAGCTGAACGCGATATGAAAACACACATCCTTTTGACACTTACGTTGTACTTGATGTCTCCTCTCGTATGATGCGAGATGGGAGTAAATCCTTTTTTTCCTATTTCACTTGAATGCACTTTCAGTAGCGATACACATTCACGTAGCGTTGTGGTTCGTAAAACGAACTGTGGAACGTCGTCGGTTGAAGTTGCGAGATGAGTCATACATAATGCAAAGGGTAGACAACAACTTTTCTCCCAACGCATCGAATCCTGCCGCCGGGAAGCTGTTGTTCACCACCACCCAAAACGGCGTGCGATAAGCGATGACGTGATGATAAGAAGTAATAGTGTGGAACCCCCCGGGCTGCTCCGAAAGCTGGAGCCTCAAAAAGCGATGGTGGTGGGCCACTAGTGTTGGAAATTGAGTAAAAACGGAAAACTCACTCAAGCTGAAGCTCGCCACTTTTTGCCTTTGAGCCACAGCCTTTTCTCGCTTGCCATTTATGTGTCTTTTATTTGTGGCTTCCCGAGCTGTCGTCTCATCCGAGATTTTAACTCCTGCGCGAGTTGGGGCGGTCGTTGGCGTTGGGTGAAACCCTGCAGCCACCCTCTGGCCGGGTTGTGTCCGAGGTGCCCGGATGAGTGTTGATTTCACCTTCTCTTTCTCTCTTTCTCGTACTACTCTTTCATCCCGTCCCTACGGCCATTCGGAGAGTGTTTCTTTTTTCGGTTCGTCAACAGTCGTCCATAGAAAGAATAAAAAATGGCAGCGGTCGGAAAGCTAGCATCAGCACGGAAGGAAGTAAATTGAAACACCTCGAATGATGAATTGGTCGCTTGAGCGCGTTCGTTGCCAATAGGAGAAAAGCAATGAAACATAGCGCCGAAGGAGTACTGCGAAAGGATATATAGTGTGTGGAAGAGAAAAGAACAAGAGGGATGCCAAAGAAAAGCACAACGATGGCCATCCATTTATGTTATTGTTTGCGCTACTCTGTTTCTCTTCTGTTACAGCGTTGCACCTATGCTAGCGTACTCTTTAACTTTACAGCCCGATCCCGCCGGCAGCAGTTTCCGAAGCCAGCGTGGAAGCACTCAGAAATGTGTCCGAACGAGAAGAAATTACTCCTAAAAGCGCAACGCCAAACGCTTCCCATAAGTGTGCAGTAAATGATTTTTTATAGCTCCTCATTTGATGCCAAACTGCCTTCACTGCTATGATATAGTCTGACGAAATTAAAAGCGTAAGCACCACGTAAAAAAATAATAAGTCTCATGAAGATCAATTTGAGCATCCCGAATCGCGACCAACCTTTTCAAGTCGTCGCAAAAGACGTCTACATTATTATTCCGGTACTGTTTTTCTACACTGACTTTATTGATTGAACTTTATTGAATAAATCAAACATCACGAATATTGGATTGATCCACTTCTCACATTGTACGAGGGAACATTATTGAACCTCGTGGAATAGTTATACCTGTATACGATAAACCTGCTGTTGGCGAAAGAAAAAGGAAATGCGAGATAATCAGTTTCACCTCCAGATCGAATTGGTCGCGATTTAAATGATGATTTGAAATTCAAATTCAACTCACCACGTTCCATTTGGCGAAGAGTTGAGAGTTTGTGCGGTAGCTATCCTCCCGATAATCTTCCTTAACTCTCAGTGCTCGGAGGAAATACAATATTAAGCTTTGCATTGCAATTGGTTCGTCCCACTTGGTCGTTTTCTAATGAGGAGAAACTTGTTACCTTTTGCCGGAAGGACTACCACTGGGAAGACGAGAAATCATGTAAATGGATCGTATTCTTATCGTGCTGCCGACTTCGTATTTACTTTGCGATAAGCGAATTATTTATATCAGTGGGTTACTTCCTTTGGCAATAACAATTGGCTGAAAATGGCCACCTAAGCTGGTTGAACATCTACATAAACGCACCGACCACAGCTCGATATGTAGTTGTTTGTCCATCCATCAAATCCACCGTAGTTAGCAAAACTACCACAAACGATAAGAACAGTAAGTTTAGCAACAGAACGGGTATGTGTGTATGTGTGACGGCGTAAGAACATGTGTCTTTCCTTGCGCTCCATGGCGAGGCGATGAATGAATGGACCGGTTGGTTTGGAAAGAAAAGTTTTTCCAAAGGACACCCTAGTGGATGCTTTGTCCACCACTCGAACTAAACATGCAGCAATTCTTGTTCGCGTTGACAAAGGACGAAGTTTCTAATTAGATTGCTCAAGAAACGGTCGATTGTAGTCGCTCCGAAATACTGTTTATTTGTGTGCCCTGTAGCGTTAAATTGCACACTTAATGAAGTGCTTGTCGTATTGCGAGCAAGGATGCGGACAACGCGACGAAATACTGACAAAGTGATTAATCTAGAAGGATAAGTTTTCGGTGGACAGAAAGCTTACCAAGTTTTCGTGCACAGCAGGTCGTACATAGGAAAATGTTGTAACCATGATCGTAGTTTTGAAGGAAAATAACTTAACATAATACCATACAAAATGAATTGTATTTTTTTCGGCCCTATGGAAACTGTTGCAACTTGATTGATTCTAAAAAATGTAGAATTCCAATTAATGTGGAGCGTCCTGGCAAACATTCATAGGAAAATTTGATTGCTCCGGAAGAACCACGAATAATAATAATCATACTTATTGATGCATGTGAAAATACCCTAGAGTAATTGTAAACCTCCGTCGGAAACGATTTTTTCCTCAGCTACGTTCATTTTGTAGACGCTTTGTTTTTATTCGTTAAGGGAAGCTTACTGCTGGCCCGTGCCGGAGGTTTGTTTGATCTGTTGTACGTGTAATTGTTTTCATGAGCGTTACAAGCTAACGGCCCACAATTGATTGAGACAAAGTTAGTGTTTGTGCTCTTGGAAATTTCTTGTCGTTCGAGATTGTAAAAATCTATACTTTATTCAGTTGGGCAAGTGCACGAATATAAAGTTTTATGTGGCATTAATGCCATGATTTCCGTTCATCAGTATTGAACTTTACACTACTGAAGGTGAAACCGGCTTTTGTGACATATTTTTTCTGTTAACTTTGCAGAAAGAGCATGAAAGCTCGCATGCGATTGAGGTTTTAAAAAGGCTTTGTTGGTAATTAATCAGTTTGCAAAATGGTGTCCGGCGGCGGATGTTCCATTTGCGCTGCGGTTTTTGTCAGCAGCTACCCGGCATATCGGTTTGCAGAAAAAAGTATCCTTTTTTGGCGTGGTTTTGCGTTGGGCATTTTTTCCGCACGGTACTTTTCCGATGTACTGGGCCATAAGGTGGTTACCACTAACAGTTTATGTAATTTCGAGCCCTCTCTTTCGGATTTGCGGAGTGTCAATCGTGTAATCGAAATCTGCTAGAATTATTGTGTCTTTACCTTCATGCTTGATGTGGTTACCATAAACCGACTAAAGAACCAACCAACTGTTCTAAAGTTAATCCTTTGCCTTTGTTCCACGATAGACTGGGATGGCAGAATACATCTGCGGTACGAAAAAGGATTAATTTTGAAGGGTATTCGGATTCATGCGATACAAATATTCGCATATTAATGATTGCCGTTGGCATATTAATACTTCATAAATCCAAACCAGTTCATTTTGATTTCTGTACATATTTTTTATTCAAATTGAAGCAAAGAAAAAACCACTTACGAAACGCATGTCTGTCATTTATGATGTATTCAAAAATGGTCTGATTTGTTTGTTTGTGTAAAAGTTAGAAAACTTTTCCAACGCAAACTGGGCCGAAGGAAGCCGAAAACAAGATATCTTGATAAAGCAATCCTTTCGAATAGAAGATTTCGGCTCCATACCGTTTAAATCAGTTATGAAAAAGTAAGGGTTCTCCTTTCGGGGAACAATTCAATTCCATGCGGGCTTTCACACCCGCGCGCACATTAGAATGGGTTAAAAGTCTTAACATCTGATTATGGATGTGCAGCACCGCATGCATGATATGGGTGGGTAAGAAAGCAAGCCCGGGAAAGAAGACAACAATCTCCGAGAAGATTGAGCACGATGGCTTTACAAAACTTAAACAAAAATCGGAGCGTTCGGAATCGCTGCCCGGATTTATCATGATGTCAAGCCCTCTTTGTGTACAAAAGATGCTGAAGGAATGGAAAAGGGACCCCTTTTCATCTGAATTGAACACTCAATGTCTACGATGTTATCTCGACCGAATGATATGCAAATAGAACCAAAAAAGCTTCTGCCTGGATTTTACCACGCGAACAAAGAAAAGTAGCGGAAAGTACCTAAGTTTATTGCTAGAACTATGCTAGAATAATCATTGAGAGGGTTAAAGATGAACAACAAAAAATGTAGGCCGATGGCGATTTAATGCAATGTTTTCATCAGATAAAATGTATTATTCATGCTGTAATATTCACGATCCAGCCATCATTTCCATCATGCTGGAAGTCATTTGACATATTTATGTTTTGCTCAGGCCCGCAATTTTCGGTGGGCCATATATGTCGCGCTCGCTGACTCGCTGGTGGTTTTCCTAGTAGCTCCCTTCATTTTGCGAACAAAAATTCATGCCATGTTATTTTTCCCGACGCCGATCGTAATCAGTAAGCATAGAAATCAGTCAACCATTGAAGATAACGTTGGACATTCACTGCGGTGTGCAGCCGAAAGTGAGATTTTATTTCCATGAAACTCGGTTGGGGCTCACTTGTTAAAGGGCGCGCCGGTTTTGCGTTTCCCAGAAACAAGGCACACATTTATCTTTCATTTAATCGATTTTCCTTCTCCTTTCGCTGCTGGTTGTGGGTTTTCTTCCCTCGTCGACTTTTCCAGCTGTTCAACACGTTTTTCCCGGCACATCGATCATTACGTGGTCTGTTATTCGTTGTTGAAAGGATGGATGCTTTCACTCATGCTTTTCACATATTTCCCGCCACCGAAAATGGGACGTTCCTCAGATTCCTTGCTGTTTTTTGGCCACCTTAATGTTTGGGTAGACATTTACAGTCTTTCGTGAAAATGTAGATTCGAAGACGGCGAATAAGTATCTAATAATAGTTACTAATATTTGCCTTCGTTTTTCAGTCCCAACCGTACAAAACTGGAAAAAACCCAAAGCCCTCGTAGGTACGTAGTTTTTCCCGCGTTTCCACCGCGGGATATTCTGGAACAGATGGTGTGGAAAGTTTTCATCTCGTGAAAACCCGTCATGTTTTTTTCTTTTATGTGGCATTGCACCATTGTAATGGATTCAAGTTCAACAAGTAGCAAATGGATACACCCGGGTAGAATTTTTCCTCGAAGGCAAACACAACGCAAGACGCAAGAAAAGAAGGAAAAAACCAGAAATGGTTACTTTTTCATAACAACTCTCACTCTGCATCCCGCACTCGTGCTCGTACATGCTCGTACGACTCTATAAAAGTAGTACTCGGTACTGCCGGGTGAGAAATGTGTTACGGCGGGAAGCGTTTTGCACTTTTTTCAGTGTCTGAATCTTGCTCGTTAGAATTCTTTGCCTCAATGAGCATCGTTCAAAAGCATAAAAACAAACAATAGCAATAATAAAAGAAATAAATCCTACACCCATGAACATCATTTGCTATTCGTTTGCTGTCGCGTGCATGTAGCCTTCCCGTAGGCAACGCCTCCTAGCGGAAGCAGTTTATGCTAAATTATGCAGCATCCGAAGAACCATTCTTCATCATTACATAAGGTTTTTCTTGCTATACTCCACCGCGAAGGGGAACGCGAAAACGTTCTTTCTACGAGACAAATGCTACGATTGGGCTGGTTTCTGTTGCTTTCCCAAACAGTTAGTTTCGCTACGCGTGAAATAACTTCCACCTTTATGCTTTTGCCGCACTAGCAATGAGCTTCCCAAACTAAGAAAATTCGGTCAGTTTCAGGCCAAATACTACATTCGGGTATACGAATACCGTGTTGGGAGACAATCATTTTGTCAAACTCCACAAAAAGCGTTGTATGATGAATAATTAAATAATTTTGCACAATTTCAATCACACCGACTTAATGCCTGCTAACACAATTTATCAGTTTAATTTGCGTTCGCTTCTCGTTCGCTACACGATCAAAACTTTTTGCGCGGTGGAAAATAATAATAAAAATTCATCGCTTCCTGCTGCCATGAAGTGTTTCGTTGATAATTGATGATGAAACAATTTTCAAATTATCGTTTGCACGCTGGTGAAAATGATTACATACATGGGTGAAAAATATACCATTTTGTGGTTTCGTTGCCCCCTTTTCCTTCTGTCAGCAATCGAATGTAGGGATCGACATGATATACATCCTTCCGGAAGGGTATTAACAGCGCAGTAATGTGACGGAAGATAAAGGGAAAAGAAGAAAGGGAAGGAACGAAGGTTGTGCACGTGAATAGAATAAATTAATCGTTTGTCGATACTGCACTTATCGGAGAGAGTTGAGAGTGTTTAAAATGAGTTATGTCGCTTTTCAATTTCCCTCTGCTAATCCACGGCATGATTTTGAATGGGCCGCGAATTTTGAAATAACGGATAAAATGGCATTTGTTGGAGTTGAACGGATGTGCCTGCGTAAAGAGCGTTATTGCTTTCCTTCTTTTCTTTCCCGTTCGAGTGCCGTCCTTAAAGTTAAACGCTGAACTGGTAGATGCTTTAAGGGTTGTGTCCGTAAGGAGCAAAAAATCACGGCACCCATATCGATCGGATGCTCGATAGCCTTTGCTCCAGCATCACGTATATCAAATTTATGCTGTTCGATCACGATGGGTTTCGTTTCGGAGGCCTTGCCCACACTCGGATGTAAAAAGAGAAAATCTGGCATCACTCGGCAAAGTGAAATCCATTTAAAGCGTTCAATCTTGCTACCTTCTTTTGGATCGACTCGACGTGCTCCGAGGAATTGAGGCACAAAAGGAAAAACTCGTTCGCCAACATCAATATCGGAAGCAGTTGGTCGAAGCCCATTCCAGCATACTTGAAACCGTCGCTTTCCGCTCAGCATAGCATCGCAACGCAAATCGGAAAAGTGCAGCGTCCTCGATCCGCAACCAGTTCGCAAGACCCTAAAGTAACGAAGTTCTCTGTCTGAAACGGGAGACCATGAAAATGCAATGCTTCAACGCGAAGCAAGTCTTCTGGTGCTAAGCCGTAACAGAATGCGGCTGTGAGGTAAATACTACAAATGGAACTACTTTCAGCTTCATTTTAAACGGACAGTTTGAAGAAGTGAGTCAGGTTCTTCATGTGGATGTTATACGGATAAACTAGTTTTAGGCACGTTTTGTCATCAAAGAACAAATAATAATCCTGCCGATGTTTTATCGTTTTTATTCGGTAAAAGATTGGTATTATGATGCAATTCAAGGAAGATATAAAACCGTTTTCATTATATAACACTCACTTCGTTTCAGTGCACACTTTCCTTGAATAAGTGGTGCTTCCAAATGATGATTCCAACTACCTGTCGCTCGACGCATGTGTTGGGGAGTCCCAAAGAAAACACTCCAAGGAATCAGAATCCTTAATTACGGAAATGCGTGCAGGATGAAGTGCGGAAGCTTTGTCCTTTGCACATCAACTGGACACATTCAACCCTCTACCGGATATTTCGCAATAGGCCTTTTAGTGATTAATTCTTACGTAATATTTGCATTATGTGCGCTACACTACACCATGGGACACTTTCGCTGTGTACTATCGTCCAAGCAGCAGCCCAAGCGGAAAGCAGCCCTAAAACTTTGCTCAAACAGTCGGTGGTAAACTTTTAACGAAATAAACTTTGTGAAGGATTCTTTGGGAAAACTTGGAGCCGCTCCGGCGTCAAACCAGCGTGAAAAATTGTTGAAAGGGTTACTCTCCTTGAGCTTTGATATTATGCTACAGACTTTTTAGATTTTACTAATATTTCTTCTATCGTGAAAATTAGCATAATGGTAGTCTCGTATGTCTTATCCAGGATTTGTACGAAGTCCTTATCGTAGCTAGCTTTAGCTTTGCATGGTAGTAGATAATCGCCGTGAGTTTATTTGTATCCATTACATTTTTCTTTTCTTTGAATATATTGAAAGGCATTTGAAAGGTGGCCAACGAACTTTGAACTATGGTTTAAAAAACGATTCCTGTTATAACGTATACCCAACACTTATGAAACAAACATATTATTGGTTTCCTGAAGCAGAATTCATACTAGAGGAAAGTTCATTATCGAGCCTTAATGGTGCATGCAACTTTTACTTCCGTGCCAGTTTATCGGTAATGAGTAAGCCACTGGCAGTATATTCCGAAGACTGGTCCGGAACAGCTACAGCTGTAGCCTAACGAGCCAACACTTCGGTACCTATACAATAAGGCAGAAACCTCCTGTCTGCTCGGCGTGGGCGCGATAAAAAAAGGAAACCAAACACCTGGCAACGGTATGATTCCGGAGGGATATTAATTATTTAAACAGGTTCCACGTTTATTTATGAACGGTTTCTTGACAATATGAATAGTTGATGCTGGGGGTGTTTATTCCAGAGAAAGATATTCTTCCAATGCCTGATAATTTATTTCCTCCATTTTGCCTCCATTGAAATGTTGTTTGTTGTGCTTGTCCTGACAAGGGAGCTTAGGAAATCGTTTGTTCCAAAGGTTTAACCATAGTTGTGGTCCTTATACAATGTATGTGGTTTCCTTTTTTCAATTTTACCTACTAGACGGTACCAACATCTTTTCCAACAATTCTCAAAAACAAATGATACAAGATTAAAAACAATATTCGAAAATAAAGAATAAAGCATCAAAACTGACATAAGGAAGGGTTCAAAAGGTCCGACACTTATGACGTATTCTAGAAATATGTTCGTAGAAACAATTAATCAGTTTTTATTTGATGGTGAAATTCTTTTTTTTAGCGTAACTCTTCCATGCATCGAAGGTCATCCATCATTATACTCGGATAAAACTCACTCCCACTCAAGGGTTCTCTAGAGAGCCAGGTCCGGGTCAGCATAGCATTTTCGGAATCCTGCTCAGTGTCAAATGTCATGTCTCAAAAATATTTGCTTTCGTCAAAAGTTCATTTGTTTTATTCCTGTCAAAAATGAAAATAGGTTTGTGTGTGTTCTGTTCAAAATAACCCTTCTATTCATTTAGGGACGCAAAAAAATTGTGACGCCGTTTCCTTTTTTGAATCTCACGAGCCTTTCAAATCGTGACATAATAGAGAAGGGATCAACAGATTCCCATAACATGGGTTGAATGTACCTTGACCAAATGCTTTAGGCTGTTGAGACCAAATGTTGTTTGGTTATGAGTTGAAAATATCGAAATATATTTCCTACCATGCGCCTCCATTTGAATTTGGTTTGCCAAAAATTTCAACTGACAATTTCCAACCTCAACTCCTACCAGGGCGAATCAGGGCGAATGACCCGAAATTATCGTACCAGCCTTTTTCCGCTTCTACCGTGTACATACGTAACTCGCTTCCGTGTTCTTCTAGTCGTTCGAGTAGTTTTCGAGCAGATGGGCAGCTCACCGAAATGGCTCTAGCTTTTCCGGCGGGCGAAGTACAACTGAAACACCGAACATGATACGTGCTTTGACTGGAAATGCTGAACAGTTTTCGGATGGAACGTGATCGTGTTGTTTACATTTCCAAGCGGCTGCGCAATGCACGGGACAGTTTTCCAGTCACTCTCGACACTCACTTACCGCCATGAATCGTGAGGTCTTTTTTATCATGAAAACTCGCGTTCCCTTAGTTGATAAACATTCTCATAATATAATCCGCAAGTTCAAAGATTATCAAGGAGCTTGGTTGGGCATTACTCACGACATGAGAAAATGGAATCGATTCACCAATATAGCGGAAGCTAAATAGGTGATTTTTTCTAACTTTGCTGAACCAAAAATGGTTGTAAACATTTCTTTTTAAGAGATACTGTAGTAATCTGAAGAAAACATCGTTAAACTCATCGCAACTATTTTTAATGACCTCTACTCTATGAGCAATCTGTAGAAGACAGTGATAATAGTTTGAAATTAATATGAAAACTTCGCCGTACCCAGCACGAGCCATTGTATGCGGAAAGATTTTTCATACACCTGGATTATGTCGCTCACAAACTTCTTTTAAAGTTTGTCCTTCCGTAGTAGAGAAACTCATTTGACATAGCTTTTAACATTGCTTTTCCAATAGTGAATAAAATTTTCCAAAACAATGATACACATGAGAAAAGAAAAAATATAAACTTTGCTCTGAAATCTTCTTACATTAACCTTCAATCATTTCTACATTCATCTTCTACAAAGTACATAAGTAAAATCGAAGCACTTCGAGCCGTACTAATGTATTCTTTCGTTTGGGTGAAAAGAAAGCGAGTTTGTTTATAGACAGCGATTTTTGATGAAAAAGCTCATTTCTGTCGGCTCAGATCGGAGAAGATTTGACACGAAAAAAGCGGGAAAGCAATGATCCGATTCATGATGCGATATTAAATTGTTTTCATGTCTTCCGCCATCGCCTACCGAAAATTTTGCCAAAATGTTCAGGGAGTAAGAAGTTCAACAATCGATAATTTGAACGTATCCTTTTTTTGCCTCGAGGCCTAATTTTTACTAATGGTTGAAATGACTGAATCTTTGTACTTCTACAGCGCAAAGCGTTGGGTGCTAATGGAGAGTAAGGGTTTTGTTGCGAAGGGTAGAAGATGGTAGAAATAAATAATAGGGAATGTTTTTCTCTATAGTTTCGTCGGCTTGGAAAATTTCGGCGAGATGTTTTAAAAGACAAATTCCACCAAACACATTTGCGCCGCCCAAACCCATGTTTGGCTAAAAGAAAAAAGATTTTAGCAAACGTGCGAAAAAATTCTTGATATTCATTCGTTTGGAAATTCAATAGAATGGACATCGGCTTCGTTTTGAGGGACTATGACTTTCGCATCGCCCGTAATTGGACATGAAAACTTTGGCTGCCTGCAAGATGGACTTGCGAAAACATTAAAAAAATTATATTGATTGATCAATAAATCAAAATGTAACGCAACGAACATGCTCCATCATTTTGCTCATTATTTTGTGTTTCCGTTTGCCATACAAGCATCGTTTACGTCGTGCTTTGATGAATGTAGAAGAATTTTTAACATCAATGAATGAAAATCCAGATTCGGAAAAAAACGCAAACACATTCATGAAGTGTTGCAACATGTTCGACAGATCCGATCACTACTGAAGCATATAACACCACATCGAAGGCACGTGTGTGAAATTGGAAAATAATCCAACTGATTGCGTAATTTTTCACCTGAGACGAAGAAAAAAAAACAAGGAGCGAACGGTAAGTAAATGGGGTGTGTGTGTGTGTGTGGAGTGTGAACCGCAGACTAAACAAGTAAGAACTCACTCACGTTGTCGCGA
>JAOEFI010000003.1:18902411-18957967 GCA_034621735.1 Anopheles plumbeus
GTTGACCGTTTTTTGGCGGCGGATGTGGCCCTTTAAATTGAATTCATGTGTTCGGCCGTCGGCCGGAACGCCGTGAAAAATGTCCCTTTCACGAAAGCGACTATACCTGCTCCCGGCGCGTGCCTGCACAATTAAACAACCTTATCCATGCCCTTGCCATGTTTTTCGATCAACATGGCAGTGAGTGAGGTTGTAAAAGTGCGCTTGTAGGAAATAAATTATTTCATTTGCAGGCACAGTTCTTTTAAATTTTTTTAAACTTTTTTTCTTTTTTTCACGCCCCAGATAGCCCACGAGGACGTGAGATGAATGAAAACGAATAGCCGACATACGAGCAGAAAGGATTAGACCATTATTCGTGCGCCAACACTTCACTCGTCGACGGTTGAGCGAGATTGAGTGAGTTATTGTTATTTGCGATACAAACTTTTCCTCATTTTCAGGGATGGTAAAGATGGTGCGCCTGCGATGGGATGGCTGCAGGGAAAGGAGTGTAAGATTGCATACGAATTCAAATGAAAGCCCTCTGGTGTGCATAGAAGGATAGGCATAAGCATGGGGTGCAACAGGAAAACAAATAGCATCAGGATGACAATTACCACGAGACATCGTCAGCATGGTATGTTCTGACGCAGCGACTGCACTGATATCGTCTGAAACGAAGGACTCTTCTCGTAGCAACAGTGAACGCATGAATGTGAAATTAAGATCAGTTAGGTCCGAGCCATCGAAGGATAATTGTCACCTTCCCCAGTAGCGAATACTTTAACTGGTATGCTGCAACTTCTAAAGTAAACTTACTTTTGTCAGTGACTCGGAAGAGCCATGAATGTTGTAATCTCGCATTTTACCAAATTTCCTCGATCAGCATACAGATTTAGAAGAAGTTTGGAAGCATAATGGTTGAAACAGTAGAAAGGTTGTAGTAGTGCATTCCACAGTCTCTCGCCTTCAATGATTCGAACATAATCCGATCGCACCATCAAAGTCCTTTCGAGGCACGCAGAAATGAGTTGCAGGAAATGGATACGAATGTGGGGGCATTTAAAAATATCGCTTTAGCTCTGTCGTACGGAGTTAGACGCCAGCTTCTAGTCGCGCCTGTCGTGGGAACACGTCGGGAGCAGTAGATGCCCTTCGAGAAACACTTCGCATTGATCCGACTCCACGGGGCCTGATGTCGACTTGTAAACATCGTTCTCTGCGAACTATTAAGCATGTTCATGACCTGCACCGGAAAGGTTGCCCTTCGCACCAGATCCGTTCATTTGTCGGTTCTTGCGTGGCAAAAAAAGGGGAAAATCTGCAGTCAGCTATGCTGCCTAGGCCTCTGTCCCACGGCCCGCCGTTGCCTTCCAGCCGTCCGTAATTTCATTGTGCTTCTGTCAACGTCACGTTCCATTATTCTACAGCAGCGGAGCGGGCATTTAAGCTTAACATCTCATTCGACAAGATAGCCGATGCCGGGCTGGCCGATTCTCCGGGAGACTGGCGACTATCGTCCCCTGACGGATGCCATTGCAGGCGGTTGCTTGCTTTCCTTTCATATATCCGCCCCCTAGTGCGACGTAGACAGTTGAGCTTTGTGAAGACTGACCCTTTTTCCCGTTCATTTGTTCACTTTACGTCGATGAATAACGCCATCGACGCAGAGAATGAATAATGAGTTTTCGTTTGACGGTTCGCAGTTTTCCAATTTTTCCTCCCGGTGAAAGGCCTTCGGCCTTCGAGAGAAAGCTCCCGGTGTGGGCCTTCGCTGCCCGCAGTCATCGTGACTGGGGTCCGTTTCGATGCTGCTCACATGACAAGTCTTGCCTTTGTTTTAGCTGCTGGTGCCGCTGCCCCCGTCCGCCGAACTGGCCACTTGCCGAAGCGGAAAACCATGCCCTGCGTGGAGGTTGTTCAAATGGAAAAATAAGGCATCGAGCATCAGAGCTGAAAAAAACTGGTATCACGCAACGGATTCATTTCTGGTGCAGGATTAATGGGTTTGTCCTTCGGAACCACTTCATCTTCATCGATCTTGATTTCCCGTGCTGATGGCTCTTGATGGCTTGAGAATTTCGGTTTTTTTTTCCTTTCTTTTTCCTCGAGAATGGGTTTAAGTCGCGCCATTTCTCTTTATGCCCGTCAGTGAGTGAACACTTTTTCAAATGCAGCATCTGCAATCACTGTAGAAGCGTCGAAAAACGCGAGCATCGTTTAGTCACAAACAGGGTGCTTCAAGCATTCATCCATCAAACCAATGAGCCACGTTAGTTCGAACAGATTTTGCTGTAACGAATCGGCTGCAGTGGGGCACTTAATTAAATCCGCTCCTTCGTGAAGATTTCGTTGTGTGTACAAATATTTCACAGCTTCCTCTCAAGTGCATCGAAAATGAGGTAGTCTTTTGAAAATCGCCATTTTAGCTTCTCGGGATTTTCCATATTTTCATCATCATCAAGTCTCTTTCTGTTAAATGGCCATTGAGATGGTTGTTGCCAATTTTGCCTGAACTTTTAGAACGTAAATTGGAAAAGACCCGAGACGAGGTAAACACTAAGCCATGGCCAAGGTACATGTTCATAGTAGTCTCATGCTAACTTATGGCCCACTTCCACTGAGAGGAAAAAGGAAAAATATACATCCAACAGAGAAATAAGTGCCGCGAAATATGCAGACGCGGGATCTTAAAACATATTTCGTCTGCAGGCACCCATCCTTCAGGAGCACTTTTCTCTAGCATGCCAGAAATGGAACAATAAAAAGGCTCATCATCGTCGATTTTCTAAAATAGAAATAGACTAAGAATCACAGTGCAGAAGGAATCTCGTGAAGCTATTAAACGCAAAGCCAACGACGGAACTCACCATATCATGTTTAGAACAATGATTTATCATCCAAAAAAAAATTACTCTGATATTGCGTCTCCGTTGCGAACCGGAAGTTTCGCCACAGCCACAGTGGATTGTTGATGAGTTGCAAATATTGGAAAAAGTGGACCTAGGGCACCGCTCCCACCTTTGCCCAAAATATTTTATATGATTCCGCTAGACTCTCGAACGGAACGGACGAGATAAAATCCCAAACAATCGCCACTAGGGCCTTTCGTCCGCCGTACTAGGGCTGATCGAGAGGACGATTCAAAGCGGGCCATTTTGCCAGCTTTCCCACACTTTTCCGGACATGCCATCATTCTTTCCCCAGGGGACAACTTTCTCTCTTTCGAGGGTCGTGCACACATGTGGGGCTAAATGTTCCGCCTGCCGGCTTTTGAATCTAGCCTACATGGAATGGAATAATTTACGCCCAACATGGACTAAATTGATGATGCGTGAATTATATCACCCGTGTTCTATCCCTTCCGTATTAGGCGGGAAGTATGGTTATCGACTCCACACACTGCTGGTCCTGATATCTCCGCTGCCATCTGCTCACCCCGAGCATCCTGCTGACCGGAAGGACAGCACAGCCGACTGCTGAAAATATTTCGTTAATTCTAATTCTGATAGCAGATTAGCTGATCTGAGCCGGAAGACTGGGTGGAATCCCTTTTTTCGTTGGTTATTTATCGCAAAAGCTTTACGCAAAAGGCCCACATTACTTCCGGAACGTGTCGAAGCTGCGATAAATAGGGTTGCCTTATCTGAAAACCTTACTCCACTGCATTCGATTCATTCTGTGTATGCAACCTGGGAAGCAACATTTCACCAAACGGTGGCTCTAATGTGCAGATATCCTTCAATGAAAACATGCCTTGAATTAAAACCAGGAAGGTTTGTTATTGAAAACATGTTTTATGCTAAATATTTCCGGTTCAACACTAGTAGCAATGTTACGAATAAAAAACCCTCTCTCCTCTATTATAACGGAAACGAATTTATCTTTCCCAAGCTCTGCAGAAATTTGCCAATAGCAAACAACAAATAAAATCGACGATGATAAAATTACTTTGCCTTCCTAAGTGCAACGATGAAAAGAACCATGAAGTTAATTGAGTCTTATATTTATGGTTAAAGTTTATCTAACGGCAGGTCGTAATCAATATTTTTTATCGATAAAGTTTTTGCGTTCGTTTTACTCCTTCCATAAACGCTTATTGCCCTTTCTACAATTCTCTTGGTTTTTCCTCGGTCACTTGCTTTATGGGACACGCTGTTTTGCCCTTGAAACCATTAGTCATATGTCGTTTTAATTTTCAACAATTTTCATCTTTTTTACACTACTGGAAAGGCAGGAAATTCGGGCGGTAACTTACTCGACCACGAGACGAATGTTTTAATAATACTGTTTCACCCAGTTATCTTCATTCCTTCAATGTGGTAGATGGAATTTTTTTATAAGTTAATTGAGCTCAATAAATCGTTTGCTCTTATATTTCAAACGATCACTAAAAACCGAAACAGCCTGTTTATTTACTTTCTACATTAGCCCTTTTTTAAAGCTGTAAATCCGAGGGCTACGCACACGCTGTTTGCTACGGGAAAATCAAATAAAAACTTTGGAACGCAAACGAAACACGCCCCAGGTTACCTTATGGTTCGTTCGCCTTGCGCTTCGATAGGAGTCACTTGCAGAGTGGGTACTCCAAAACCCTTTCCCGTTTGGAAATTGGTAGCCTGAGTTTTCCAAACTGCCCGTAATCTACCGTAATAAAATTGGACCGCCAAAGGGCTACAGGAGAGTGAATGCAAAAGTAATTCGGCGAAAGTTAACAACCGCAAAGCTTTTTATGTTGTTCTTTAGATGATGTGAATTAAAAAAATATTAGATTGAAAAGTAATTAAAACGCCCGGGAACAGAATACGAAAAAGATATAAATCGATGCTGTAATAAAGATAAGGACTAACCGATACATCAAAACCCTAAAATATGGATACGATATGGAGTTATATTTATCCATGTATTTCTAGTAATCTCAATAGATTGTACCAGTTAGTTTAAAAAAAAAGCTTATGACATAATAGCATAGGTGACGAATCAAATATCCAAACTATCAATTTGCAAACTTAGACGATCGCAGTTACGCGCATTCAGCTGCGTGTGAGCAAACTATAGCATGTGGAAGGGCAGACGATGGTTTAAGAAGCGTAATTAATTATAGAAATAACATGACCATCAAATCGCAGGAAAGCAGCAACAAACGAGAATAAAACGACGCGAAGAAAGAAGCCACGACAGAAACTGATGAAGTAGTTACGGAGAATGGGCATCTATTTCTCAAGCCCGGGCTACCGGCCATATTTTTTCCTAATTATTTCACAGAACGATTTAATTTATGACAATATTAGAAATGGAAATTTGGCAGTCGTTTTTCCTTTTTCTTGTTGCGCAATACGTTTTACACCTGCTGGCATATTTGTTGACATTGCGTTTATTTACGAAATGAGTTGTTAGTTTTGAACAGAACATTTTCAACATGCATTTTTAACTGTGCGTGTTTTCTTGCGCAAACACAATCAATAGAAAATTAATTTCACGTTCGATTGGAAATATATTTCGAAATAACCCTTATCGACAATTCGCTCAATATTCGCTTCGGAGTTGAAGAGCTTAGGCTGGTGTAAACGCTGCTTCAGCGTGAAATCTGTAGATGCTCATCGCCAGCTGATGTGTGTTTACTATGCTATCAGTTACCACGCACGATTCATCTACGCATAGCGTGTCGCGCCACTTGCATTTACATAACTCTTAAAATAAAGTGCTACTGATGAATCTGGCCGGCAAAGTCGTTCTAATAACCGGCGCTAGCAGTGGCATCGGGGCAGCGACGGCACTCAAATTCTCCCAGCTCGGCGCATCGCTGGCCCTGACCGGGCGCAAGGTGGACAACCTGAACAATGTTGCTAAGCAGTGCACAGGATCGGCCGGAGCACCGTTTGTGATCGCTGGCGACATCACGCAAGAGGCGGACACGGAGCGCGTCCTGACGGCCACCATCGAGAAGTACGGCAAGCTTGACGTCTTGGTCAACAATGCGGGAATCATCGAAACTGGTACAATCGAAACGACTAGCCTGGAGCAGTTCGATCGCGTCATGAACACCAACATCCGATCTGTGTACCATCTGACGATGCTGGCCGTGCCACACCTGATCAGGTCGCAGGGTAACGTTGTTAATGTATCCAGCGTGAATGGGATCCGATCGTTTCCGGGTGTACTGGCCTACAATATCTCCAAAATGTCTGTCGATCAGTTTACCCGTTGCGTTGCTCTCGAGTTGGCCGCCAAGGGAGTCCGTGTGAACTGTGTCAATCCGGGAGTCACAGTTACGAACCTGCACAAGCGCGGCGGCATGGACGAACAGACGTACGCAAAATTTTTGGAACACTCCAAAAACACCCATGCCATGGGCCGCGCAGGTCAGGCTTCAGAGGTAGCCGAGGCGATCGTTTTTCTAGCGAGCGATTCGTCGTCGTTTATAACGGGAGCAAGCTTGCCGGTTGACGGTGGCCGCCACGCTATGTGCCCCCGCTAATGACAAAAACATACTAATGCATGTCTGGTTCATGTTTTATTTCAATACCGTTCGAATAAATTTCAATAGCGTTTTTTGATTGCATTTTAGATAGCGAGTTACTTGCTGACATTCTTATTTACATCCGAACCGTTAACGAGGACACATCGCATGTCTTCCCCCATCAACATTCAATGTAACCCCCGTTATGTAGCTGGCCCCATCCGATGCCAAGAAAGCGATCGTCGCAGCAACCTCCTCGACCACACCCGGTCGTCCAAGGGCGTGAGTTTGTTCACATTTCTTCAAGAACGCGGCGTACGTTTCTTCATCCATACCCCCTCGTTTATGGATGTCCGTGACTATGACACCTGAAAGTGCACGAACAAAGATTTTATTAATATGAATTAAACACCCTTTTTAATGTTTTGAGTTCTCACCAGGATTGACGGCGTTAACGCGCACCTGTTTCGGTGCCAGTTCCAACGCAGTGCAGCGCGTGAACTGATCGATTGCCGCCTTCGACATACTGTATGCCAGAATGCCCGGGAACGATCGGTTCCCAGCAACGCTCGACAAATTTACTATGTTGCCCTTTGTCTTTACTAGCAACGGTACGGCCAGCATGGTCAGATGGTATACACCACGGACGTTCGTATTCATAAGCTCATCGTATTGCTGCAGACTGGTGGTTTCAATCGATCCATTGCCTATAATACCGGCGTTGTTTACCAGTATATCCAGCTTGCTGTAGTTTTTGACAATCTCGTCGAGAACGCGCCGATTATCTTCCTCCTTCGTCACATCGGCTATGATAAGAAGAGGCTTTCTTGTCGATACGGCTTCGCACGCTTCCCCGACTTTCTTCAAATTAGCCTCGTTGCGGCCCGTTAGCGCGAGCGATGCACCAAACTTTGCGAAATAGATTGCTGTCCCTTCGCCGATGCCGGATGACGCTCCGGTGATCAGAACAATTTTTCCGGTAAAATCCATTGTGAAATACTGAGGGGGAAGGTTAGTGAGGCCTGTGCGCAAGTTTTATGGAATGGCTTTTTGTACCAGCTGTTAAAAGCCTCTATAATCCAACAAACAAATGCAATGTGCAAAGGCTTGTTTAGTAATCGACAGAGACGGTTGTGTTTGATATCTCGGTTTGAGAGGAATAATACTGGACTATCGCCGTGCAAAACGACGACTGACAGCAGCACATGCCCGTTTCAAGCTTACTTCAATCAAGTACTATAAACATACAACATCTGTTCGTTTGCCGGCTTTTAGCAGCTGTCAAATTTATAGACAGTTGTTTGTTGTTATTATTTATCAACAAAAACGGGTTTAGGTGCTTCAGTTGAAAACAAAGTATAAGCATGAATTTTATAATTCCCGGGCCCAACGTTAAAAGTAAGACTTGAATTGGTTCACCCCCCTGCCTTGGTGATAACTCTGTCTTTTTTCAGTGTTGGCGCGTGTGATAAACTGCTTCTCCAAGTTCGGTCACGAGCTGTTTTTCGAGGCAACTCCGGAGGGACTAGAAGTAAAGACGGTAAATTTAACGAGCACCGCCTACGCGGTTGCTCGGTTCAAGCTGGATTTCTTCATCAGTTTTCGGCAAGGGGATGAAGATAGCACCGCCGAAAATTATTGCAAGCTATCCGTGAAACCCATTCTCAAGATATTCAAGAGTCTATCCACGGTGAGTTTGATCCTTCGAAGACCTATTTTCAAACAGCTGTTCTATCATAACTCTCGACATTCTCAGATTCAAACGTGCAAAATCTGGCTGGATGTTCCACAGTCGAAGATTATTTTTCAATTCCGATGCAAATCGGATGTACTGAAAACGCACAAAATATTCCTGCTGGAAAACGAGCACATTACATCGCTCAGCCTGACCCAAACGTTTCCTAGCGAGATCGTCGGCAATCACAAGGCGTTTTCCAACATTTTGCTTCACTTGCACAATTCGGTGGATGAAATAACGTTTGACCTGAAGGAGAATAAGACAATTGTATCAAACTTTGTAGAAAACGAGCAATCGGATCGGTCCACGTTGCGCTCCACGCTTGCCATCGATTCGGCCGTCTTCCAGTTGTACCAACTCGAGCAGAACACAAATCTTACCCTGTGCTACAAGGAATTCAAAGCTGTTACAATGTTTGCATCGCTGAATAAACTAAATATTCAGATGAACTTCTCCAAGCCTGGTGCCCCGCTGATGCTGCAAATAGACAAATCCGGTATTGTCCTGCTGAAGTTTATCATGGGTACGATGCAACCCTCCGCGAATCTGCATAGAAAACGCATGAATCGACAGAACGACACGACCGAACGAAATGCTGCGAATCGCTCTGTCCAAATTAATAGTGAAGGAATCAATACTTTTCTTACAGAGGACATTTCCCACAATACCGAAAACTCCCAAAATGCAACTACGTCCGCAAGAGAACAGAACGCCAATAGCTCACAAGCGAGACTACACTCTATAGGAAACGCGGCCGATGTAGCACAATCTACTAGATTAAAACCCCGTACACCCCCAGAACTATCAACAGAAAACATGTTCAGCACCAACACTGAGAATCTTCCCTTCCTTGATGGATTGAATCTCCACCCGGCAAAAGTTAACAATCCCGACAGCTTCCCTTCTATATCCGGAACTTCAACTACCCGTGGCACCACGGAAACGCATCGTCCGGTGGAAATTCTGTCCACCGACTCGGACAGTAACTGCGAATTGTTTGATTCAAATTCTAACTCGGTCCTCTCTCGAAAACGGCCTCAAACTGGCAGTCCTCCCGAAAGTGCCGAGAGACGACGAATACAGCGTACTAAAAACTCGGAAAAAACTGTTGAAGGGTTCGTTCCAGAATCTCCGGAAGCGATCGAGGAACGAAAACGGAAGAAGGCGAAGATGCGGCATATTTTTCGGCGATGTTTTGAGTCAACTTTTGATCCTGCCATGCAACCAGGATGCAGTCAAATATATGCTCCTAACTCCGATTCCGACGAAGAACCCTAGTAAAATACCTTACGATTATTGGACAGTTGTAATAGTATCTCATGGTTTTTTTCATTATGCTAATCCAATATCAAACAAACAATTGTCCTGAGAATTTCATAGAAAGCAAAGCTTTCAACTTGAATGATATTTATAGGTTAATCAAAACTTTCAAATGGATAGAAGCTTGTTTGAATTTCGGAGATGATGTAACCCAACACATGCCAACGAAGCGACTGTTATTATTTTTCACAATCTTGTCGTTTGTTCCTGGGTTTATTGTCTGTTTTGTTTGAGCGGTGTCGCGGCTATCACTGTCTCATAACTAAAAAATAGTTTCAGTGGTGGTAGTGGTCTGCTGTCCTTGTACAAATAGCTCGAATAAATTAAATAAATAAATAATTTAAATAAATAAATAAATTATCTTAATCCCTCTAGTCAGTTTCAGTTTTCGTCCGATATTAATCCTGCCGCGATCCCTGCTGCTCTTCTGCTAGGATGTCGGATGCTGGGTGAAGCCTTTGTTAGAGGATTGTCCTCTCGAGCATTGGTTGATAATTGAGCGGGTTTACTATACGGCTATTGGGATTTAGTTTGAAAGGACTTGTGAACCGGTTTGCTAGATTATTGCAGCATGCATTACGAGCAAGGGTTCCGTTTGGATACAAACGTCACTCTCTCTCTACTTTCACCCCTACTCTCTGTCTTTCTATGTCGTTCTTTTAACGAGGAGCACGTGCTAGGTTATCTTCGAGTCTGTCACTGAAAGGATGTCTGATGAAAAGATGCTTTCGATGAAGCGCACAAATTCAATCCAAAGTGAGCGTGTGTGCGTCCACGTGTTCGATGGAATCACGTTGATAGGGAAGGATAGGGACGGGAGTCTTACATTCATTCAATATTGGACGAGTAAGGCGGGAGAGCGTAGATGCGAGAGGAATGGCTATCGCACTTCTTACCTACTGCCATCGCGTGCGCTGATGAATTGGTCGAAATTTGGATTCGCATATCTTCGTGGTAGGAAGATGGTGGGCTTTGTGTCAACGCAGGACACGCTCGAAGGACACACACAAACGGAGCGGTGTTTCTACGTCCCTCTTTGCTTCAAAGTTGTCTCCCTTTCGCTCTAATCTCTCTCTGTTTGTTCCCCTCTACTTTATCACCTCTCCATTCGTTACACGATCAGTTTTCCCTGCGTTTCTCGCACGATCTTCGTCCCGCACGTGCGTGTGTGCTCGTCGTCCTTGGGTTGGTTCGTTTTGCTGGGTGGATGCTTCATGCCGCACGCTCCACTCACACGTCCGACTCTGCAATGTCCTCCACGGCGCTCTCATCGATCAGTTCGTCGCTGTCGTCATCATCGTCATCGTCGTCGTCGTCTTCCGCGTCATCGTCCGCTTCCGTCTCGGCGGCACCGCTCGCCGTCTGCTGTTCCTCCTTCTGGCCGGTCACGGTGGAGACGGCGGCGGCGGCGGCAGCTGGCGCCTCCTCGCTGTCATCATCGTCATCGTCGTCGTCATCGTCCTCGTCGTCATCACCCACCAGGGCGGATAGGTAGTCATCGTCGTCCCCGGTCGCCGGCTTCTTCTCCGGTTTCGTCACGGTTACGGGCTGAGCTGGAGCGTTCGCAACAACGTCAACTTTATTGTTATTCGTGTTTTGATTTTGTACCTTTTCTGGCGAGCCCTCGTCGTACTCCTCCTCCTCCTCGTCCTCCCCGATGGCGGCCTCGGTCGCGGAAGCAGCACTGTCCGCGCCCTGGCTGGCGAGCGTTTCGGCGATCTTGTTCACTTCACTGTTGACGTCGAGCTCCTCGGCTCCCGGCTTCTTCACCGGGCTGTCCACCTCGTTCTGGGACGCGGCCACATCGGCCAGGTCAAGCAGCGCCTGCGTGTTCTGCGTGGTCACCTTCTTCTTGGTCTTCTTGGCGGCGGCTGGGGCGACGGCGGGAGCCTGCGCAACCGGAGCGGCGACAGCCTGGGCCACGGGCTGGGCGACGGCCGCCACGGCCTGGACCGCCGGCTGGACGGCGGCGACGGTTTCGTCGTCATCGTCATCGTCGTCGTCATCGTCGTCGTCATCGTCGTCATCGTCATCGTCGAAGGCGCCTAGGAGGTCATCACCAAAAAAAGACAGCGCGTCGTCCTCCTCGTCGTCGTCATCGTCATCGTCGTCATCTTCGGCAGCCGCTGCGGCCGCTGGAGCAACCTGGTTCGCGGTCTGCTTCTGCTGATCAACGACCCCAGCCGCGGCCACTGGTGCCGCTACCTCGTCGTCGTCATCGTCATCATCGTCATCGTCGTCGTCGATCTCATCCTCGACCGATCCTACCCGCGGCCAGAAGAAAAAAAAATCAATGTGCGATTAGAAACAAGCAATATTTCTATATAGCAAACTATCTTGCAATGAAATACACACATATCAATATTTGTCTAAATTCCTAAGAGGAATCCTTCCGCCGTCAATTGAAAACGTTTCGAAACGAAAAATCGATTGTTTCACAAGTGCATGTTCAAAATTTCTGGCCACATACAATTTCCTCCCCCCCCATGACCACATAATTTTTCCAAAAATGTCCTCCCCGCACACAACACGCTTCCCCGGCACATACTGAGCCATGTCACTTACCGATGATGTCCTCTTCGTCATCGTCATCGTCGTCCGCGTCGTCGTCATCATCCTCAGCGGAATCGTCGTCATCACCCAGATCGAACTCATCGGAATCATCATCGTCGTCATCATCGTCATCGTCGCCACCAGCAACAGGGGCAACTGGGGCTAATGGCGCAACTGCATCAACCGGTGCAGCTAGGTCCTCTACCGCCTGCCGAGAGATGATCGTTCCCTTGTGTGCATTTCGTCCCTCTGGAAACCGGAAAACAGTGCAAAACAAACATAGATGAATATAGATCACTGTGATCAGAGCGGTGCCGGATTGAGGGATCGCACGGGGTTTATTGATTTCATGAAAAGTGGGCAAAAGCAGTGCTTCGTGAAATTGGGAGCCCAACCCGGAAACGGGCGGATCTATCCGATTTTCGCCTCGAATGTTAGACGTTATGAATGTTAGACAGAATGTAGACGATTTCCGAACGATTAGACCGGGGTTTTCCATGCCAAACTTACCATCATTGAGCGGTTTGGAGGCAGCAAATGCGATAATGATCAGAATTAGTAATAGCTCCAATAGGAATGTGACTTTCATTTTTTTATTTTCTGAAAAGACAGAACAAATAAGCGTGCGTTAGAAAATGAGCCTTCTTCATATGGTTAAGTAAGCATTAAATCATTGGCGCTTGCTAATGTTCTGCTCCTGCTGCTGCTGCTGCTCCTGCTGGCGGCGCCGCTGCTGCGTGTGCTGCCAAGTGTCCAACACTTGCTGCCAATCGTGAACTCAATTCGTAAACACCGAACCGCAACTTTCTTTTGCGTGAAAAGCACAATTGTGTTTCTGGGTGACCGAGCTACATCGGGCCGAGCTGTATGCTAATTATTCACTCAGCGTAAACATTCCCTCCTGGTCGACCGGACGGTTTGTTGGTTACAGCGGTACAACGCAGAACTCCCTTCTCCTTGACCGTGATAACCGGCGTCGTCATGGTCGTCTTCCTGTAGCCTACATTTGTGCATTCTCTCAAGCAGCATACAACACGCACACGCGCTGTAACATTTGTGTCTTATAAACCAGCCACTCACTCGTCGGTCAACGGCTCGCAATCAATTGACCAGGGCGGAGATTTTCTCCTGAGAAAGGAACCGACAGCTTCGGGGGGAGTATCGCTGAAAGTGAACTTTCTTTTCCCGTATCAAGTTTGGGTCACTTTCGTGCGGATTATGTCGAAACCAACGAACATGGTGGGTCGATAAAAATGGTACGCCATATCTG
Source organism: Anopheles plumbeus (assembly GCA_034621735.1). Taxonomy (NCBI): domain Eukaryota; kingdom Metazoa; phylum Arthropoda; class Insecta; order Diptera; family Culicidae; genus Anopheles; species Anopheles plumbeus. The sequence continues at coordinate 18,915,735 of JAOEFI010000003.1, forward strand.
CACTTAGTTTATTTAAGATCTATAGAAGAGTATTTCAATTCATTGTCTTCAACGAAACACTAGTTTCAGAAGGATCTCTCATGAATCCCTAATATATAAAATATAAAATCGATAACATAACAAGCCTCCCGTCATTGTCTTAACACGCAATCGAAAAGCTTGTGATAAATGTAGATTAACATTCTCCTACACATCCACATTTCAAGCTTGGACGTATATTTAAGCTGATTATCGCCGATCTTCCTCAGCCGCATTGAATACCATCACCCGATTAAAGCTTTATCAACAAAATATGGAATACATATTGATCTGTGGAAAATGTGGAATACATATTGATCTGGATTTTCAACAACGTCCCCAAGGGGCTGGCGCGTTGATATCCGGGACCCGGGCGGTTGAGACCTCGCCACCACGTTCAATGTGATCAACAACCCGGCATCAACCGTGTGTGGAGTTTATTCAACTCTACAAACTGGCGGCGGAGAATGGCCGGCTCGAAAGCGATCATCTGATTGCGTTGAGCACGCGCAGGAAAACTAGAGAACATTTGTAGAAATGGAAAGCTCAAACAGGTTACCTTGATTATGGTTCAATCAACTTTCTCCCTTTGCCAGCGTGAATCGGTTCCAACCACGAAATAAAGCTTCCCAATTAGAAGCGACCGTCTGCGCAGCGAGCACTGCTGCTACACGCCCTAATCCAGTGCGCCTTGCCAAGATATCTTTTAGATCTTCTTCTTCCAACTTTCCCCGCCTTCAAAATCGAGCCCAACCCTACGGTCGATCTTGAACAACGGAGGGCGAGGATCGACCGACCGACAAGAGGTGAAATTCGAAGAGTTCGAACCCGAAAAAAATTATCTTCTCTACACCTCCGTAGCCAACGCAGGGTATGGCCTACTTTGTTGCCTGGAGATAACTCCACTTGAAATCAAATCGATCCCGAGCCTCATCTCCATATTTGATTTGGCCCCGTAACCAAGGCCACCTAATTGGCCCAGTCCAGTTTGGGAAAAGTATGCTAATCGCCACAATTGGCTGTGATTAGCTAGAAAGTCCGGATGGTGGACGAACGATCGTTAGCCGGCCATTACGAATAAATTCCATTTGTATACCTGCCTTTCTTGCCGATCGAGGCCACTCGTACTCGAGATCGAGAAGCACGTATGGATTGCAACGAAATTGCTTTGGTCGTTAGATCTTTTTAAAGAAAACCATCATCTAGTGGAGAATGTATTCATTCGATTTGATATCAGCTTCCGCAGCCAACCAACCGTGGCTTGTGTCAAACCATACAAACAACTCCAACAGCCGATGAAGCAACGAACCCCGCGTAATGCCAAAGTTATTATCTTCAATCTAAAATTTCACTTTTTTACATCTTCGCCCCAGTCTAGGGTGGTGCCCTGTGTCCGGTTGGGCTCGCTCGGGCAAGTGCTTTTATTCCAATACACGCACGCACGTACACACACTGACACACTTGCGTACACATTCGAGCGCGCCGATACGCACAAGAGACGGTTTCTCTTTCCGAGGTGAGCTCATCCAAAAGGCACCTGGTCGAATCGAAATGAAAGTGATAAAAGAAAAGAGAAAGTTTTCTTCTGCCCCCTCGTACCTCGGGGATCAACGGTCCGACGAGGCAACGGGGCACTCGGGACGTGTCCGTGCGTCAAAGCAAATAGTCGGCCTTAGTCGAGTGAGGATCGTGCTTATAGGCTTAACTACTTCCGCTGGGTTTGCTTCCTTCGAAAAAAATGTTAGAAGATTGCACGAGCAAGAACCCAACTTTACATTTCCCTTGACTACTTGCATGAGAATAAATTCTTTAAAAAAGGAAGTAGTATGATCGTTGTCTCCGAAGTACAACGTGAATTGCACCAATTTTAACAGTTTTAATTTTTTTTAAAAAGAAATGTCAACTCTATTATTGCCCTCTACATTCTCAGTACTGCTCTACGGTATGCTGAAAAGAAATATCTTAATCAACATATTGCGTTTTGCAAACATAAAATAACAACCTGAACATTTTCTTCAACGTGAGTTTTAAAGTCAAAATAAAAGCATTGATAGCAATGAAAACAACGTATGTTATCCTGCAGAAAACAAACAAAAGAAATGAGGAAGAGTCCAGGAGATATCAATCTGACGAAATATATCACTCCACGTGAAGCCCACCCAAGACACGAGGCCTCCTTAGCGTACGACCGAGCGGCGATCTACGGTTTCCGGCACCGGCCAACTCGGATCGGATAGGAATTTGTAGGTCAAAAGCGGCATAATAATTAATATTGATTCTTTCCTCAATTTGGAACCGTTATCTGTTCGATATAGGGAAGACGCCATTCGCGAACGGTCCAACCACTCGTATCGAGGAAGTGGGTCTTCGGAAGCTTGAATTTGCATTCGAACCATTCAATCGCTACTCGGTTTGGTTCGGTGGTGCTGGTGAAGGGTTCCTGTTCGCGTTGTTCCTTCGCCACCCGTTAGCCTCTCGCGTGCCGTTCCTGAGAAGCACGAAGAGCAGGAAGACGAACGAAAAGCATTCATCGGTTGACCGAATGGAGGAAGTAATCAATAAGAGATCGGATAGCTCCACTCGGACAAAAAATCAAAATGAAAACTACACAAAACACAACCTTTCCATCCAAATTATACATGGGTGCTGGGATGGGAACGGCACACTAGCACCGCGGAAAACGGGTCATAAAAAGTGGGGCTCACTCTCTACGCCTTGCGCTCGGCGGCATCGCGTAGCTTTCCTCCGATTGTTCCCTCGACTGGATGCGAACGAAATTTAACTTCACGGAGGCAGCCGTTTCACGGTGCTGCGCCATTTTGCACTTTCAATCCGTTAAATCAGGTTGCTGACCACAATTGTCACTCCTGTTCGGCCGGTAGGTCCATTCGATACCGCTTCGGTGTCAATTACCAGCCGACTTTGCTTTGGCCTCCTGAGGGAGCGAAGTATCGGGTGGTCCATCCACAGCTCGCCCCAAATCGATAGAACTTCCTCCCTTTTGATATCCTCCGGTCTGTTCGGTTGTCAGCGTTTTTGGCAGCAATTGGCACTTTTCACATAAACCATGCTGCCTGTTTCATCCAAAGCAGGAACCTTCGCTGATAGAATAACTTCGTTAAAGATGGAGCCAATTGGGCGTTAGGTCGGCCGTAAGCACCTCGTAACTCCCGTTAGCTTCGATAAGGTGATGCGTTCCTGCTCTCCTGTGGACGTGTTTCTGTCGCGCTTGTAGTCGCGACAAATTATCACCATCGGTTAAATTGTGCAGCCTCCAGCCCAGCCACAATGAAGGAGACCATGTCGGAACGATAGATCGAACAGCGCGGGTGAATCTAATTTTACTGCATTTTCTCTGGGGCATCTCTTGCGAGTGCCGATATCGTATGTGGCGATATTCCAGTGTTCGGTACCGTGTATTGCCAACAAGTTCAACCGTACAAGCACAACGGTAGATCCAGCACCAACAGGACTAGCGTCAGCAGCAGCAACAGCAGCAGCAACGGATCAGTTTAAAGCGGAATTTTCTACGGAAGGCTACTCACTTCTGGTTGGGAACAACTAACTAACGAGTACCAGCTGAACCAAGCGGAGAAAAATAAAACTAACGAAACGATCTACTTCTATACACTACACCAGTTGGACGGCAAACAGGGCGTAGACACACTACTTTCTTCCACCGTGTACACCTCGATACTGACTGAACTGTTTCTACTTCTCAAACTCTTAATGAAAACTTTGTTTGCCTGCCTGCCGTCGACTGCCTGCCTTGCATCGGAGACGCTCGTTCGGTCCACGCAATCGAGCCGATCCGCGCGGGGCAGCAGCCAGCAGCGCGAACGATCGCAATCCAGCCGTACTTTCTTTCCCACTCCGGCCCGAAGGCAGGCGCTTTCACGCGATGGAGCCCGGCTTGCTTGCCCGGGAGAAGAAGATCGACGCAGTCTCGGGTCCAAAGAGTGGACAAAAGGGGGTGGCGAGAGGAACGGGTGGACGGTGGGGGGGTTGGGGTACGAAAGCAACCCCAAAGGTAGCACAGGGTGAAGGGAGGGGTGAGAGAGGGCCGGCGAGGCGTAGGATGGGAGTTGGGGAATTGTGGCCATGTCGCGGGTCTGCCGCTGCTCACCGATGCCGAAACGATGTTACTCGTCCCGTGCACATGCGTGGAGCCCCGATGGGTGGAAGGGGTTTGTGATGATGATGGGAGAATGCGGGAGGGTGGGTGTAAACGGGGAGGGGGAGGAAGGTGCGACCAGCCGTTTGTGGGCATTCGGGAATGGGCGTGGAAGAAAGGGGAAAAAATGTGTTACAAATATGTATCCAATGTGCCGTTCGTTCATTCCTGCTTTCTTTCATTCGTGCTTGTTTTCCTTCGCTCTTGCTTCCCGTGTTTCTCCCGTTTCTATATTCCAGGTTTTCTTGGGAATCGTAGGCTTTTTCTCTTTCTTTTCGTCCCAGGTCCAGCTCCCGCTAGTTGCCACACTCCCGCCACCCGCTGGACCACGGTGCAGCTTCATGCTCCGACCATCCACATTTTACTATCGCACCTTTGGAATCGCTCTCGTTATTATCAGCAGCCCGCACACATACACCCACCTTCCCACCGTCTGCACACATACACACAGCGGAAAGAGGAACTGGCACAGCAGCGGCGGAAGGGCCACCTGTTGCCCCACCGCATCCAAACTGGCCGCCCGCGATCATCGAACCCTGTCGAGCGTCGAAGGCACGCATGCTTAGGCGTTGGTCGCTGGGTTTTTTTGTTGTCCGTTTGCCGTTCGCCTCCACCGTATTCCGCTTTGCTTCGCGCCGTCGTGCCTTGGTGTGCGTAGCGACGGCGTGTGGTTGAAGCATGAGATTTCTTAATAAGCGCTACTCTTCGATTTTCTCCGGCCCTTGGGGGCCTCCCGCGATCACACTCGATCGTTCGTAATTTCTTTTCAAAAAAGCAACCTTGTTTACCTCCTTCCCCGATGTCTGCTCGTCGATGAAGACATTGCCGCGGGTGCCACTGCTTTCCTCTCGCCCGCCCGCCCCCGATACAAATTTTCCTACGGGCACACCGTAGTCGTTTCATATGTTTTTCCCCAATGGGCCTGCTGTTGAACTCGCGTCACCAGCCTTCCTTTCCACGTCCCTTTCACTTCTTATATCTTTCCAGTTTCGTCCCCCTCTTCTTCTCGAGGACAACGATTGATCAGCCAGCAAGTGCTGCGAAGGACGTGCCAGCAACCCGCGTGCCAGAAGGGCGTCTGTCTTTAGCAACACTTGCCGGCTATGTGCATGTTGCCAGCCGAAACAGGTAGAGTGCTGCGTTCCAGCAGACACACGATCGTAAAGTGTTTGCCGTAAAATTTAAAAACTTTAAGCAGGGTTCTCCGGGATGCAGGTAGAACTTGATCTAACCCGCCTTTTATTAAGCGTAGAGCAGATAATAACAGCAGCGTAAGAATAGAAAAGGTTGGTAGCAGCAAGCGACGAGGCAACAATGGAAATAAAAAGGCATGGAAACAATTCCTTAGGTAGAAATTCAAGATACATAAAGCACGGGTAAATCTAGGTACATATCTTATCCGAGAAATTCGCTTTATAAGAACACGAATCCCTAAACCCACCTATCACTAGAGACCCAAACCTCAACCAGGTGGTGAAACAATAAAACAGAGTTCCAGAGCTTCGGCCCCGCCACGATTGAGCATCACCGATTTCTTCGACACTTGCCTCAACGTCTATCCGGAAGAGCCGCAATATCCACATCACAGGATGGATACTACCGACTGTTTGATCTTCGATTCTGCTTCGTTCCTTCAACCGATCGTCGATAAACGTGCAGATGACGCCAACCTGCGCTACTCGATTCCCGGATCGATCTTCATAGTTTCGTCGTTTGTGCTTTTTGTGGTGTCGCTGGAGTTGTTGGAATAAAATAGTTTATGTTAGCTGGTTTAAAAAACTATTTCCGAAAGCTTTGGTCAAAATACAAAATGCCCATACTACAGTAATACACTTACATCTCATTAAATATAAAAATCAGTTCATTAACAATGAGCCATCAATAAAAACTGCTTCCATTTGCTGCTAGAATCTTAGTTTTTTTATCGTCATCATTTTATTTCTACATAAGCCTCAAGGTTCAGAGGTGTTTTTCTAACCATCCGCTAGCCAAATACTGATAATTGTTAATACATTCAATTTTTTTTTGTTTCTTGGAGCAGCATAGTATGGTTTAGCTGTGTACTGTAGCATTCCTACGTTTCTACGTAGGAACATTTCTGACCGTTCAGTCATCGAGAAAAATGAAAACGCCTACCAGAGAAATTTGCACAACGTTTATACTCATGTTTGCTTCGTTGGAATTCAAAGAATGCCTTCCAGTGCGATCCCCTCAAAAAGGATGTAAGATGGAATATTATTTTTTTCAACTCGACACACCCTGCACCGCGCAAGTAAATATTTACAGCTAACCGATTGGTGACGATCTGCAAGGGCTCCTCCTGGGTGCTCTCCTCATTCCATCGCAGTGACAGATTGTCGGACCAATACCCGCCTGCTTCGGGGCTGGATCTTTTCTGCCGTGTCCGCAAACAACTCATTACCATAATTCGATTCCGGGGATGCGATTCCGTTACTTTCCAACATCCGCCACCGCGCGGATTGTCGGGGACGAGGTCACTGGTTTTCCGTAGCCTTGTTACTCATCCCCGCGTTCGCGCTCGGTGTTCCGTTCCGCTGCCTCGTTGGCCAGTAGGTTAATCCCCGCGGCGGCAACGGTACCGCATTTGCTTGCGCCACCGACACCGGTATATCGGCCCCGACCTGCGCCCGGGTGTCCTGGAGGGAAGAAACCTCTCCACTCGCAGGAAGCTCCCGGACGACCCGACGGCAGATAATCTGCTGCGATTATTTAACTGAGAGCATTTTTTTTCCCCTTTTTCCGTGCATAATTGTGCCTCAGTTTCTTCGTTTCCTATCAAACCCCTGCCAGCGACTGGCTGCGAGCGTTTTCACCAATTTGGCCACGCGCGGTTCTCATTAGCAGCGGCGTGTTTAAGTCTGTGGTCAGACTCACGAAGTCACGAACCGGATCCTCCTCCGGAGGTGCTGCAGATAACATTAACACACTTCGGATCGGTAGAAAAATTAAATTTTCCCTCCCGAAAGTAACCCCCGCGAGAGAAAGAGAAAGGGAGAGAATGAACGAGAGAACGAGAAAGGTAGAGATAGAGAGCGATAGATGTAGCGGTCGGTTGCGTTCACTCTGTGCGATCTTTGTGTTGTACGTATTTTCATCAATTTCTCCTGCATTTCAGCGACGCGCGAATCGCCTTCGACTGCAACTTGATTCGAGATTCCACCCGCAAGTGCCGAGACGGCCATCGCTCCTGCGTATCCAAATCCATTCGGACGGCGAAGCTCTGTCACATTCCGCTGTGACTGAAAGTTGCCGGAGACGAAATGGAGGCGAACAAAGCAGCTGTCGAATGTCCCCCGAGTTGGTGGGGCTAGTATGCACGAAACTGAAAGTGTTTTCCAGGCCCCGAACCCCTCCAGGCATGGTCCGATCGGAACGGGAAGCTTGCTGTCTATGGGGCCCATCATCATTTACATTGGTTCCGGAACAGCCCGCCTGGAAATGGCACTCATCGGCACGCACAGCACGTGGTCGCGGGCGCATTTCTGGCGATCCGCAGTGGCCCGCCAGCGGCAGGAACCGTGCAACGATTGCAATTGCTGGGCCGCATAAGTAGATGCCGCTTTTCTCTCTTGCCATGATTCTTTTTTAATTTGATTTTAAACTCTTCCATTTGTTCGGCGTCATCCTGAGCCGATCGCACATTTGAAGAAAGGTCGCTCACGCTGGCCCGCCACCAGCACTACAACGCTGATCGGGCGCAGAGAAAGTGGTGCATATTTACATTCACAAAATCAAACTCCGCCACGCACCATCCAAACAACTACATGTTTGCGCCACTGCCAAACCCCCTTCCACGCACATGCCATGCACACATTGTAGCCGAAATGCCTCGTGGCCGGCCGGATGTCGTCGCGGAGGACGATCGTCGCACCAATCATCGAGCCGTGGATCGCAGAGTCTTCCCGATTCGTACGGTGTGGGTATTTTAGTTGCCTGGCGCTCTCTCCGTCTCCTTCTCTTTCACCCTGACCTCTAACGGTGAGGCTGGGCCATCAATAAACACTAATAAACCGGTTCATAAACCCGGAGCTTTGATTTGGGAGAAATATCTGACCTCGCATAGAGGCCAAAGCGTAATCATCTTTCACGATCGCAGCGATTCTCATAGTGTGGATTGTGAGGATGATACAGAATCAAGGTGGGAGTTTCATCGTACTGGAAGATACAGTAAGTTGTACCACGAATACAGTGTCCACCGGTTTGTTTTCAAACATCAATTTATTCTTATTTATTATGTTCGTGGCTGGTGTTATGTGGGTCATGTTCAGTTAGGAAATTTGCTCGGTGTCTCGGTTGAACGTCGCAGGTTTCGCAGCTGAACTTTTTTTTTTATCATTATATAAACGTTTGCCGCGAGATGAGAAAATAGTCGATGGCGCGTGGAAAGATTTTGAGGGATCCGGGTTGCGATTTCCGAACCATCCCTTATGCCAGCAAACTAACCACTAGCCGTCGGGCCAGACAGAAAGCAATGTGTGAAAAGTTTCACTTTCCTCTAGTCATGATCCGAAGCGCAAGTGCGAGAGGTCGACTCGCTACTACTAGACTTTTCCACCTATTATTCAACGATGCACCGTGCATCCCGTAGGAGAAAGTCGTTTGATCCGTGTTGTTCTTGAACGAAACGGACTTGCTTAGATGACGCAATAGCACATTCTTCGGAGAGACGAAGAAAGGAACGAGCATCAGAACTATTCCCCTTTAACTTCAAAAGAAATAGAAGTAGGTAAACAATGTTTACGGTAAGAGAATGTTTCATTCATGGAAATCGAATGAATGACGCATACATGACGAATAAGCATAAATGTGACCAAGATCTTCCCACTACGCTATGAGCAATTTATAGAAAGGAATGTGGTTAGAGAGGATTCGAAAAAATCTAAATGCCTTCGACAATGCAATTCGCTTGTCATGGTTCGAATGTACCTTTGTCGACTATTTGACTATTGTCCAAACTACTTTTATAATGCAGCTTTTTTCAACTGGCACACATTTAATTGAATGGAAGAGATGAGCAGAGCTTTCTGTTATCACTAAAAATAGCTCTAAGCTAAAGTAAAAACGCATCCACACATCCAATCAACGCCGATATCATGCACAAGCAAATTAAAATCTCGAGAAGTAACCATGAAATCGATACACAACTCCGATTCCGATACGGGCACAGGAAGTTTCATTAGAAAGTCATAAATTGTGTTTCACTTCACCAGACCGCACCTCCCACTTTCGACGCAATGCGCACCGATTGAAGCGATTGAGGCCTCAGCGCGTGCTACTAGAAGACGCTCGCCGAAAACGACGGTTTCGCCGCTCCAAATGTAATCCGTGGAGGGGGCCTCCCAGCCTGGTTTTCCATCCTACGTGAACATCCGAGGAGCGAAGGCGATTGCAAGCTATATTGTACATTGACTCCTCTGTGCCACACCAACGCTGGCCGAGTAAAGTTTGGATACACTAATTAGTCGCAGGAATCCCTCAACGAATATGTGTGTTTGTTTGGCGCAAATCGGCACGCATTGATGCGCGCGAGCCGATGTGGAAATCTTGTCGTGGTCAATGTCTATTTTCACCTTAGTGTACGGCGTGCCGTGTGGGAGGCACACCAAGTGTCATGAGGAAGGGTGTGCGCACCACCCTTCAATATGATCTTTTTGCATCTGCTTTGGCAACAAGCGCGAACACATATTTTCGCCCGATGGGGCTCTGTTATGCTGGAGATGACAAGCTTTCCTCCGAAGAATACAGCCACTTGTACGAAACAAACTAAATGAACGAAATTAAACGAACAAAAAATTCATAGAAGAGCAAACCAACAACACATTACTACTAAAGAAACATAGTTTGTTTTCTGCTGTTGCTGCCTCCGAGCATGCTGGGCCTACAGCTGGAGATGGACCTGCTCTAACTTGATGCATTGTCAATTTCACCGTTTGATGGTTTTCTTTTTGTTCGGCCCCAATTGCAGTGCAATGTGATTGGTGGTTTCTTACGTCTCGTTCGTAGTGTGCTGTTTTCCGCAAAAGGCGCATTTTTTTCATCGTACACGTAGTTGTAAGCCAAATCCCTATTTAAATTTATTATTATTATTATTTAAAAAAATGTTTTAAAACATCAAATGTTAATGTTCGGTACAAAATTAGACGTTAGTATATCTTGCAGCTTGGACTCCATTTGATGTGTATTATCATTCATTTTCTTCACCGCAATTGTGGTATTCTGAAGCACCATCTGCAATGGCAAGTCAGGAGCCAAATTTCTTATATTCTATTATGATAATTCGCAAAGATTTTCCTTACCTGCGATTTCATCAAGAAGTTGTCCGTTTCGTTTAGCTGTTTCGAAACGGATATCACCGTGCTGTGGATAAATTCATTCAACATTGATATGCACCGCTCATCTGCAAGATCATAAAGTATGTAAATTGAAAGGCAAAACGTACGGCAAAAGCAGCAACTCATTTTCCCCATTCCTTACTCATTGCTCGCCTTACATGCAGCCTTTGCATTTGTTCGTCCGACGATGCTGCCACCGATGATGATTCAACCGCTTCTCTTGCGAAGGTGTATGATGGTGACATTGGTTCGCTACCAGGATAGTTTGGCGATAAATGGGGAATTCCTTTTTCGACGGATATTACCTAAAAACCATTAACGGACCCGCTTTACTTCTTCGTTCAACAGCAACTTTCACTCTCACTTCTGGTTGGGTTGTGGTCTCACCTCAGCTTCATCATCGTCAGTTTCGGAAGCTTCACCGGCAACAATGTTTGGAGACGTTGTTTCCATTCCGTTGCACGAAGCTCTTGTAATTTACATGAAGTTTCAAGTTTTGGTAGTTTAGATAATGTTATAATTCGTTTTCAAGTTTCGTATTTCTCGGTGCAAGTAACCCGAGTAGAAGCACAGCCTTTTTTCACAGTCGATCAACTTGTTTACAAATACGTTTCAATTTGACGTAAGTTCTTTAATTGGCATCTGTCATTTTCTTGTGCTAGAACAATAACCATGTTGATTCGTTGTATTTGAACAATTTTGGAATTTCGAAAGGCTTATATTATCTGTGCTGGAGACGCACTGACCGACTTTGCCATAAACATATGGTATCATCTTTCAAGTGATGGCATTCTGGAGAAGTTTACCGAAAGCATGGGACGCGTCGGCTAAAAGGTTGAACCCGCGAGGCTCACATGGTTAGTTCTCACTAGGCCCTCTTTCAACTGTAAGTGTTCAACTGTAATTGAAATAAGTATCGGTAATCCGAAATACCTGTGTCATTACCTCAAGTAAAGTACCTTAATTTATTGCGATTCTTATATCCATACTACGAAATATATTTCTGCTCTAAGTCACAGTGGTAATATATATATATAAACATAGATGGTCGCTTTTCTCGGATGCCATCCAACGCATCAGGTCGAGGCGATCAAGCTCCAAGCTCCCATCTCCATACACTCTGACACCCTCTTAATACTGAGGTGGTTGATGTGGGTACTGCTGGCCCATCATATTGTTCTGGTTGGGCATCTGCCGCTGCAGTTGAGCCACCAAATTAGGGGTCTGCTGAGTGCTCATGCCTTGTCCCGGATTTTGCATCATACCTTGCGGGTTCCCCGCCTGGCCCATTCCTGGGATAACGAGATGAACAAGAAAAATTACGCGTTTATCACCTGACATGTAGGTACTGTTTAACGTTGGGGATTACTATTATTTATACCTACCACCTTGCTGTTGCTGCTGTTGTTGCTGTTGCATCATCAAACGTAGCCTTTGCTGCTGGAACTGTTGCTGACTCTGTGGCATGGTTCCACCTACTCCCGGTTTTCCACCCTGGCGTGGGTATGGTGGGACCGCTCCCTGATTGACACCCATATTGCCCATTGTTACGTTTGGTGCATGCTGTCCATACTGACCCCTTCCGGCCGCCATCGCAGCGCGTTGTTGCGCCAAAAATTCGGCTTGCGTGTTGCGCTGTTGTTGGGCCATCTGGTTGAAATTGCCCATCATTCCTCCGCCCTGACCACTCTGCTGACCCATTCCTTGATTGCCGTAGTTAGGGTAGTTCTGGTTGACGTTCTGGTACGGGACGTTTTGCCCCTGGAACATTCCGCCCTGCATGTTAGCACCCGACTGCTGCATGTTTTGTATTGCCATGCCCGGGTTGTTCATGGTTGGGTTTCCCATGCCACCCGAATTCGTCATTCCACTGTTCCCGCCCATTCCGCTTTGTCCGCCGCCCATCGCCGATGCATTGATGCCACTATTGCCCAGCGCAGTGTTTACCATCCCACCTGACGTCACCATCCCTCCACCACTTCCCATCGTGCCAGCTGTGCCGCCCATTCCTCCTGCACCACCACCCATTCCGGCAGTACCAGACATTCCACTGCCGGCCCCGAGTCCTCCGCTAGCTCCCATGCCCTGCCCAACCAGCGCAGGGTTTTGCTGTGGGTTTAGCATGTTCGTCTGGATCATACTACCACCGGATTGTCCCATAATTGAACCTCCGGTCGATCCCATCATGGCCGCAGCATTCTGGTTCATAATACCAGCACCACCGGCCTGAACCTGGGAACCTTGCTGTGCTCCCATCATCCCGCCCGCGTTCATGGACTGTCCACCCATGACTGACCCCCCACCTGCCCCTGCCCCAATGCCCGCATTTCCTCCCGCCATGGCCGGATTCATTGGGCCCATAGCGACCTGACTGCCCGCGATCCCAGGAGTCCCAGGAATACCAGCCCGCAGTGGGCCGCGCATGAACTGCTGTTGTGGATTACGCTGCGGTTGCTGCTGCGGCATAAAGTTCCCCGGATGGCCCGTATTGATAGGCAGCTTTGAGCGGAGCATGTTCGAGAGCGCTTGCTTGGAGTTGTTCAGTTGCGGTCGATCGAAACGGTTCACTGCAACCCGTGGAAAAGGAAACACAGAAATATTTTCGAATTCGGCTATCGAACGACTCCAAAGGAATCGCGGTTTATACTCACTCGCTGCCTGGCCCATTCCAGAGTAGAACATCTGCTGTTGCTGCTGCTGCAATTGTGCCTGTTGCTGTTGTGGTCCAGATTGTGGCCCTTGCTGAGCTCCTTGCTGTGACTGTGACTGCAATGGCGTCTGTTGAGTTTGTTGTGGCGCTTGCTGTTGTGGCTGCTGTTGCGGTTGCGGCTGTTGCTGTTGTTGTTGCTGTTGCTGCTGCTGTTGTTGCTGCTGTTGTTGTTGCTGTTGTTGCTGTTGTTGTTGCTGCTGCTGCTGCTGCTGCTGGTGCTGTTGCTGTTGCTGCAATGAACTGTAGCCTCCCCATTGCTGATTGGCGCCTTGCTGTTGAGCCATCTGTGCCGCCATCGTGTTCACGTTGCCCACGAAGCCCATGTTCGGATTAGCTTGAGATTGCTGCTGCTGCTGCTGTTGAACTTGGGCTTGCGGTTGTTGCTGAGATTGTTGAGGTTGCTGCTGTTGTTGCGGTTGCTGCTGCTGTGTTTGCTGCTGCTGTGGGTTCAGCATTCCACCTAGGCCACCCATTCCCGATTGCATTCCACCAATACTTGCCTGCCCGACCATCTGGCCCGTATTCTGCTGACTATATTGTTGCTGAATGTGCTGCTGATTCATTGGATTCATCGAGCCGCCCATCTGCATGCCGCCCATGCTATTGTTTTGCATCTGTTGTAGCGTTTGCTGCGGTGTCATCGCCACTTGCTGTTGCTGTAGCCCCGCTTGTTGTTGTTGAATGTTTGGTTGTTGTTGGTGCTGTTGCTGCATAAGGAGCTGATTTTGTTGTTGCTGTTGCTGCTGCTGTTGCAATTGTTGCTGCATTTGCTGCTGCTGGAGGTGCTGCTGTTGCTGTTGCTGCTGCTGCTGAAGGTGTAATTGTTGCTGTTGCTGCTGTTGTTGCAAATGTTGCTGTTGTTGCTGAAGCGACTGCTGTTGTTGCTGCTGCGGCGGCATCTGTTGCATTTGTTGGGGCCCTCCTCCTGCCCCCTGACCCACCATCGCCGGCAGGACAGGCTGTTGCGGCTGACTTTGCTGCGCTTGGTTGGCAGCAGTTGCCTTTGGTTTGCGTTTGCGTACTGTTTTCCCTTTCTTCGATCCCGTACTAGGGGCAGGGGATTGGTCGGACGAGGGTGTGTCTGCCTTCATTTCGTCCTTTATCTTGTCCGGTAGTGGATCTACCTCCTCCGGAGGTAATGGCAGTGGTTCATAGTAGTAACTGTTTGGTTTAAAAAGACTGTGCGTGTGATACTTCAATAGGCGATGCGTTTCCTCGTATGCTAGGGGTTTGCGTTCAATTTTTACCGCACCGAACCAGGCCCAGGAAAGAGGGGCAGGATTTTTGTGGCCCTCCAATAAATCCCAAACACTAACACGTTGCTTATCTCCCAAACGGAGGCCCTAAAATACAGATCAACAGATTAAACTATGCCGAAGTAGCCTCATTTTCATTTACAAGTACATTTTTCTTCTCAATGCTATCGATGCTTATCTTATTTCCCTTCGCATCTGTCGACGATCCAGCAGAATCACAAGTGATCACCTCACATGTTTGCTTAGCGAGTGGCAGCAGCTGTCGGACGTATTTAATAGATGGACCATTTCTATCGCCCAACTCCTTGCGCAGCTTCTTCATGAGATTGGTATACAATTTTTTGTTTTCATCCCGCTCAGTCTGACTGTCGCTAACCAGCGTGGAGTGGATCAGCGTGGCTAGCATATCCAACGATGTTGTAAACAACTCCCTGCACGGAACGAGGAAAGAGAGAGGGATGAGAAGTGGCTCAAGATCTTTCTTCACTTTCTTAGACATGATTTATGTTCTTACGAATTATTGCTCAGATCGATCACGCCTTGGCTAATGAGCTGCGCGAATAGGATCGCCCAGTCGGTGGTGGAGGTGGCATTTTTCATTATTGCATCGAACAGCCCGCCAACTAAAGAATATCTCAGCTGAAGCGCATCCAACATCTTTTCGAAGCCACACGGGTCATCAATACCACCAACCGTTTCGAGCTGTTGTGGAAAAAATCGAATAAAGTCAACATTAAATGTCCACACCGAGCAAGCGCTTGATTTCCTTACACTTTGATCCCGATTCTGTAGAAATTGAGAAAGCTGAGAGTACAGTGATTGAAGCAATCCTTCCTTTTGCTCGTCCTGTCCCTTCAAACATGTCAGCACCAAACCAAGGAACGGTTGGTGGTTCAACTGTGCCGACTGTTTGCTTCCGAATGTGCTTCCATTCGAACTGACCGAGCTGTTGCTATTTGCCCCGTGGCTATGGCTGTTGTTATTGTTGCTACTGTTCCCGCCATTACCGTCCTTGTTCTTGCTGAACATGCTCGTACTTTCTAGCACCTGACCGGACACCTTCAGTATACGCCCCTGTACTGCACTCGGCAGCTTAGAGACCAACGGGGCCACTAGCCACGTAGAAGGCTTCACCTTTTCTTGTTTGACATCCGCTGCAATGCTCAAACTGAACTCATTAACGCGGAACACGTCGATTGCAGCTCGCGCCACCATGTCGAGCCAGTTCGATAGTTCCGGTGAGCTGCAGTTCGTCTGCTTGAACATTAGCTGCAAATCTAGCCAGGAGATACGTAGCGACCATTGTTCGAGGTTCTCCAGTATTCGAACGATGATCGCCTTCTGATCCAGCTCTGCGATTAGGTTGGACTCATGCTCAGGATAGCAGATCATGTGCAGCAATCTTTGGGCCTGCTTGGCAGTCAGCAGATTGTCAATTAGCATGCCCTGCTGGCACAGTTCCTCTGCGTTTTGAAGACAACGTTCGAGCACCCACTCCTATGGTAATGTAAAAGTGAAACATAAGCATACACATGATAGCAAGTATACCTATTTGAAAACTAACTAACCTGTGAGCAGATCTGACGAAGGACATGTTGCGCAAAGTCTGAAAGGCTGGTTGCATTTTCTTGATTGAGATGAGAGTTCTGCTGCCTGTAGAATAGATATATTACTATAAATAATACATTTTATTTTGCATAGAAATCAAACAAATGCATATACTATTTTGGTGTTGTTCGGTGGAAAATGCAATATGTGGATGCAAAACGGCACAAGTGAATTGAAAGAAATGAAAAATACAAACAATATAATGGCATGATAATACAAACAATAAACTCCTTGGAAAAGATAAGAAGCTTAAAACACCCTATACCTGCAGTGAAGGTCTAACAGGTGTTCAACTAGCATAAGTAATGACGATCTCATTGATGGTGGGAAACAGACTGCTAATATCCAAGCCAGAATATGTGACTAATATGTCCAATACTCATGATGGTTGAACATTTTTACAGAAATAGGAAGATATTCCTGCATAGATTGCATAGAACGTGGCATCTTGCAGTATATTAGCACATTTTTTTCATTAAACCTAAATTTGTTGGACAATTCTGTAGGGGTTAATACGCAGAACAATTCGTTTAAGCGGAGGGTCGTACACAACATAACACACAAACAGCAAACCTAATTGAGGAACGAAAACGGTGCCAGAACATCTTTCAACCGATGCGACAGGGAGTCAACAGCAATAAAATCCCTTTACCAGCCGATAGATTACTGATATTGTGCATTCAACACCACCGTAGAACGAAATCATCTGGCAGTAGCATGCTTTTCGAGCGATGATTATAAACTTTGTCTATGATTCAATCCAGCGTTTCACGTGGATGGCTAAATGGCGTGACGTTAAACATTTACATGAGAACGAAAGGCAACGTGAGGTAACATGAGGCATATACAATAATAATAATATTAATAATAATAATAATAGGATATTTGAATAACAGTAATAATATTTAAAAATGAACTTAAACGGCAAATCATTCGCACACCTGCTAGAGTATAATCGAGCGGAGGCGCTTGGGGAGAGTTCCCCTAGTTCGATCATCCTAAATCAGGAACCAAGAAAAACAAGAAGAATCGTTTAATCAACAAAATATACCAAAAATAAAAAAAGAAAACGGAATCTCGAATACATTCGTATTCAAACGGCGAATTAATCCACACTTCGGGAAATTTAAACTCGATTTCAAAAAACAATCACGAACAATTCCGATTACTTACGAAGCGTCCAGCATTGATTCGTCCGGATTTCCCAGCACGGAGAGATCGCTTGTGCCCAGTATGTGGCTCAGGTCGCCCGATCCTGCCATACTTTTTGGCGTGCTGCCGGGGTGCACGGGCGTGTTTAGCCCACTTCTTTTGCCCGTGCCAAAGATCGACGAAACCTTGTGGGCTGTTGCATCGCCAACGACAAGAATACCTTTCAGCACAGCCAGCACTGGCGCAACGCCGATGTTTTTATGTGCAGCAGCAAGCAAATGTCGATCGCAGCTTAGCTTAATGTTGTGTGCGTTTCCCACCGTTATCGGATTCGGTGAAGTGCTGACTGAGTAGAGCCCCGGCTGCGGGCATTCGATGGTTTTAAACAGTCGAAGCAGCAGATGGCAGGAAAGGCGTGCGCCGGCCTCGATTTCCGGCGTGGTTTCCCCCCGTCCCTTGCACGCTTGCACCAAAGAGGGAAGGGCAACGTGGGCCACGAAATTTTCCAACGAAAAGCAATGCCTGGCCACCAGGATGCTAGTGAACACGGACAGCGCATTGTGCACATTGGTGTTCTGCACGTCCACCTGACTGAGAACGTCTACGTAGTACCCGGCGTCCCGATTCGAGCCGCAGAGAGCAATGAGCACGCCCAGCCACTCGGTGCTCAGAGAATTACAGCATGCCGTTAGTTCCGCGCACATGGCCGCAATGTCGTTGAGGCAATCGTTGTCGATATCGCGTGTCACTGCGACGACCGCGTTACAAACAAAGCTGTATCGGTTAGACGGAGATTCGTTGAGCTGCCGTGCCCAAGCGTTTTCGATTTTTCCGCCACGACGCGGATTTGTTATGATGTCGATCATGAACTGCGGATTGTAGGTATGGGCCGACGGACTCGGCTGGAGGGGCGTGTAGAGAGCTTGTTTGATTTTTGGGTACGCATTATGGAATGGTTCCTGCTGTGGTCGCGATTTGAGTGACGAACAAACGGAGTAAAGATCGTACAGGTAAGCGAGGATGCACCGTTCAGCTGAACTGCAATCGCTCGGATTGCTCACGTGCTTCACAATTCGGCACAGACCCTCGAAGATGGCCGTCGTTTGCTCTGGGGATAGCAACAGACAGCAGTGATATCGCCGCAACACCCCGACCACATATAGACTCAGTGAAGTCGTGTAGCTGCGTACCAACGCTATCGAACTCTTGGCAATCAGCTGCATCTCGACTTCGGGAAGCTCGCGTAAAATCTGAATGCACGTATCGATCAGCCCGTAAATATTGAACGCCGATTCCATCAGATCGAACAAGAACGCCACATGCTCCTGCACCGGCAAGTAGTTGCTGTTGCCTACCGCAAACGCATTCAGCATTTCCTGTACCTGCACCGCGCACTGCCACGTGACAACGTGCTGATCGAAGTACGACATCGCCTGGCACTTGTTCGAGGTGGCCTCGAAATTGAACTCGCTGCGTGAATGCTTCTTTACCTTGCCACCCTCGGCTACATCGATGCTGAACTTTTTTGAAAAAAGTTTGCAAATCTCCTTCGACATCTTCTTGACGGCGTGCTTCTTCTCGTCCCTCTCCTTTCCCACACCGTACAGAAGAATGTAGCGCTGGTTGCAGTCGTGCTGCGAAATCGGATCGTCTTGGCAGAGCGGAAAGTGTTCAGTGTATAAGAAATGGCGACTGGATGATTCTGCCTTGGCCAAACCAATTCTGTCATGGACAAAAAAGTATAAAAATCACCACGATAAATACAATGCATATTACTAGAAGGAGCAGCACAATTTAAAAAGACAACTTACACCGAGGATGTTGCTTGTTCCGGATCCTTTGGACTGTCCGGGGCGTCCATGGAATTCTGCTGATCCTCCTTGATGTGCTGAAGCAACTTGTCGAGGTCATCGTCGACATTCGAGTCATCCAAATCCTCCAGCTTCGCCTTAAAGTCTGTCTGCAGCACATCATCCTCCATTCCAGTCGGATTGTGCGGTGACGAGGTTGTGGCAGGCTTGTTAGAAATCGGACCCGTGCCCAGCCCCGCATTGCATATCCCATGACTATCAAGCGAAAGGATCCCGCCTGCTCCCGTGAGCAAGTCACCGCGGGATATCAAGCAGCACATGTACGCATCGTGGGAGAACACGTCGTGACGGATGAGCTCACTGAACAGATGGACGAGATTGGTGAACTGCGACTTATTTTGCGAGCCTCCACTTTCCTCCAGCAATGGCGCATCGTTGTCGAGGAAGTTCATCAAAATGTGTTGAAACACTGGCTGACCCCCATTTAATCCGCTCCCAGACAGAACAGAGTCTTTGTCGTCCGAGTTGTTCAGGTTGTTGCTATAGCTTTCGTTTTCGAGCACCGTGAGTACCTCGTTCTGTCGTTTGTCCAACAACCAGGCAACTACCATAGCCCGATGTTCACCCCAGCGCTGCCAGGATACAGCCCACTCGCACAGAATCTTTACAATTGAGGCATCCTGCTCAACGTTCTGAAGCATGAAACGAAAAAAAGACAGTTGAAACATTCTTTCGGCACAAGGAACTTTCTTTAGGACAAGAGAAGGTACTTACATATTCAAACTGTTTCGTTGTCGCATCCTTTCCATCTGCCACAGTGTTTCCCACCTGGCCGCTATTACTGTTACCACCGTTTGCTGCACTTTCCACTGGTTTGATAGGTTGCACTTGGAATGGGGAGAAAATCTTGGAGTACAAAGAATCGAGCGAGTTATTCGAGTCCATGCGATCGAAGCAGTGCCCATCAAGCCCATCCAGTGTCGCTAGTATCTTCAGGCTGGCATTCCCCGCCGCCGTCTGCCATTTGTCAATGCACCAGCGCGATTCGGCGTGCCGCGATCGTACTTTGATACTTTCCTCCGCTTCGAAAAGCTGCCGGCGAATGTCTTCGTTGGATTTTTCATAGCGCTCTGGCATTGGCAGTGCCGAGGGTGCCACCGGGAGGTGATCCAGTGGACTTCCGGAGAGGACGGAGGATGAACGAGTTTCTCCAACTCCACACCAGACCAGCGCCGTTGGACACTCGAGTGTGATTACCTGCAGGATTGTAGCGAGCTGCAGAACTACATCCCTATGGTGGGAACAGTGGAGGTACTCGGTAAAAATCATTTCAAAGGGATTGCCCTTCGCGGGTTTCTCTCCTCCTTGCGGGACAGCTACCGAAGGGCCGTCTTTGGATTGTTTTTCGTTGGATTTATCCTTTTCGTCTTGCGTGTCCATAGAGGATTTTCCCCCAGACTCCGTTTCAGGCGAAGTTAGATTGATATTGTGACTGTCCGCCATCTGATTGATCAATTGCGCCAACTTCTTCGAAACAGCGTAGGCCAACCGGCGACAAAATCGTTCCGACTGGACAAAGTCGTACAAGTATTGCGTAGCCAGTGGAAGATAGATCCGTAACAAACCGTCATCCGCGTTCGGGGAAGACTTTATTTTCTCCAACAAATCGATAATCCAGTTCAAAAACTCCTGCTTGTCCAGCAGCCCTTCCTCGTACATGTACTTGCACAACTGCGTGCTATAATTCCACTGCTTCTGTGCTATTCGTTGCTCTTCCTGCGGAGAAATCGGGAGCTGTTGTTGCTGTTGCTGCTGAGGGTGCATGGAACCTGCGCCCGGGTTGCTCCCAGCTGGACTGTGCATACTTCCGGCCGGGCTCGATAAGGGCGGTGGAATGGTTGATGGGGCACCTCCGGTACTGGAGTTCATTCCGAGGCCGCTACTTCCACCAGTCACTCCACCGGTACTTCCAGATCCAGCGGAGGAAGGCTTCTCCTGCAGCGGCCCTTGGTGATAATGTTCGTGCAGCTTCGGAATGAGATCTTTCATGAATTTGATCATCGTTCCAGTCCACTCGGTTGCCGGATCAGGCATCTGACGCTTTTTAATCTTCGCCTCCGACACTGCCACGGTGTAGGCCGAACTAAGCTTTATAAACCAAGCCGCCCGCTGCATTGTAACCTGATTCTCGCAAAGCATTGCGAAAATTTCCTCTTTCTTATTGAAAGATGGTGCTTTCTTCGCCAAGCTGCTCAGCTGTTTCGTACCGGCCAGATCCTTGAACCAGGTGTCCAACGTTGTCTTGTTGCGAGCAGTTACGGGCCAAAAGTTGTCTTTCGGGTTGATCTGCTGCTTTTTTCGTCCGGAATCGGGCAGCGTCATCAGCTCTTCCTTCTTTGCGAGGATGGCATTAAAGTAAGCACCGACTTTGCTCGCTGATACGTTGCAGTTGCGTGCCGTACCGAATTCTTCCGATAGTTTGTGCTCCGTCGCAAAGCCATGTTTGACGTGTGTGGACGTAAGTTCATCCTCCCGTTGTTTCGCTTCCTGGGGATACACATCCGGTGGCCCCAGCCGGGGCCGTTTCAAAGGTCGCATATTCATAGTATTGCACTTGTGCTGGTGTGCAGATGCATTAAACTCTCTGGCGAATATGCTTTTCGCCACAGCGTCTATGGAACTGAACGGACGATGCAGCACAGATGTTACAAAATTTGCATTTTAAACCTTTCCTATAGGGCACATTGTTGAGGATTCCTGTACGTTAATGCACTTTAACCTAACTTTATCTACTTTTTCAACCTAGATCACCACTTTTCAGCCTCCATAAATAGCTTTACGCGATAAAATAAGTGAAAAAGTCGTGTACAATCACATAAAAGTGTCGATCGAGAAAACAAAATATGGCTGCCGGATAATTTTGACACTACAGTCCAAGATAATCGAGAAAAAGGTTTCGTCAGTTATAGTCATTTTGACATTTCAATCGATTACACCTTTGACAATCTGCAACAGATATCAAGAAGATTAATAGACACATCAGAACATTTTAATACTCTGCCGTGCGGTTTAGTTTATATAGTCTAACAAAAATATGTTATGCAATGAACGTGTCTGGTAAATTTCATCGGTTTCGGTTCCATCGGTGGAACAAAAACATCGTACAAGTACTTTGCACAATGCATTTGATGGCGTTGAATTTTCATTTTGCATCCAAGGTTCTGAATGTGAAGCTATATTTTCCGTTGAAAATTCGTTAATCTATAATCTTACGATTAGATGATTAATACTAATCATGCCCATTCGGTGAGCGATTTATTGTAAACAAATAATCCGGATTCGCATCATGCCTGTTTTGTGTTGAAGAAAGGGTTCAAAGGGTTCAAAATTTATTTCACTAGATATACAATTTGTTTCATACTATCTACTTTCCTTCAGCAAAGCCTTGCCAATCGGACATTTCCGATTCTTCCTCCTCCTTCTCCACGCCGATGCAATGGATACCATTGCGAAGCATCGGTGTGCCTTTGCCTTTACCTAGCACACGGGCAATAAATATTATTTCAACTTTCCGCTCTGGCTCTTCCTTTCCACCTAAATGCAGATGTTCTTTTAGCAACTTTTCCTTATGTGCGAAGAACTCGATGCTAACCGCAAAATGTTCCACGCCCTTCACATCCACAGTGCGCGAAGAAAACTCCACCAGCTTGCAGTGCAGGTTCGGTATCTGAATATCCTGAACCACAAATGCGCTGTTATTTCCTACGTCTAAACCAGCACTTTTTATCACCGATGCTGGAACGTGCAGCTCGATGCGATAACGATGATTTATCTGCAGAAAACCCAGGTGTACTGTCAGGGATGTTCCTTCGGGAGAAACTTGGTAGATAATGCTGTTATCATGCAACCCGTCATTTATCACGGTTTGGTCGAAGTGGACGTGATGTGACGAATCCACCATTCTATTTCAACTGCAAATTAGATATTGGAG
The DNA here is from genome assembly GCA_034621735.1 of Anopheles plumbeus. NCBI lineage: Eukaryota > Metazoa > Arthropoda > Insecta > Diptera > Culicidae > Anopheles > Anopheles plumbeus. The sequence continues at coordinate 18,938,808 of JAOEFI010000003.1, forward strand.
TTAGCAAAAAGCACGTGACCGAATGGTTAGCAAATGCGATGCTGCCCGTGGGAGTACCTTGAATGTTTGTGCGGTGGTCAATTTTAAAATACTTTGCCGACGTGAAGATGTCGTCTTAACTACGGCCAGGTTGTGTTTGTGGGTAGGCGGACTTACTACGCGTATCGGGTTATTTTAAGAAAACATAATCACATCTCCCGCCTTTGCGGACGTCGACATGTAGACCCGCGTACCGCTACACAGTTATTGACTTTCGATAGAAGACTGACCTGCTTAGCAGGAGAAGAGCGCGAAAGACGCTGGGAAACATTTTTTTCAATTTTTCTAATGCGATGCTCAAACATTGTCAAATCCAAGGGCATATATGTAATAAGGCTAGACAGTGCCGATTTAGCTGGCGGCCATATTTGACATTCTTCAACAGGTAATATAGCTTCACATTCAGAACCTCGGTATATGCAAAATGAAAATTCCCCAGATAAAAATGCTTGACGGAGCTGTCAGGTCTGATGACATATCACATCTTCTGTCGGTATGCGCCGTGGTGTGCTGGTCGAAAAATCGAAATCGTCACCTTAGGACTACGTGAACAATGGCGAGCGGAATAACTCCTACATTAGCGCGTAAGTAATCATAAAACAGGCTCCAGCGAGGCGAAAAACGACAGACCTTCATGATGAGGATTTTTGCGGTTGAGGTGAATTTTCCCACCGCGACAACAATGTCCAGCAAAGGAAACCACTTTGCCGGGCATCCACGGCTGGTTAGACTTCCGTTAGTTTGTGCTCGTGGAGATGTCATACACAAACTCCGATTGGCGGTGCTTGCTGACGCAACACGTTGTCTCCTATCGTGTACCCTTCGGTATGTCTTCGGTACGTCGTTAACGTCGTTTCCTTTCCCCTTTGCAGTGCGATCCGCGAGAGGAGTCGAAGTGTGGAAGCTCGAACAGCAGCAACAGCAGCTCACATTTATTCCAGACACAGGCTTTACTCCCGACCAGAGTAAATCCTGTCGCGCTATTGTTTATAGTCCGAATGGACGATTTCTGGCCTGGGCCAATGGTGCGACGGTGCAACTATGCAGGGTGTCAGAGTGCTGGGCGAAAATTGCCTCGCTGGCACGACCGAAGGCATGCTATCTGCAGTTTTCTCCGTGCAGCACCTACCTTATGACCTGGGAGGTGTACACCGAAAACCCGAATGAGACGCCGAAGGAAAAGCCAAACCTGTTCATCTATCGGGCGGAAACGGGCGAGGAAGTGTTTTCCATCATTCAAAAGCGTCACCAGGACTGGCAGATGCACTGGAGCAGTGACGAAAGTGTAGCTGCTCTGTTGGTCGGCGGAGAGGTGTTATTCTACGATCACAGTTCTACCGGGACCGCCTTGCAGAAGGTTGTGAAGCGTTTCGGTGGCCTTCGAAACGGAGGTGTTTCAGTGGCTCCCGGACCATCGCCACCGCACATCGGAGTGTACATTCCGGGGACAAAAGGTGCCCCGTCGATGTGTCGGTTGTTCAAGTATCCAAATCTGGAGTTGACTCAACCCGTTGCATCGAAGAGTTTCTTCCAGGTGAGAAAAAAGAAAATAATTCTATGTTTTTATGACGACAACACGAATACACTTTTTCCACTCCTCCACTGCATTACTCGCATAAATGAGATATCAAGTTGAAAAATATTATTCTTTGCCCAGGCAGACAAGGTGGACATGATGTGGAACCGCAAGGGCAACGGATTGATCCTGATGACAAGCACGGATGTCGACTCTTCGGGAGAGTCCTACTACGGCAAGCAAGCGCTACATTATATGACGCCGAAAGGTGACTCTTGCGCAATTGACCTGAAAGCTGAAGGGCCTATCCATGATGTTGCATGGAGCCCGAAGTCGAACGAGTTCTGTGTCGTGTATGGATTCATGCCTGCTCGAGCCTCACTCTTCAATCTGAAGTGCGACATCATATACGATTTCGAGCCCGGCCTCAGGAACTTGATTTTTTTCAACGATTTCGGCAACATGGTTGTGTTTGGCGGCTTTGGCAATCTGCCGGGCTATATCGAAACGTGGGACCTGATTCGTCGCAAGAAGTTGACAAACTTTCAAGCACCAGATACCACACTGCTTGAGTGGAGCCCGGCCGGTGATAAGTTTCTGACGGCCACCACAGCACCGCGGCTGCGCATGTCGAACGGATTCAAATTGTGGCACTATTCCGGTGCGCTGCTCGGTGAGTACAATTGGACCGGAGAATTGTTGGAAGTCCTTTGGCAAAAGTACGAAGCGGGGACGTTCAGCGAGGTAACCATCTCCGATAAGAAGGTTGCTGGTATTGTGTCTGCGACGCCGGTGGCCAGCAACCAAAAGTATGTTCCGCCCGGTGCTAGAAACAGTGTCGTAGTGACGGCCAGTGGCCAAGTGTTTGACGTGAGATCACTGATTCCGGGACTCCCACCAGGATACCGTTCCGCAACGCAGATCAAGAACAGTAAGAAAAATAAAAAGAAAAACAAAGCTGGTGGCGCTGAAGCAGGCGAAGGTGGAACTGCAGAAATGGCTAAGGAAACTATCGTGCCAAAATCACAGACTACGAAGAAAAAGCCTACCAAAGGAGGTACAGCTAGACAAGAGGACACCGATGGCGCCGTGGCTAATGGAAATGCGAATAAAAAGAATGTCCCACTTTCAATAGCCAGCAATGAAGAAGCGAAGGAACGTGAAGCGACTAGCTTGGAGCAATCCAAGAAACCGTCCATCACTGGCGATCCGGAGAAGGACAAGAAAATCCGCGTCATCCATAAGAAGCTTAAGGAAATTAAGTTGCTGAAGGAGAAACACGAGCGCGGAGAAAAGCTCGTTGCAACACAGGTCACAAAAATGAACTCCGAGGAGCAACTGATGAAGGAATTAAGTGCGCTCAAGCTGTCGTAAGGCTTGTCTGAATTGACCTCTCGCTGCCATGCTGTGCACAAACGCACACTGCAATCCCTTTCGACGGGATTCTACTTATCGACTTTTTTTAGCACAGTTTGAAACCATGCCAAACTGGGCAATTGGCAATGATAAACTAATATCGTCAATATCGAACCGAAAACCTTATTTTTGATAACCTTTTCATTCGATACATCCAAGCATGTTTTGGGAGATTTTTTCTGCGTGAAATAAATACAACTTTGCAGAAAAAAGAGAAGCGCTTTTAATGTGTCATGCCAAAACTCTGCTCTTTATTATTCCCATTTAGATTTTCGCTTAACAAACACTTCTTTACCGTCCTCCTGTACTGCCGTATAGTATCCTAATCCCTCGTACTTGGACCGCATGTAGGCTATGTAGCCAAACGTAATGCCAATGCAAACGAGCCCTATGCTCATAACAATGACATTCTGGGGAAAAGAAGCATATTATTGAACTGAACCATGCGTATAGGCTGAAAAGCCGTTGCCCACATACCGGCTTAGCGTAAAGCTCGAAATTAATAGCACGAAACACGTTTGTTGAACGCATCGAGCGAATTCCGTCGCCAGGTGCCGATTCTTTCGGCTTTTCGCTCATTCTACGCGTGTGGTTATTCAATCAGCAAGGATGTAAACAGACAGTGGGTCAATTCCGTTTTTGCCTTAAACGAACCAAAGGAGGATAAATCTGTAGTGGTAAAGTTTTCAATATCGTTTATATCACTCATTGATAAAAAATAAAGTTCTAGAAACGTACATAATTGTTTATGTTGCAAATCACCTGTCGAAAAAATCGTTAACGCTGGCCGCCGTGTATTTTCACGTCCAGAGCTGTGCCAAACGCTGTCATAACAACGAGCACCGAGCACCTGTGCGTGTTTTTTTCTGTACCTTGGATGACAGCTCTAGGCAAGCGCGAAAGAGATAGCAGGCGTACCGTTCGATGAACGATTTGACAGCAACGCACTGGAACAAGCGTTGCGTGAAAGCGAAAGGTGAACATAAGGGACAAAAGAATTCGCGTTTAGTTCGCACGGAGTTGCCTCTGCTTTTGTGTTCCGTGTTGTGCGTCCGAAAGAAAACTCAATTCAGTAGCATTAAAATAGACGACCAACAAAAACGCAACTTGACCGTAAAATGTTGCACATTTGATTCACCGCAGTTAGTTTGCCTCGTGCCGATCGATTCCTGCGACAAAAGTATGCTCACACATAGCCTATTTCGAGTAGGAAATCGCCAAATGTAGTACGTTTACGCGGAGGCATCTGAAGACATTTGGTGCGGTCGATTGAATGTTTTTCTTTTTGGTTAGTGTTTTGTGTATTTTTCCGTGTGCGTTGAACCAATAAAAATGTCGACCAGTGAGATTGAAGAATTTGTGAACGGAGCTCTCGTTTCATGGGTAAGTTTGAGCTTGAAGAAAGGAAAGGACCGATCTACATCGTGTGGAGTAAAAGTGGAAAAAAAACAACCCGCCATACTTTGACCTCCTAATAGCTCGTTTCTGGAGTATCGTGAATTCACGGCAAAACCCATTTGATCACAACTCGCTTCATTATGCCTGGGAGTGGAATCCATGATACGTGAGCCACATTGAATTTCCTCTTTTGCATTGCATGTCTCAGATTGGTGCGAGATTTTTCATTCTTTTTTCTAATCCGAGCTCCATTTGGGACCTTACACAAACGTGCTCAAATTCCATGCCAGCGAATCGTATCGTGCTGGCGTCTCTATTGTCGAATGTTGTTTTATTTTCGCGTGAATGTCTATAATATAAATATAGGCATTCGAATGCGGAAAAATGGAAGAACCCCAATCTTCAGCAGCAGCTGGGTAATATCTCACAGTCTCAAATCACTTCATAGTAAAGCCAGATTGTTTTGGTTCTGGTGAACGGCTTTTGTGAAGTGCGACTGTTTTATGGATGTTATTTGACCCTTTTCTTCAAATGCACTTGTGCCGAAATAGACAACAAAAAACCAGAAATGAAACAATCATAACGATGAAGATTAATTCATCTTGTGGTTTGTCGCGCTTTTAGGTCGATGCCATCATCCATCCGGTGAATGTTGCTTTTTTGTCGGAATTATAATTTCCAATTCCATTTCGTAATTGAATTTAGTTTACGTGTCGTGGTCATGGTATGCTTTTATCCACCACTGGTAGTATTTGTTTTGGTGCCATTTTAGTTATGTATCTTTATACTTTGTAGATTGAGTCTTGCTTGCCGCGGCATGAAATCATTGCCGGATACGTGTCACTGCTCGATGGCACGATACTGCACAGCGTATACCTGCAAATTGACCCCGAACCGCAGCACCTTCCATCCAAGATACGTAACACGGAAGGCCTGTCAACACTTGCCTCGGCCCGAACGCGCAACTTCGACGCGATTGTGAAGAACCTGCGTAACCTGTACGATGAGGAGCTCGGGCAGACCATTCTCACTTTACCGGACTGTTCCGTGCTGGGCCACTCGTCCGAAACACGGGCTGGCCTCGAGCAGATGAAACTTCTCATAACCCTCCTCCTCGGGGCAGCCGTGCAGTGTCCGAATAAGGAGATCTTCATCGCCCGAATCAAAGAACTGGACGTGAACACGCAGCACGCGATAGTGGAGATGATCAAAATGGTCACAGACAGTCAGACGCTAGTTCTGAACCAAGAAGCCCAGGAGCAACTCTCACCGGAGATGATGTGCAAGCACATTGTTCGACTGGCCAAGGAACGGGACCAGTATCATAGCAAATGGATGTGTTCGCTTATCACCGACAGTGAGCAGCAGACCATCGTCAACAGTTCCAGCTCCAAAAGCAGTCTTCACAATGCATCGTCCGCCTCGACGAGTTCGGCCAACACTCCCTCGACCACATCCGAAAACAATCATCTTGCGGTGGAACTGGCCGACTACAAATCTAAATTACGGAAGTTACGCCAGGAGCTGGAGGAAAAATCGGAGCTGCTCATGGAGGTCAAGGAAGAACTAGACCACAAATGTAACCAGTATGAGAAGCTGCGCACCGAAAGTCAAGATTGGTACTCGGAGTCTCGAAGAGCAGCAGCGTATCGAGACGAGGTGGACGTGCTGCGAGAGCGCTCCGAGCGAGCTGATCGGTTGGAGATTGAAGTACAAAAACTGCGTGAAAAATTGTCCGACGCGGAATTTTACAAGACCCGTGTTGAAGAATTGAGGGAAGACAACAGAATGCTGCTCGAAACGAAGTAAGTTGCACTTTTTGGGTTCTAGTATATACTATTTTAATAAAACATTTCTTTTCTAGGGAAATGCTTGAAGAACAACTGGCACGATCTCGGAAGCGAAGCGACCAGGTGATGCTGCTCGAAGCTGAAATTATCAAGTTCAAGCAAATGATGAACGACATGACCCTTGAACGAGACGTAGACAAGAGTAAACTGCAGGAGTTACTGGAAGAAAACGTTCAACTACAGTTGGCGACGAAGAACTTGATGGCTGGATGCGATGCGAACGTAGGAAATCAAGGACAATCGGATACGGATACGGATGATCTTCCATCGAACGATAATAGTCTCTCGGAACAGTTGACTACGAATGCGCAGGTAAGTGTTCCGATTCCCTTGTTATGTGGATTAGAGTTTTTGGAGATATTAGAGTGCACTGCAGGTTTAACTTTTTTCTTCATCATTTTCTTACTCTTACAGACACGCGCGTTGAAGCTGGAGCTTGAAAATCGCCGATTGCTCGCAGCTCTGGATAGCCTCAAAGAAGCATCTTTCCACGAGAATTCCAACAAGATCCTCGAGCTCGAAAAGGATAAAAAGAAGCTCTCTCTGCGCTTGGACCAGACGCAGGAAAATTGTAACCGGCTAGTGCAGCAAAACAGTGAACTCGAGAACGTGTTTAAAAACGCGCTGGAAGAGAACAAAAAGCTACAGGACGCGATCGACTTGAAGCAACAAATGATCGATCGGCAGACGCACGATCGCGAGCTTGATCGCATCCGGCAGATCGACCTGGAGAAGCAAATCGAATCGCTAACAAAGGATAAACAGCGGGTGCAGAACTTGTTTGAAAGCATTCAGCGGCGTACGATTGACCTGGAACGTTCTATCGATGCTAAGAGCAAGGAAAGCTTGCAGCTCAACGAACGGCTAAAGGAGCTCGAAGATGTGCGTAAAGAAGTGTATGATCTTCGTGGTAAGTGTGCCACGGTGGAGCGGGAGAATGTTAACCTTAACAAAGAGCTCGTTAAGTACAAGGAAGTGTTGGAAAAGTGCGAACATGATCTGGACACGGTCGGAGGACAGCTGGAGGCGAAAGAGAAGGAAATCGAACAGTTGACGAAACGAGTGCAAGAAGACACGTCAGTGCTGGTAAAGCTGCAGGAGCTTGAAAAGGAAAACCAGGAATTGTTGTCCCAACAAAAGATGCACTGCGATACAATTTCGTCGCTTCAGAAGGACCTGTACGATGGGACGATGGCCACGAAGAAGGTGAAGCAGAGCCTGGAACGATTGGGACTAAACGATAGTGAGCTAGAGCGGAATGATATGAATGTAGAGGTGTTTGTGGAAAAATTGTGCAAGAACCCAGAATCCTTCAAAACAGTTCGGGAAATTGTGCTGAATGTCGTTGGAAAGGATCAACTAGCTTCGAGTGGTGGCAGCGGTACAAAATCAGCGGATATTTGCGTGCTTTGTCACCGGCAGGAGATCTACACGGTGGAGAAGAATATCGAGTTCTCGAACTGTGACGAAACATCCGATACGGTGAGCCCCTCGGAAGTGGAGCTGAAACTAGAGCATCTAAAGCAAGAGCACTCTTCGTTGCTTGCTGCGCAAGAATCATTGCAAGAGGAAAACGCTCGTCAGAAGGTGAAGGTGGCCACACTCGGGTCCCAAATCGCTTCGCTCAATACGCAACACGTTGCGCTGCAGTTGGCCAATTCGCAGCTGGCCGTCGAAAAGGACATGCTCGTGAAGCAGGTGGAAGCGAAACGACAACATTACGAATCGCTTCAGCATGATTACGTCGCCCTACAGTGTCTTCACGAGCAGCTCAGCAGCGATTACGATGCACTGAACGGAGAGAAAGAGTTGCTGAAAAATACGATCCGCGATCTAAAAACAGAAAATCGAGATCATCGCGAGCGCACTGTAGCACTGGAGAAAAAGGTGGACGAGCTGCAGGCGGAGCTACACTCGATGAAAGATGGCCTAACCAATCTAAACAATCTAAGGGCGGAGCATTCTAAGCTAAAGGACGATTTTCGGTGCCTTTTTACGAGCAACGAGCGGTTGAAGCAAGATTACAAAAACGGACACGATCAATACCGAGCGTTCCGCACGGAAAATAGCCGACTGAAGCTACGCAATACCGAGCTGTCTGGCGAGCTGACTAACAAAAAGGAACAAATCAGCAACCTGGAGATTGAGTACACCAAAATAAACCAAAGATGCGAAGTGAGTATAAGGGTAATATGAGTTACGATAAATATCGAAGGTTTACACTTTGCATTGTTTCTCGAGATGGTTTGGTTGTCATCTGAGTACTGTATCATCTGAGTATGAAAGAAAAGGACAGAAGTTTATAATGTTTGTATTGATTCTCTTTTCATTAGATGTTGTTGAATATGAACGCCAGCTTAGACATCGATCGTCGCACGCTGATGGACCATGTTTCTCAGATCCTCGCCCAGTATCAGGAACTGTTGGCGCACTCGCTGGAGGACAAACAGCATTACCATGACGAGGAGAAAAACTTCACCGACAAACTGAACAACTTAAACCGGCAGAAGGAAAAACTGGAGGAAAAAATTATGGAGCACTACAGGAAGCTCGATAGCTGTTCGCCGAAGAAGTAAGGGTGGTCAGTTGATACTTATTATATAGGTTTTTCACAAACAAATGACTTTTTCAGGAAACCGTTTGGCTTGAACCTTGTAAAAAAAATGCGCCGAGCCGGCTCAGAACTGATGAATCGCGTACCTAATAGAGTAAGTAACATTTTTACAAAATGCAGAATAATAGCACACTTGGACAACTTACATGTTTTTCCTTTTCAACCTAGAATCGCCGTTCTTGGGTTGAAGAGCAACGCCTTACTCAAAGTCAGTGCCTTTCGATGGGTTCGGAATCGGGTGGAAATGAATCGGACAACAGCATCGAGGAACCGAACTCCGTTGCATCGGATACGAACCTTCTACAACGCGGTTCACACTTGCGCCAGAGTCTCCAACGCAAGCCGAACAACGAAGCCTTAAATGCCACGTTACTTCGTGGTGGAATTCGTAGCAGTTTGCAGGCGTCCCGGCGAGACGAAGTGAATCCTGCTCATCGCAACAGTTTCCAAGGGTGTGTGTAGCAATGCAATGGTCGGGGAAATTAGTTAAATTAAAAAAAATGGTTTTACCCTTAGATTTGATACGACAACGGATACGCTGAATCTTGGCACGGCCGGCACAAGGCGTACCGTGTATTTGGACGATAAGATCGTGAACTCCGGCTCCAGTACACCAACTGGGGCTGCGGTGAACCCATCCCCGCCTCCGTCGATCTCTACGCCACCACCACCTCCTCCCCGGACGGATCCAAACAACGCCACCAGCCATGCCACATCCCAGCCGAGCCAATCCAACTCCACAGGAGAGCCAACCTTTGTCCTCCTTAATCGAATTTCCACCACAACGACAACGTTGAAAACGGAAACCACATCCAATTTACTATCTCCGCAACAAATGGAAGTGAGCAGCAACCCTTCCGGTGGTACGTCAGTTAGCTCGACTGCTCTGTGTGGAATGGAAGATAGCAACAAGAAGGATACCAACGGTAACAGCAATAAGAAGAAGGCGGAACCCAAAAATCGAGACAGCGCGATCTGGTACGAGTATGGATGTGTTTGACAAATTCCCTAGCTTCCCGCCGGAAGATTGAGTATTCAGAAAAGCATTTATTTCGAAAACGATTCAGATAAACGATGAACAGTTAGCATTGCAAAATAGCAGACAGTATTGATTGACAGGAACACTTCGATCCCGAATGATTCGGATTAATCATAGGTTTTCTGCTTGTCCTTTACGTTTGTTGGAGAAACATTGCGACCGTGAATGTTTCTGCTCGCAGTTAAATTACCCAGTTAACAAGTGCTTTAAGATACCGCCCATACATTTTTTAACCAAGAAGAAACCATTTATCTCCTATTAACTTAAAATAAGTTATCTGTACGGTTCGCCAAATGTTTGTGAATTGTCTAATTGTTGTTCACTTAGCTACTAAATCTTTTTTTTTTTGTTTAATTGGATACCATTGGATGTGTGTGCATTTTGTGGCGCTGGTTTCCTCATTTTCGCGTCTTAATCGCCTTTTTTCAAACGTCGTGCTCGTATATTGGAATAGTTTGAAGAATCTTATACAATACTTTAACCCATGTGCTTAATGTGAATAACTCATACAACGAATCTGTTACTATAGGTAACGTAAGGAATCTCTTAATATAGTATTCCCTTTTTCATGCTAGTATTATTTCTACAAATTTTTTCTCTGCTATATTCTGCTGTTTTATAACATGTTTAGCCACTCTCTTGCATTCATTTTATTTGTAGAAGTATAAAAATGATATTCATTCTATTGATGTGAAACCAATTTACTCAAGTATGACGAAAATCAAAATTACCAACTAAACATATGCTACTTACCTGCTACCGAAAATGATATAGGACGCGTTTATTAAAATAAGGATAACCTAGCTATAAAAATAAAATCCGCACCATCGTAAGCATTTGTATTTAATCATATCTATTTAGGTCTTTTGAGGCGAACGTAACGAAACGAGAGGAAAACAGTGAGATTTAAAATGAAATAAAAATGACATGAAATTTATCTCGCCTGCACTTCTTCTATTAAAAATGTGTATATTTCTATCTGAAGAACTGAAGTGGCATTTTGATTGAATGGACTACCCGCAGACCGGCAATCGAGTCTACTGTATTACAATATATTGCGTTTGTATTGTTATCTGCAATGGCAATTTTTAAGAAAAAAAACTGGCTAGTAGAAGGACCCCTTCATTCGCAGCATTGAATCGTTCGCTCAGCTGTCAAAAATGTGTTTATAAAACCTCAGCTCAGCTCCTACATAAAGAGTGAAGCGTGTCATTTGATAGCAAAATTGTAGCGAAGCAATCCAATCGCTCTACTCAACACCCATGCGCTTCGACATACGTCACAATCCATATATTTCAGTTCGTCCGCGAGCAGCGAAAGTTGTAAACAAACATTTTTATTCCCGAAAGCAAAACATTCCCGGTCGCTACCGAAGGTGCATCGAAACTTGCTGTTTTGAATTATTTTCTCTAAAATGAGCAGTAGCTATTACTTCGCGATCGTTGGTCATAATGATAATCCAATATTCGAGACGGAGTTTGTTACTGCTAACAAGGAAGCAAAGGTAAAAAGAATAGCTAAATATTAGATATCTGTTTTGTTTTTCCAAGTACTAAGTCATCTATTTTTGTTCACTTATTCCACAGAAAGAAGATCACCGGCACCTGAATCAGTTCATTGCACACGCCGCCCTCGATCTGATAGACGAACACAAATGGAAAACTAATAACACCTATCTAAAATCGATCGACAAGTTCAACCAATGGTTCGTATCCGGATTTGTCACGGCAAGTCATCTGCGATTTGTAATGGTTCACGACAACAGGAACGACGAAGGCATAAAGAACTTTTTCAATGAAATGTATGAAGCGTACATAAAGTATCTCATGAATCCATTCTATGCACCGAACACACCTATCAAATCGGTAGCATTCGAGAAAAAGGCTCAACTGTACGGGAAGAAGTTTCTCGGTACGTAATTTGTTTAGGGACGTTAAAGTATAAAACATAATTTAAAATAAACTATAATATGATATCCCATTAGTATGTGAAAAGCATCCAAATTGTTTATTAAAATACTGACCGAGGCAATATAGATGTTATTTAATATATTTTAAAAGCAAAATTCAGTCAATTCATAAAGTACAATTCCTTACCACGTTGAAAATTGCGCTTTTTCATTTGAATCTAGGGCAAAGGATGTTGCGTTCGGAACACCAATTTCTTTTCAAAGGTGGTTCAATGTGATCCAATAATTATTGTATTGGATAAAATCACACGCAGTATTTCGGTTTCGGAGCGACGGCTTTTATTTCTCAGAAAATAGCCACCAGGGCGTCAACATAGGAAATTTTTTTGTTCGCGTCGTTCGACATACGATAAGGGAACATGTCGTCTCGAGGGAACACGTCGAGCTCTTCACCGTACATGGGGGTTCACAAGCGATAGATGCAGAACGATGTGGTACTAGCGTTATAGAGTAGAGGGGAAGGTGATAAAAATAAACTCTTTGCCGATGAGTCGGGTTTTTATCGGTTTATTGGGTGCCGGTGTATAGCAAGCGATACGTGTGCGAAGTAGAGATGTGTTCCAATCCCAGAGCCGCTTTGCTGTTGCCCAGCAGAGCGTGGAAATTTGGTTTAGCCGGTTGCGGCTACGGTTGAGAGAGGAAAAAGGATGAACAAGGATGATCCAATATGTCCTGGAACACACAGGGGTTGGTAGAAACATTCATTTATCCCATGGACCCTCCCGTTATGGATAAGGTAGGATACACTCCATCGACTGAGCAACAGGTAACCCGCTGTTCACGCTTTGATAAATTTTCATTATGCTACGATTAAAATCATCAAACGATTATGAGTAGAGGGCGGTGTTGTTATCTTTGAAAAGCGGGGATGCTAGCAGGAGGTAACTCGAGGGATGCCATTTTATTATGATGAAACAGTTTCTCCCTGCACGAACCCAGATTTTTTCCCCATCCCTTGCAAGCGAAGGCGAGCGAAGAGCTCTGCACTAGGCTGCGGGAGAGAGGATCGTCAGTGTGCCTGGCTGTCTTTGGCAGCATACCTTGCATTGCATCCCACGCTTCTAGCTGGCGAGTGGGTCGTTGCTGCCCTAGAAGGACATTCGTGCAGAGCGATGGCGGGCACTTCCTTGGCGATTCCACAAGGCGGCTTTCAAATGCACAGGTACGCAACGTGTTCAACAACCTGTGGAATATTCCTCCACATCTGCCAACGTAATTCCGCCGACAGCTTATCCTTGGGAATGCGACGCATTCACGGAGATGCGGAGTGCCGCTTTTTTTGTTTCTTCGTTGGAAAATGTTGTTTCACATAGTCGTCCTTGCAGGCCCCGTTGCACATTTTTGCTGGTTGAGTTAGTGCGTTAGATCTCCTACGAACCCGGTTATTCAGTTGGCGAATAATCGCTTCACGGTGCGGTGTGTAATTCGCCTGATCGAGCGTAAAATGTAATGCACCTCTTGCTCTATTACTTGGTTGATTACGCTCCCTACAACGACTAAAATTGTTCAACGGGTAAACGGGTTCACTTTAAAAAACTGTAAATAGATCAATAGAACGAATACATCAAATGCATAAGCGGTTTTGTTGTATTATGCATGTAACACATTCGGAAGTTCGGAATCATTCGTGATGCGGAAAACATGCCAAGGGTGTTCCATTTTATTGCTCTGGTTAAGATTTTTGTTCTTTTCCGGAATTAATTAATAGAATGAAAGAGTACTTGAACCGCTCCAATAGGCCACCCATCTGCAGTTTGCATCTGCATGTGATTTCCAGTAATCGCTCTGGGTACACTTTTTACGAGCCGTGCGAGTAAAATGTATCATCCTTTGATCTTCGAATGCTTGAACGAACCACTTGCTCCGTTCACAGTTGTGCGCAATCCAAGGACAACGAATGCGAACCTGTCGATCGGGATGGGTTCGATCATCAAAGGATGTAGGTTTACATACGTGGCGGTACGGCGAGAACGTTCCGGTGCGTGTAAAATATTGTGCTCATTAACTAATTGTGTCTCGCAATGTGCACCCTTTGCCAATCGTGGCTTACCCGGAGAGGGTTATTCCTGGTACCGATTCGCTTTCCAGGGTGATAAACGTAATAATTAAAGGGTGGATAAGCGGATCGGTTGGTGATGCGAAAAAAGGCTTTCCACGTTGCCTTCCATGAGGATACCTCCTCAGGGGATAGATTTTGCCGGGCGCTCAGCGTTGCTCAACTAGTAGCCATTGATTAATTACCTGGCGGAGTGTCCGCTCTCGGGTGGATTGAGTTTAATACGCCCTGCTGACCATGAAATCGAACAGCCACAGAAACGACCCACGGTCCGACGCGGGAATAGATTCTGGCAGAATTTTTTGACCCCTCTGCACTCCCTTTACCTTTACCCCCTTCTGCTCTGCCAGCCATTCGTGCGCTGGAGCCGGTCGAGCGAAAGGTTCGCTAGTTAATAAGGGATTGTATATTATTTATTTAGTCAAAAAATAAAGCTTCTTTCACTTTTGTGATGTTGCATTATGGGACGCAGAGGTTTCGGATACAAAACGACTACCTAGCGAGTACACAAAATTCTCGTAAGTGCACAATTCATCCAAATTGTTGATTTCGATCTTCGTTTCAAATTTGAATCGATGAGCAACAGGTAATCGCGATAATCCAACTGAAACCAGCCAGTGAGTGAAGCTCCCCGAAGGAGCAGCAACATCGCATCAACATTGTTTAGTATTTCGTCGGAATCGTTCAAGTTTACAACGCGAACCAGTTCACCACTGCGACCCGTGCAGAAAGACGGGTTTCCTCCACGGCGAAGACAAACTGCTTTTATTTATTGCAAAATGTGTCCATCATAATGAGAGGTCAATACTCAATACTAAATGCTACTAAATTCGAGTTGTCACTCTAGTAGTTGTGTTTATGTTTACTCACTTGTATATCCAGACGTTGGTGCGTGGAAATCCTGCTGTTTAGTTATCCATCAGCAACAATAGTTCATATTGACTCAATGTGTCGATTTTACGGTTTCCACTTCTGGACAACGGCGTTTCGATCGCTTCGAAAACAAGCGTATTTTGGGTGGTATGTAAGTTACGGTGTGTGTTGGGCCGCAAGTTCAAGCGAAAGGTGAAAAACTGCTGATTAAAGTCGACAACGGACTCGGCGTTTCGGAAGGGCGTGGAATCTCTACGAAAAGCGTACGCTGCCAAGTTTCCCTCCTTCTCTGTCGATTGAAGAATTTTTACCATTCTTTCTCATAGACCACCCTCCACCCCATTCGATTCACCCAACGGCTATGCACCCTTCGACCCTTGAAGCCGTTGCTTTCCTAGCATCTTCCCTTGCTAGGGCCCCTTCGACAAAATAGTCCCCGAGGGCAGTAAATTCAAACCATTCCAATTTCCGTGGCCCCAACCTTACCTACCCGATGAAGTTCGTGACAATAGAGCCCATCGGGGTGGTTGGAGTGAAATATGATGGAGCATTTTCACGACATCGTCACGACAACGGCGACAACAAATCGCACGCCGCAAGGAGGCGCGTTTCGGCGCGAGAAAGAGGAACTGCCAAGCTGAAAGCCGAAACTCCCGAAACAAAAATAATCGAAACGCGAAATGGCAGAAGAATCGGAAAACAGGGAGGAGGCGGTGGGCCAAATAACAACAACCAAACTCCCTCAAATAAACAGCGTGTTGGAACATTTTTCCGTTCTGTTTTTGGGAACGGTTTCGGAAATTAAAGTTTTCGGTTCCATAGCGAAACTGGCGCGCGGAAGGCGACGTTCGATCGGAAAATGGGATAAACGGGAAAATAAACGTGGAAGCAAATCTTCCCGTGTAGGCGGCGAACGAAACCGATGGTATTGGACGCGAGCAAGGTTCGTGCCGTACGTTCATTTTCGGAGTTATCCGTGCACATACAGACAGAAGAAGCCGATCGGAAACGACAGTTCCGAGTTTTGGAAACGCGCGCGCAATCCCTGTTTAGTTCGCAGAGCGAGAAAGAGACAGAAAGATAGATAGAGAGAGAGAGAGAGAGAGAGAGAAAGAGAAAAAGAGAGAGAGCTGAAAAGAGAGAACGAATCAACATGTACACGAAGGCATGTGTGTTGGCATTGATGGAAATAGGTTCGGGGAAGCATGCGCTGACTTTCGTTTCGCGTACCTCGCGCTCGCGGAAAAACCACCTTTGTTTTATCAGATGCTCGGCACTATGGGCCGTGGTGCCGACAAGTTGGTGGAAAACTCTACCATTTCCAGGGGCTGAGCAGGGGTGGCTGGACAGAGGAGGGGGTGGGTGGTGGTAAGACATGGGGTGGTGAGTTGTGGCTACTCAATCGTTCAAGCATCCGCTCGAGCCCGAAGAAAATACCCGAACGAAAAACGGCACGGTATGTCGGTTGCTTCGTACACATCTCTGATGAGAACCGAGTTTTCCCGAGCGGTTGGAGAACCGCCGGCTCCGGTAGAAAAACAGGCCGACGCCAGCAGGATCGGCCGCATTGCACACGTGTGCGTTGGACAGAACGGATCGCTCCCGAGAACGGCGCCATCCGGCGTTTCGGCTTTTCCGTGATCCACCGTTGGTCTGTTTGCACGAAACACAGCGAGGAGGGAGAAAATAGCTTCGACAGCACTTGCACAACAACTTCCAGAGCGACGTGTGGAGCTGCGCTAATTGCGCCGCCGAGTAGCGGCAGAGGTGATCATTACTGTTGATGACAACATTAAAACACCAGTAAGGGTTGTGCTGCTTCTTTGTTTTTCGGCAGTGTTGTCCGATGGATTGAGCAGTGTTCAGCAGAAACGAACCGACCGGAAGCTCGCGTATGAAATTAGGGTTGCAAATGTGAAAGTTGAACCTACAGCGAGCGGAAAGTGTGCTCAAAGACACCGCCATCCTTCGTGGTGGCTGGGAACAGGTAGTAGGTCTGAAGCTTGAAACCCGTGGAACGTGTGTAGACGTGCTTAACATTTTAAAATAATTTCGCAAATTTTCCGAACCAAGGATGTTACGAATGTTTGTTTTCCTTTATTTATAAACGTCGTGCAAAAAGAAAAAAAAGAGAGCAGATTATCGAGCAAACGAAGGAAACCGAGGAAAGTGTAACGCGAAATGACTGGCGTGAGGTAAAACGGTCACAGCAAAGATTTTCCATCGGTTAGTGTTCGTCGAAGCACGCGTTTGGGAGCAATACAGTGCGGAGTGTCGCCGAGTGGCCGTCGTCCGCTGTGTGCAGGTGTGCGTAGAATTCCCCCAACTCCGCTGTACGTGTTTTCCCGTGTTCGCGGTGCGAGTGTGTGCGCACTCATTAATAAAAAATAGGTGTGCTCTCGTCAACGCCGAAGACGCTGTCCAGCTGGCGCGTTTGTCTGCCCCGTCCTTCCCGGTTTCCTACGCCGGCTTTCCCGGTCCTTCGGATCGGATCGTTTCCGTTTCGCTCCCATCGTTGTATTGGTGCCATTTCGCTGTCCACCCTCTTCGCTAGCGGTGGTGGTGGCGACCATAGGCAAAGGGGTCGTATTTGGCATGTCTCGGTGTTGGTGAACATCCCCGATCGTGAGCCGAACTCGTTCGCAGGGGAAAATTGGGTGATTTCCAACGACTCATGGAATTTTCATCCCGCAGTCCTTTCTTAACAATCAGCGCGTTCAGTAATCGTGCCCGTGCCGTCGCTGTCGCTGTTGTCGTCGGCCCCCCTTTTGTGGATAAGAGCAGAACAGGGCGAAGTAGAGAAAGAAGTTGGCAAAACTCAGAACTCAGAAGGTGAAGAAAAACAACAAGTGTTCGAGAGGTGGGAATGGGGCAGACAAATATGCCAAGAAAGCGAGGAAAACGAGAAGAGGGAATCGAAAATCCAAAACCAAACTATTTCAAGCCAAAACTTTCCGGACCGTTTGAGCACCGGGTGGAGCAGCATGATCTTTATGGCATAGTGACGGTGGTGGTGGTGGTGGTGGTGGTGGTGGTGGTGGAGGTGGTCCTTCTAGTGGTGGCGCTGGCGATTGTCGCACTCTGTGCGGTTGGCCATTTAATCGGAAGCAGCTAGGAGCGAAAACTTTCCGAGTGTTTTTCTTTGGTGGAAAGTATTCCTTCAGGAATGGCAACGATTGCCTCCAAGGACGAGCACCGTGGAACACGATGACCACCGTGTGATGGCGGGGAACGGAGAAGGAAAAGGAAACAAGAACATCCAGCCGAAAGCTTCTAGTCCGGAGGGTGATGGACCTCCCAGCACGTTGGTGTGAATGTATCACTTCTCA
This sequence comes from Anopheles plumbeus, assembly GCA_034621735.1. Classification (NCBI taxonomy): domain Eukaryota; kingdom Metazoa; phylum Arthropoda; class Insecta; order Diptera; family Culicidae; genus Anopheles; species Anopheles plumbeus. Next base: position 18,956,907 of record JAOEFI010000003.1, read on the forward strand.
CCGCTCGAGTCCGAGTGGTGGTTGGGTGGGGTGGGTTAGCAGGACGAGGCGCCGTGGCTGGGGATTGGTGCAAAAAGGCAATCGTTACATCCTCTCAATTACTCTGGTCATCGAAACCTTCGAGCCAAAATGGAGGGGGAAGCGGTAGCGTTGCCGTGCATGGCCTAGTTTGCTCACGAGGTGCACGAGGTGTAAAATGAATTTTCCTCCCGATGCTCCCGACGCGGTAGCCAAATTTTGCTCCACCCTCCCTTGCCCCGTCCGCTGTTCCTGCGGGTTTCGCAGTTGTCTTTCTGCCTTTTCACGGGAAAAAAAGTCCAAGAAACTCGTTCCATTGCCTTCGGCGAATGGAATGACGGAACCCGAACTGAGAACGGTCGACAAAGGTGTTTGATTCGTTCGATCATGAACATTTCGGTATGCGTGCGTGAATATTTCTGTGTGTGCTGTGTATGTGTGCATTCGGGTGTATGTATGTGTCCGAGGCGTCTGCTAGAAGGAGACAGTAGGGATTAAATTTTCATCATCAGAAGCCAGTACACCTGCATGCATAATAGATGGAAAAGTTGTTGTATAGTAGGTCTTTTTTCACGTTTCCGTCCGCTCACCTACGTCTTGCCTACCGTCGCCATTGCTCGATTCTTTCCTGTAAATGGTTAACCGGACGGATTGTACGTGTGCAGCGTTGTGTCCGTGCACGTTCGTGCGAATGAGCGTTGCTGCGGCCGCTGTCCCTGGTCCCATCATTAGTGGGCACGTAGGGCGGTGTATGTGATACTGGAGATAACGTGCAGGCGCACGGCGCACGAGAGCCTCTTGTCGTCCTTTCAGCCTCGAACGGGTCAGACAGTCAGCGGAACTGGGAGTTAGAATGATTGGAAGAAGGGCGAATGTAGGGTGCGAGGCAGATAAATGAAAAGCGAACCAGTTCAAGAAGCAGAGAGAGTGAGCTAAAAGGGTAGAAAATGATAGAGATAGAGAAAGAGAGAGAAATAGAAAGAGAGATATAGAGAGATACAGAGAAAGAGAGAGAGAGAGAGAGAGAGAGAGAGAGAGAGAGA
>JAOEFI010000003.1:18988201-19019106 GCA_034621735.1 Anopheles plumbeus
GCTAGATGCGCCGTCATCCATCCAGTGAAAACTTCACCGGTTCAGTGGTGACGCTGGCGGCGATTTAATGAATTACAAATTATGGCATTTTCCGTACCACATGCCGATACCGGCTGCCTGCGGTTGTCGGTGGAGACATTCAATCATTTTGGGTTTTTGTTACAGCCTCATTGCATCCCATCCTCGCGAACCCTCCGCGTGCGTGTGGCAATAGCTTAGTACACATTTCCCCCCACTTTCCACCGCGTAGATTTTGCACCATGGGACGACGTGCGTATTGTGGGAACCGGAGACTCCATCGGATCGATCGTCCTACGTCTACCTGCGACTGGAGCGGTCCTGTTCGTTCGTCTCATGGCAGAAAACTGCTTGGCGGCGCATCAAATCCCAGCACGGTACGTTGCCCAGACAGGGGTTGCCCAGACCCAGGCCCAGTAGCCTCACTGTTTCCTTTCTTTCCACAACAATGTAGACTTTAGCCTTAACGTGAACCCGGAGGAAATAGTGGCGTGGAAGTTTGCCAATCGCTATGCATCGAATGTCGGCGAGCTGGAGGGCCAGTGCCAGAACCTGGACGAAGGCATGCTGGACCTCGGCACGATCAAGGAGATCAACATGGGCTCCCGGAATCACGAGTACGACGCGGAAATCCTGGCCGCCGGCAAGCGCTTCGGATTAACGCACGTCGAATGCTGCGTTACGCTGCTGTACGGCAACTCGGCCAGCGAGAACCGCATACTGTGCATCCTCTGCCCGCCCATGCTGTGCCGGGCGTGGTACGTCGGGTTGAACTGGATGCTTCGGGGCATCCGGCGGCAGCAGATTCTTATCGACCGCTCGATGCTGTGGCTGAAGGAGCTGTACATCCAGCTGTACTTCGAGGAGGGCGCCTGCAGCGAACCGACAGTTGCCGACGCCATTAAAGCCTTCGGTGGCCGCTGCTACGGCCTGTCGTCAATCAAGTCTTCGTCCGGTACGCAGATTAACGATGCGAGCGAGGCCACCGCCGTGACAAAGAAGGACGCCTCGACGACCAAGATTCGCAAGAAGCGTTCGGTCGTGAATCTGCTAAACCAAACTAACGCCAACAGTGGCAGTATGGTGGCAGTGGGTGGTGGTGGTGGGAGCGGCAGTGGCGGCGACACAACACCTTCCGACACGATACTACTGGACACTCGGGACTACCGGACACGATCAATCGAACGGCGGCGTGAACGGAACGGATCCAACGATCAGCTCTGGCAAAATGTAAAACATCTCCGCATCGGCTCAGTTACCTACGATACTCAATTAGATTTCCTAAGCTTCGTATCACTCTACAGATCGTTCAGGTAAGCCATTTTGATAGCCATGAGCATTTTCGGTTTACTGTCGCACAGTCCATAACACCCTTCATTTATGTTGCCGTTCGGTAGTTTAATTGCGCGACAAGACCTTCGTGATATTTTTGACCAGCTCTCCGTAACGACCATATCGAGAACAACGCTGAACGGAGAAAAGAGTCGTAGTGCGCCGGAGCTGTCGGAAACCATAGTCAAACGAAAAATTGGTAAGCAGTCCATGGACGCTCATTGTTGCCTCATTGCCTTTGTAAAATGCCTTGTGTCATCTTTCGCAACACCCGTTAAGGCCTTCTGACGCGAAACTGTTCCCTGGACATGGACCTCACCGAGGCGAAGTACACGCAGAAGAAGTACTTTGATGCCATAGCCGCCTCGAGTATTGCGCACATTGCCGCCAGCAACGACTTCCTGTCCTGCAGCAACAAAGTAATCACGATATCGACGCTGAAGAAATTCCTCGAAACACGACAGATGGAAATAAAAAGCGATGAAGATGTGAAAGCCATTATACTGGTAAGTTCTATTAGCCGAGAGTTCGCTGCGATTGTTACACCCTGTTTGCGTTTTTATCATTACGGCCCAAAGCGCCACGAGCCAGAGGCTGCGCATCGCATCGAGAACTGCCTGAGCTTCGAGGGATTCGCCCGTTACATGATCGACAAAGACAACTACGCGTTTCTTAGCGAGATCATGCCGGAATGCACCTACATGAACCTGCCGATGTCGCACTACTACATTGCGTCCTCCCACAACACGTACCTAACCGGGCACCAGCTGAAGGGCGAGAGTTCAGTCGAACTGTACAGCCAGGTGTTGCTAACAGGTGCGCGAATCAACAATTGCGAGTGTTCAGATAAGAAAGAAGAAAGTGACACCCAATTTCTGTTCCAACTACTCCCGCAGGTGCGCGCTGCGTCGAGCTTGACTGTTGGGACGGCGACGACGGTACGCCGGTCATCTACCATGGACACACCTTCACCACGAAAATTCCCTTCCGGGCCGTCGTAGAAGCAATAAATAAATCTGCCTTCATTCAATCTTCCTACCCCGTGATACTCTCCATCGAGAACCATTGCTCAGTGCAGCAGCAGCAACGGATGGCCAATATATTCCAGGTATTGCGGTTGCAGAAAAACGAGAAACACACACTTATCGCAGAAGTCCTCTTCCCGAATGCTAACCTAACGTTTTCCGTTCGCTTCAAGGCAATCTTCGCGGAAAAGCTGGTAACTAACTTCATATTCGACCAGGACTACAGCGATGAGCCGTTCCTGCCCTCGCCGCTCTCGCTGAAACATAAGATTCTGATCAAAAACAAAAAACTAATCGTAGAAATACCGGCAACCTTATCAACCGGATTAACGTAAGTACACTTTCGATGCCCCTTAGAAAAACCATGCTTACATACAACCTGGTCATTCCCCCTCGCGATGGTGCCTCAAGAGTTGGTGTGGACTCTGTGTATAAAAACTAGCATGTAACTCCATTCAATGTTTTCAGACGGCAGAACACATTCAAACAATCGAATTTATCCAGCAGAGCCAGTTCAATTATATCAAACACTAGCGGTAGTTCGCTAAATGAGGAGTTTAGTGATGACGAGTACGAGGATGATGACGATTTTGACAATATTGATGGTAAGTCGCTAATATTGATACTGTCGCTCGTACCCTATGACACGGTTCATTAATGACTGTTTCCCTACTTTACACTGCCGGGATGGTAGAAAAAACATATCATACAACTTGGGGATCAATAGAAGATAAGTATAGGCATAACGTGTGCCACTCCAACATCACTCCGACGAAGTCGAAAGTCGATCAAGATGAGCGATCCCGCAAGCGCAGCAATCAGATTGCCCGCGAGCTGTCCGATCTGGTGATTTACGTGCAAGCAATAAAATTTCGCGGTCTGAACCCGTACAGTCCGCATAACTCAATACGTGCCAATCCGAAGCAGCAGCAGCAGTGTCAGCTAAACTCGCTGCCGAATTCGCAGCAGCATCCGCAGCAGAATCCGCAACAGCAGAATGTGCTGAAATCGAGCGGCTCTGTCGTGACGGTCGGGAGCATCCTGAAGAACAGTTCCGGCGACACGCTCAGTCTGCCTTCTTCCAGCCACTTGTCGGACAGCTTGTCGCTCAGCTACGACGCGGCGAGCATCAGTGGGAGCGAATCGCATCTGCCCCCACCATCAAACACGACTCGAAATCGCACACTCCCGAATGCGAACCATCCGTGCTACCAGTGTTCCTCGATCAACGAGGCGAGTGCGAAAAAGCTCTGCCGGAAGGACCCTCTGGGACTGATAGCGCACACGCAATCGCAGCTGATGCGCACCTATCCGGCGGGCCTGCGGATAGATTCGTCCAACTTCAACCCGGTGTTCTTCTGGTCGTTCGGTATACAGATGGTGGCGCTGAATTACCAGACGGAGGACATACCGATGCACATCAACAAGGCGATGTTCGAGGAGAATAACAGCTGCGGGTACGTCCGCAAGCCGGATGTCCTGTGGAACCGCTCGCACTTGATGTATCGGCGCTACAGTCCGCTGGAGAAAGAGTTCGACGGACTGCACGTCACGCAGCTGGTGCTGAACATCGTGTCGGGCCAGTATCTCAACCCGGCCAGCCTCTACTCGAGCACGTTCGTGGAGGTGGAACTACTGGGCATTCCGGTGGATTGTGGGAAGCGCAAGACGAAGATCATCCGTAAGAACTCCTTCAACCCGCTATGGAACGAGACGTTCTACTTCAAGATTATGTTCCACGACCTGGCGTTTCTCAAGTTCAGCGTGTACGACGCCGAAACGGGCCTGACCATCGCACAGCGAGTGATATCGCTCAAGTGCATCCGGCCAGGCTACCGGCACGTGCGGCTCCGTTCGCCCACGAACCAGCCCCTGAACATGGCGTCCCTGTTCGTGTACACGCGTGTCGAAGAGGAAAGCCTGGATCGATCGTACGACGAAATCGACGAGCAGTACTTGCAACAGCGTGGCGAGAAAAACCGAGGCCGCGGGAACAATGACACGGGCGGCGAAGTACCGGTGGTGTTCGAGTCCAGCAGGCTGGACGTGGCGAACAGCCTCGAGAGCAAGGTGCCGCAGCTCAAGCGGAAGATGTTTTTTCTCACCGTGTACGACGTGGTGCCGGACAAGCCTTACACGATACTGAAGATTACCCAGGAGAGCACAACGAAGGACGTGCTGACGCAGGCAATGCAGAAGATGAACAAGCCGCCCCAGGATATGTCCAACTTCATACTGATCGAGGAGGTATACCGAGGTTGGGAAAAGAAAGATCGCTTACTTCCCCCCAGTCAGCGGGTACTCGATACTACGGAGAAGCCGCTGCAAGCGCAGGGCCACTGGAAGGGCGAGGGGCGATTCATTCTGAAAAAGATCGGAAACGACCCGAGCAGCCGGGCCTGGGTCACGTCCATCCGGCGAACGACCGACCGACGAGCGTCCATCGCAGCAGCGATGGCCAATCTAGCAGTGGGGGGAGGCGGTGCCGGTGCTACGGGGAAGGAACCAACGGCGGACGACCTCCTCGCGCTCGAGAACGTGGACAACTTTCTGGTGTGCGTGTACAACGTCTCGCAGGACATCCCATACGCGATACTGCGCGTCCCGATGAAGTCCACCGCACAGGACGTACTAGCGCAGGCCCTGCTGAAAGCGCGCCGACTCGACAATCCGAACAACTTCGTGCTGGTGGAGGAATTAAACTATAGCAACAAGAGCAACGACACGATGCAGCGCATCCTGCTCGACGACGAAAACGTGTACGTCACGCAGGCGAACTGGAAGACGATCGGACGGTTTGTCATTCACGAGCGTAGCCAGCTGACGCCTTCTACGATCCGCAAGACGATCCTTCCGATCGAGAAGATCAGCCGCGGCTTCAGCATCAGCCGCGGGTCGTCCTCTTCTTCTACCTCGGTACACTCGCTGGCCTCCAAGTCCCCTATACAGGTGGCTCTGAGCGATCCTACAGCGTCGTCCTCGTCTGCCCGCTTCAAATCGCGTTCGGCCGGAGCGCACGAGCATGGATGCGGGTCGGGTTCGGGCATTGGGACGAAATCGCGCCACCATGGCCACGGCCGGACGAAGTTCAGCTCGGAAAAGGACACCTCCTTCTCGAGCACCAACGCCGGCAGTGCCGGATCGAAATCGGCGAACCGGCGAGAGGTGCACTCGGAAGGTGAAACACTCAGCGACGAGGAGGCCAAAGAAACGGACATCATGTCGACGATGTCACGTTTCAAACGCATGTCGATCAAGAAACTCAAATCCTGGAAGTCGTAACTCGGCAGTCTCCGGGACCCGAACCCGGACTCGGATATGACAACCCGGCCGAACAGCTAACACATCCGCCGGACGCAACGCCCACTCCAGGGCAAAAGTAACAGTTAATCTATTAGCTAAAGCCTAAATTCTTAACACCAGCATCCTACGCTGTAATAACCACAATTTGACCAGAAATCACTGACATCGTACTACTACACTTCTATTGCTACTAGTTCTACTACTACTACTTCTAAAACTGTTAAAAACCATATTACTACCGCTATATTGAGCATGCGTTTGTAAAGGCTTCTATGCTTTAAAAGTATCGTGGTCGAAATCGGAGGGCCCGGGCTACAAAGATTAGGACTTTTGATAGCACAATCAGGCCCTCGCTCAGTAGCACCCACTAGTCCTTTTTGTCCTTCTTTACACGACGCTTGACTAGCTTCGCAAACAATTCCTGTGATGCAAATTCCCAACTTCACATCATCGCCCTTTCTCGGCGGAGAAGGTTTTTACTGCAAGTAAACCCCATCAGCACAATTAACACAAGGGGAACTAAAAGGTGGGACAGAATAGCAATTATGCCATTATGTAGCAACAATAGCAACCAGAGCATATTTTACTTATTCTCACTCAACCACTTCAAGTAGTAGGTATTAGAGGAGAAAGAAAATCTCAGTCAAGTAAGAAGTTTACAATTTCATGATAGATAAATGTCAGCTGAAAGTAGAGAAAGAAATGGCTAAAACAATCGTCGTTTGATGAGCCTACAGTTGTTATGTGTGAGTAGAAACTCAAGACGAGGGAAATTCCAATAGAGGTTATGTACATGAAGTACCACAAATCACATTCATCGGACGGTTAGTACAGCGACGACTAGCAGTAATTCAATTACCCCGAAAACCCTATCAAACTAATGAAAAGAAAAACAAACAGTTTATAGCGTTTAACTTATTACACATTAATGAATTTAACATGCTGGCGAGTTTATGGACAGTGCATATGAGAAATTGATATTGGTAAAACAGTGAAGTGTCGATAAAATATGTGCAAAACACGCAAAAGACAGAAGGTGTAAAAAATTAAGCGAAAGCAGAAGAAAGAGAAACAAACTATGTGATAATAAAAAGAAAGAATGTTTAAATTGGACATACATTTTTGAACTGTCAGATTGACCTATTCTTTCAAATTCCTAACTAGATACATTGAACGAATAGTAGAGGAAACATATTATTTTATATACACTGTTCTCAAACACGTGTACTACACATACTCTACCATAGACCACACTATACACACTTCCAAGAAACTCGAGGAGTAACATATTCAATAACAAAACATAACAAGATAGCAACCCTGAATCACTTGTACCATAAATCCACAACATGGAACAAAAACAATCAAATAAATCTATACCGACAAGAAAATCCCACAGCAGACGTAAAACAGCATACCACCATTTACCAAAACACTGACTATGATTAAAAAGAATCATATTTAAAAAACCTGGAAAAGGAATGTTACCATATCCACAACAGAACAAACAAAGCAGCCAATTGAAGAGCAAGTTTAATGCATTGCGGAACTCCCACGCAAATGAGAAACAAATACAAGTAGTAGAAATTTAAACAATGCTTAATTTTTAATGAATTTTGCAACCGCATATACTATAACTTTAGCAGGAGCTGTAGCTGCTCTGTATCCTCCCCAAACGCCAACGTCGCAATGTTGATAGTGTGTTCTCTTTTTAACTTGTTATTCAATGAGAAAATAAGCTTAAAATAATCAAATCTTTCAAAAACAAAAAAGAAACAAAACAAAACAAACGAGCAAAGAAATATAGAAGCTAAACATTTAAAAAAATAACTAACGCGCTTTACTTTCATTTAATGAAAAAAGGAAATCTAAATAGTAACCTATTTGGATGTTGCTCATGATAATAGAGCAAACACTGTTAAGCCAATAGACCCCCTCTCCCACCCCGAAAAAAAACGAACGCGCACGAGAACCAACACGAAAACCATATCCCCAACCAGGTATTCCTTCACCGGGAGACACAAAACAAAGCCAAAATAACTACCTAACGTCTGGCAAGCTACTATATCCACTATCCACAACATAACATTTAGCGTTACACGGAATTGAAATACAAAAATAAAAAGAACACAGTTTATTCTTGATGTTTATATGTGTCAATCTGAGATTTGTACGAATATTTATATATACATATAGAAATATATGAAGATATGGAGCAAATGAAAAATAATACAAAAGGAACAAAAATCGAGTCGGCAACCCTGCAAACAATGCAGAAGCAAAATAATAATAATATTAATAATAAAACTAATGAAAAATGGAAATAACTAAATAAAAAGTAATAACTAACAACATAATGATAAATTATTAATGATAATGAGAACAGATAACAATAGGAAAACGTGAAATGGAATAACTAGTAGCAAATATTCTTATTGAAAGCGCAGCATTGGGGAGAATTTTTTAAATAATAAAAAAAGAAAAACAAAATAAAACAATTCATTTTTATGGACGAAAACAAAATAATCGAAAAGGAAAAGCGAAGCGGGAGGGAAACATTAAAACACAAACAAGCAACACACCGAAAATATGGTAAACAATCAAAGAAAATCGTTAAACTTATACATCAAAGATCATTCGATTGGCAATCATTATCGCCCGTGCATCCCTTTGAAATTAGCCACTCGTGGAGCTTTAGGAGAAGTACATCGAGCATGCTTGCAGTATGTAATGCAAATCTTGTGCTGTACACATGGCATTTTTAATAGATAACAATCCCAAACCTCACACAACCTAAACAAAAACTAATCCAAATACATCACATACATAAAACAAAAAGCTAACAAACCCTATCGTCGTAGCGAGGAGCATGGAGATTGTATATCTAAAGTTAAATAATTTTCGATTAGTTAATGATGCTACACAACAAACATGCTTACTAAGAGAGGAAGGGATATTAAAATGTAAGAAAAGAGTGTAATGCTAAAACGACTCAAAATGACGTAGCTAATAATAATACGGTCATACAACTGTTGATTCTAGGATCTAGCAAACGTGCGCTGAACATTAAACATTCAATTTCACACAACAAACAAGAAGAGAGAAAATAAATCTACATTGATAATAAAAATCGGGTGATTTTTCTTACTCAACGCCGTGTCTTGGCAACGATAACAAAATACGAGTACTTCGTTCGGAAAATTGGAAAACGTCCCTTTTCAAATGGTGCCTACATTTATTTACCGCTACATTTCTATGTTTTGACAAAGTTGGTTTTGAAAATTATTTACCAGAATTCGACAATAGTCTACGACTTTGGATCCACAGCTTGGTACAATTGTTCCGCAAGGGTACATATATCTTCGGCACTTTCGCAGTGCTTTAGCAAAGCTGGTGAAATTGAAGATACCCCATAGTAAGCACCGCTTATCGCACAAGCCATACTCCCGATGGTGTCACAATCCCCACCAAGCGATATGGCGTACTCCAGGGTATTCCGAAATGATTTTCCATTCGTCTGTAAAAAGAAGCCCATTCATTAGTAAAAAAAAAAGTCTGTACATCTTTCACAGAATATGTGCAACTTACATTGTCCAGTGGAGTTTGCGTGTTTCGTAGAAAACAATAAATTGCAGTAGGGACGGAGTATAACGCCGCTACACTGTGGCCCAATAGGTTTAATACATTCTCATCAGACGGTTCGACCGTGTGGTCCAACAGTGCTTCCATGTTCTGAAGCTGTTTCTCGTACGCATTGGGGTTCGGATCCAAGTCTGGATCATTTTCCTTTTCCAGTTCGATCACGTTCTCTTGCAATGACCCGAGAAACGTTTTCCAACAGAACGGTTCATCAGGATTGAGTAATAAACTTTGCCTAATGGCTAACGCTTGCAGAATAGCGCCATTCACACCAAGAACGTTCGTGTGCGTTACTGTGGCCGATTCTGTCACCATCCATTTTAGATCATGTACGCTCTTGTTCACACAGTACAGGGCAATGGGAGCAACGCGCATAGCCGCACCGTTTCCAAATGATCCGCTGCCGTTGAACTGTGCTATGGCGGGCCCCATCGGGTCGGATATTTTCGACAGTCTCAATTTTCGGAATACTTCCCCAATAGCTGCACCATAGCCCCGGTTTGATTCCTTAAAGAATTCAACTACAAAATTTTTTGCCAATGCTTTCTGAGAGAATCCTTTGGGGTCGAGCAGCGTTTTGGCCACTTGGATTGTCATCGCCGTATCGTCAGTATACTTTTTGTATGGCGCTAAAAGTTATACAGAATAATAAGTTAATAAATCTACTATTATACACTTTGGGACCATTTCTCCCGACGAACCTTTAAAAGCCGGACCTTCCAATTTGTCCAAATTTTTTCTCAAAATCAACTTTGCACCACTGTCCATCAGCTGACCTTCAAACGGAGCACCGCAGCAATCACCGACTAGCGCACCAAGCAGCGATCCTCTAAATTTCGCCAGCATGTCTTGTTTTTATACAGCCAAAGGCTGTACTTTTCGCACTTTCTCGTATTACGAAGAATTCAAGCCTACTTCCTCAATCGTACCGGCTTAGTTACGATCGGATTGCATGGTTTGCTCTGTAATGATCAAACCATGTTTTGGAGTTTTGACAGTCCAGTCCTACATTATTTGACAAAAAACTATTTGATGGTTTGTTTGATGATTGATCGCTGGAAGCCGGGACTTTTCCTTCAAACTTTTTCGGCAAGTTTTACAATGGTTAAGGTGGCAACATTTTCACCGGACTTGAAACACAACAAACTTGTGTCACATCGAATCATATGTCAGGCGCACCTCTTTCTATCTCGCAATCGGATGAAGATAGAATGCACTGCATATAAACAAACAATATATTCTGTCCGTAAACCCGCTGCTTCGGTGTTGTACAGTAGAAAAATTAGTAAAAAATTCGAAATCGATTCATTGAACCTTTCACCCATTCCAAATGCATGTGTAGTGCAGTAGTGCGCAAAAAGGAATGACTGGTTTTGTGGCTGTCCACACAGGTAAGAGAACTTTCTTCGTGAGCTCTTGACATTCGATGCTATGTGTGAATCGATAACGCATACCATTTTGCTGTTGCGGATCAGGTGCGGGAAACTTTCTGGATGAAACACTCTATCAGAACGTATGCCGAGAGGCATGCAATCAATCGGTTAATGTACTCTACGCAGGCGGAAGCGCATTGGATGCGTGCGAAAGGGCTATCGTCATACTGGAGAATTCGACCGCCACCAATGCAGGCATTGGTTCGAACCTGAACTGGGACCGACAGGTAGAGTGTGATGCATGCATTATGGACGGAGGTTCACTACAGTTTGGCGCGTGCACCAGTGTGACGGATGTGAAAAACCCCATCAGCCTAGCCAGGAACCTCTGCGAGAGGCAATCAAAGCTGCTAAGCTTCGGCCGGATACCACCGATGATGCTAGCGGGCCAGGGAGCATCGGCTTATGCACGTGAAATTGGGCTACAGCTAGTTCCCGCGGAGCATATGATTTCTGGGAAAGCGGCCAAAAAGTACGACCATTACCGGGCACAAATCATGCAATATGAGGAAATCAATCGCGCTAAACTTTCGCCCTTAGACACGGTCGGTGCGGTGTGTGTCGATGCGGAAGGTTCTATTGTGGCCGGGTGCAGTTCCGGCGGATTGATGCTTAAACTTAGTGGTCGTGTGGGCCAGGCGGCGACGTACGGTGCCGGTTGTTGGGCCATGATGGACGAAAGCACAAGCATGTCTGCAGCTTCCTGCACAACCGGGAACGGAGAATACCTGATGAAAACGCTTTTTGCGAAAGAACTGGTAGACGATCTTATAGGATGCAACTGCCCCATCACCTCGCAACACCTGACATACAAGAACAAGTTATTGGAGTCGCCGTTCTTATCCAAGCAGAAAGCGATCCACGCTGGTTCGCTTTCGATGATCTACAACACCGCCAGCGGCGATGGTGATCTACTCTGGGCACATACGACCAATTCTATGTGTATTGGGTTTATGTCGACGAAACAGAAGAAACCGAAAGTGTGTGAGGCAATATTTCGCTAAATCCTAAAAACATTATTGGCTAATCGAACCTCTCTCTCTCTTTCTTTTTCTCTTTACGATTTATTTATTTAACAGTTTGTGTTTTCCAAACTTCCGCAAAATCTCACTTGCGGAACGAAACCAGTCATAAACGGACATCACTTCAAATTAATCTGAGGTCTAAGAATGAGGACGATTGGATGATCCTCTAAACAGTTGTTCTAAAGTGATTGCAATCTCTTCTCGACGGTGTTCGAACTTCTGGTTCGTATAGATAGGTGAAACTACTGAATGCGCTACTACCTTCTGATATTTCTTGTATAAATGTAGAGTCCTACGGCTGAATGTTCAATTAAATTATATTTAATTAGAGAATATAACAAAGAAGAGAAAACAGCGTCCTAACTAAAGATCCAACAAAAAATTCCCAATACTCTACATCCAATCGTTGTTAAACTTTTGTCGTTTGGCACGAGTTTCTCCCGAATCACTACTGGCAGATCTAGATCGAGAGCTGCAACTGCTTACAACGCTCTTGCATGTGCTGCAACTTGCAAAACTTTTAGTTCTATTCCCGCTATCGTTAGAGCTTATTGTACTTTCGATTATACCGTCCTCGTCACTGCTATCATCAGATTCTGAAAGGTATCCTAAATCAGAGATCCTGCGTTTGTGCCGAGATGGTGTCGACACGGACAATGGTGATTGCGGCCGCAAGTCAAACACCAGCGCACTACAGAGGCCGTGAATCTGCTGATAGTCGTACCCAGTGACGTTCGTCAAATGCCTACTCCAGGCGCAAACATTCGGCGTTATACAACGGGCTGCCGCAACGCAGGCAGCCGCCAGCAGCGATGGTTTTACATTGTTCATTTCGGGATCCATCAAGGTGACATCCAGAAACTCCAAACTCGATTCGATCACTCGACGACCTAAAACAGTATACGAGGCTGCATCCATAGCGGGGTACGGGGGATGGATCAAGTCATCTGTTTGCAGGCTGCACAATACGAAGAGGTCCATAAATGTTGCCGCTGTTGGAATGGTTATGTGCCAGTTAAAAAAGTTCAACACTGTCACTTCCAAAGCGATGAAATCCGCAGGGGTATACGAGTTCTCGACAAAACTGGATAGCTTCCTGGGTGATGGAACATTGGGCTCGTTTTCCTCAATTTTACAAGCGATGTAGAAACACGTCAGTGCAACGAGGTTCAGACGTTGCTCCAGTATATAGTGGTTGCTCATAAACAGATCCAAGATATGGATTGCTAAAATGAAGTATTTGGAAAACATTATTTGAAAACGTACAGTGTTTTAACCATTGAAGCCCGGGTATTATATTTACCCAAATGAACGGTCGCCCGTCGGTAGAAGTACTGTTCGCCGATTTTACGAATCAAGTCGACGACAGAGTTGCGGTTCTTTAGCTGGGGTGAAATAAAATGCACCTTTCTTCGCCATGTTTCACATTCTTTCAAGGTATCCAAGATATCATCTTCATACTCGGTACATAAGGCGATGTCGTGCCGTAAACACTGCCAAAGTGGCAATTAATTGCTCTAATTATAAAATCTGCGATGTAAATGTGTTTCAATTGAAGTACTCACATTTGGGGGCGATGAATAGCAAATATCCCAGGCTTCCATGGCTGATTTTTGATGAAGAACAGATACCTTTTCTTGGACAAATTGTGACTGTTGTCCGTTACTTTTTCATGGCCAATGTTAGATCGAACACATTGGCAGGTAGTTAACCATTATGAATTATGATGGATGTTTGGAAATGCAACAAATTACAAAGATGCGATCCACGCACGTTTTACGTCTACTACCTCGGGGACAAAACACAAATGAACAAAACAGTACAAAATTCTACCAGCTTGAACAAAAGCCTACCTCATTCCTTTTGTTCTTTTGTGTCGGCCATTTATGTTCGAAGAATTCTAAATTCGAACCAACTGCCTGTTCGAACAGCCGCTGAACTGGGGTTTTCCCTAAACAGATCTGCCTGAAGCAGCAGAGGTATTATTGAAGTTTGAGGAATACGAAAAATAGCTCAAAACAAAGTCTAAGTTCTATTTAGGAGTTTTCTGAATAAATCGTTTTCTGAATAAATTTTGCTGCTTCCTAGAATTTGTTGCTATCAACCTTACGAGCTGCATGCTCGAAAAGTGGTTGACGTTTTCTCGATTTTTTCGAGAAGCATCAATCGAGCCAAATGTCAAATTGGCGAGAAGTTATAGCAAGTCAACGCAGAGAGAAATTGTGTGTACTTGTCGTCCAAAAGGAAAGCAACAAAAAAAGTGTTCTGTTGTTTTGTGAACCGTGCGATCGTGCTGTCCCGGAGTGGCGTTTCCGGGGTGCCTGCCGCGACAATGGAGCGGAAGATAAAACTCAAGACACTTAACGAACACATCACTTGTGAAATTTGTCGAGGATATTTCATTGATGCAACAACTGTCACGGAGTGTTTACATACGTGTAAGTATGCCTGGCTCGCCTGATCCCTGTCCGGCAACAGTGTCCCCTGCGAACCACGGGGTCGCGTTAGGCGGCAAGGCAACCAATTTCCCATTGGCCTACTTACGGCATGGCTGGCGTTTATCGCGCTCCTTGCTGCCGCCTCACTGACGTAAAGATCTTTCTTCCCCTATTACTTTTCAGTTTGCAAGAGCTGCCTTGTTAAACATTTAGAAGAAAATAATACCTGCCCAACGTGTGAAAATGTCATCCACCAGAGTCATCCGCTGCAGTACATCAGCTTTGATCGAACAATGCAGGATATCGTGTACAAATTGGTTCCGAATCTTATGGAAAGTATGTCAGAAAACAAGTGACAGAAGATTGAAAGCGGACCGGAGGAGACGCACTGATGAAGACGAGGAGTAATGCTAACTTTATTTCAGATGAAATGCAACGAGAGAGAGAGTTTTACAAATCACGAAATCTTCCTTGTCCAAAGGACATGCCGCAGGTGCACGAAAGCGATGATAAGGCGAACGAGCAAGCACACCAGGAAGCGGATTACCACCGGCAGGACGAGCAGGTCAATGTGTGCCTCGAATGTATGAGCGATAAGCTACGCAACCTTAAGCGACGGTTCATAAGGTGTAGTTCACAGGCCACTATTACGCACCTCAAGAAATTCCTCGCCAAAAAAGTACTGAACGGTATTGACCGTTATAAAGACGTAAGTTTGCCTGCTGGAGTAGTGAAACATCGATTCTATCAACTTTAATACACCTTTTTCCCTTAGATCGATATCCTGTGCAATGATGAACTGCTTGGAAAGGACCACACGCTAAAATTTGTGTACGTAACGCGGTGGCGCTTTAAAGACCCACCACTGCGATTGCAATTTCGCCCTCGAGTCGATATCTAATCAAACATCTGGTCATCTCGATGCTTTCGTGAATTATGAGCCGGGATAGGCAGCAATGCAGGATCTGTTTCCGTGCTACCTTTCACGCCAGCTCTGGAGCTAGAAATCGATATTGCAAAGAGTAACAATTGTAGATAAAGCGTTTGTAGTAGAGCGGGAGTGCGTTTTAGGCTGGCTAACACGAACGTGTGTGACCGGCCGTGGTGATATCAAGGTTTATGCGGCAACATGGTTTCCATTTGGTGGAGAGATGTTTTCCTTGCCCTACGTTGCGCTAAACAAGAAAACAAAACACTCACAGATTACAAGTTCACAGAAGAGAGAGAGAGGACTAGAAAAGCTTTTTGCGATAGATATAAATGTTTATGTGTTATTTAAAAGAAATATGTACATATTGAAGGAAATGAGCCAGAGGGTATGTCACTGAAATGGCATCCGGAAATCGACTTTCGAAGAAAATATTAGAAGATGGATAAAAGAAGAGCGCCGGCGTTTGATAGTGAGACATTGTGTAGAAACAAAGAGGCAGAAGTATTGTGCGCTCTGCGATACTGCTGTGTGTAGTAATTCTCAATTTGCAAAAAAGGTAACAAGGAGAGACACGATCACCATCGCATGACGTTAGAAAAGATGATCTGTATAAGTATTATAATAAATTTATATGCTAAAAACGTGACAATTGCGTTCTGATTGGCAAGCCGCAAGATTGGTATACCGTCGAAAAAGCCAACCGAACATTTACAATCCATACAGTCAGCATATCAAATGAAACCCCCTTAAGGTTCATCTTTGACCCACGCCCAATTAGTTACACAGTAATGATTCGCTTATCTGCCCGCGTGCGTATAATTAGACTTCTCACGATCAACTTATTTATGCTATTGTGCTAAGAATTCTGAAGAGAATTATTCACGCTAATTAGGAAACCTAGTGTTCCACGAAACGCTTTGCCTCGAGGGTACTGCAGTCCAATGTGTTTCTTTGACCCAGTGAGATCGATTTGTTCAATGAACCACGAAGTTCTCTACACATGTGCGTCGCTGTTAATTTACACTAGAAGGCGTTCATATCACTTGTTGCACGTGTCTTGAGTAAATTGAACGGGTCATTTATAATGCGGTCGACGAACCAGCTTCTATCCAGCAAAGGTTTCCTCGTTATTGCCTACACATTTTACTTCCGATTTTCGGCTCCAACTGGTTTCAGAACGACCACGTTGTACCTTGAAAATACGTCGATCTGAAGTGTGGTCGGACAGCAATTCCCTTTCACCCAACAATCACGTAGCGCAAAGAAAAGAGAAGTCGATAGAGAGAGAAAGAGGAAATAAACATTTTAGGCCCATCAAGCGTTGAGTTAAAGTGTTGCGAAATGGAATAACAAAGTCAAGGCATCTCAATGCTATGCATAATAGCCTTGACGTGATTAGCACACGTGAATCACATGAAGAATGCTTTGCAGCCACCAAGGCCATCGTTGCTGTTCTCGTTGCATTCTTCCATGGCATTGTATAAGCAAGAACATTGCTTATTCATTTATTATGATGTATTTCGGGCATCGAATACGGTCAACGATCTTGTAACAAGCAATGCTAGTATAACAGTACACTTTATTTTCACACTTGTTTCGTTCATACTATTTCGATGGACACTCCCTGAACTGCGTTCACTTCGGTCGAAGTGCTAGCGTTTTAACTACATTTAATACATAACACAATTGTTATTCATCACGCCACTGGGCCGCAGTAATGCTTAAGAGGTCTCATTATCGGCTGTCAAGCTTTCTGGAATGTTTTGAGAAAAGCGCACCACCACCCAAAAGCATATTCCCCGTCGTGGAATGCAACGTCATAAAAAAAGGAATAAAGACAGAGAGCGTACAATAACGGGTGAGATTCCAGCAGGATTCGAGGAGTTTTTTTAGCATGAACTAAGAAATTGTGCTGTGTTTAAACGATTACCAGCTCTGTTTTCGAATCTTTGGTAATCAGCTTCACCAGGCTGCCGTTTGCTGGACGTTGTTCGCCTTTGGTCCATTTGTGGAACAGCCTACCGAAATGGAAGAATAGATAAATTTCTTACATGCATGGCTTAGTGTTAAGTTATCTTACTCTGCCAGAAATTCAAGCGGTGTCCAGGTGGAAGTATCGGCATCCGGCATCCACTTGCGGTTCATCGGTGTGTCCAGTGTGACCGGGAGGATGGAAACAACGAGCGAATTGTCCGGCAATCCCGACTTCTCGTCAGCCAAGCTCTTTGTCAGCTGGTGCACGGCCGCCTTTGCCATTCCGTAGCCGATCATACCGGGTGTTCCTTCGAGCGCCGGATTTGCTCCGGTTAACACCAGCAGCCCACCGGGCTTGAGATGATTCGCTCCAACGGTAGCAGAAATGGCCGACGACCAGACCGACTGCTTCCACATCAGGTCGGAGTTCTTGGCAAGGTCTTTTTTGGCGTTACCCCCGGCCCATCCGCCAGCTACGCAAATAATCGCATCGAGCGTTTCGCCCTTCAGTTCGGTTTCGACCTTCGACAGTACAGAAGCTTCCTGCGCAACCCAATCCGCATCGCGGTCCACGACAATGTTGGCGTCGGCCGCATCATTTTCCGTCAGATCGATCGAGCCTACCCACTTCAGGTTTTCAAGTTGAAGGAGAGATTAAAATGAGCGAATCATTCTTTAAAACGACAAATGTTCTAAAGAACCGCATCATAGGCTTCCTAACAGAAAATAGAAACTTACCCAATTATGCTTCTTAAAAAACTGCACACACGAGGCCCCGAGCGCACCACGACCGCCGTAAATAAGAATCTTTCCCGAAGCCATTTTTCTCCAAGCCAAGCTGCTAATGTCACTGTCACTAGTTTCGACGGTGGGGTTTTCCAATGTGCTTGATTCGGCGTTGGCAAAAATCTCAACCGATCTACTCCGCGGTTGCTAAGCGATTGACTCAACAGGTTATCGCAAGCACTGACTGCGGCAGCAAAGTGCTTGCTCTCGTGTATCTCGTTCTCAGGAGAGCGAAATGTAACGGCGTCCATTTAAAAAAAAACTCGCTCACAGTTTCATGCATCGAAGGTTCTTTCATCCACCAAAAATAATATATTTGATTTGTGTTGTCGTTTCGGAACCTTTGCATTCCCCATCTCTGTTCCGGCTATTTGATAAGAAATAAAAAATGTCTTCCAAATGTTGGCTGTGCAACGCTTGGCTCAAATTGAGCTGGAAAGGAAAAGGAAGCATCTATAAATTTAGTATATAACCATTAGAAATTTAGGAAATGAGGCAGTATAATCCTTATACTCAACCAGGGCTCTTCATTTCATTTCTGAGAGAAAGAATCTCCTTTGACCAGAGTGTTATATTCAAGCCGGAATGCTACCAACCATCCGAAAGCAATTTCACCCAGAGAGCCCTCTTATGCGGCATAGGTTAACCGAATTATTCGGTATTGGGACAACTAGCGTGAAGATAGCAGGGAATCGCGGTGTAATAGCATTTTTTTCTGGTAGAATCCGGCTCTGGTCTTTCGCCAATCTACTCGAGCCAGTGAGGCTTTTCTTCGCGGGATTCGTACGGGTAGACCGCAGCGGAACACTAAACATTTGAACTGTTTCGTAGTATAGCAGTCGCACTGTGATTTTATTTCGTAGGTATATTTCTTTTTCAATTACACTTTAACATTTCAAAGCGATGTTTAATTCGTGTACTTTATCACCTGTATTTTATGTTATTATTACATTCCAGTTTCAGCGCTGTTTGCCCGATTTGATCCACTCAGCTGTTTCAAAGGATCGGTGCGATTTTTTTTCATGCGTGCTATGGTGCATTGTAAAAGCTGCTTACATCCAGAAGATCATTAACGATCACTTACGATGTGAAAATGGTGCATTTCCTGGTGACACGAAAGGGGTGGTTTTGAAGTACGTGGTGCATTGCGTATTTACTTTGTTGTATTACAGTTAAGAGGGTGAAGTTTTGCAGTTAAAAAAACACACCTGAAACAAAACACTAAGGTAACCGATGGATCGACAGATGGCAGCATCAACATTAGGATATAAATAAATTATTAATGTGTTTCTCCTTTTTTTGCCTCATATGAAACGCGCCTGAAACACGGGGAAAAGAAAAGCCTTCCAATTGCAGAACATGTATTAAAAAATGTTCAAGCCAATAGCAGATACGTCGCTGGAAGATGGTGTGTAAAGGTAATAACAGTTTTTTTCGAAAATTGGCTTCTTTAGACTACTACCTATTTGCTCATGCGCCTGGACTGCTTGCGTGGTTTGTTGTATCGTTGGTATTATGTTTGCCGATGGTTGGAAGGCGGTAAATGAATTAAACCAACTCCATTCTCTTCATTTCTTTGAACAATTCCTTGCCCATCTGAGCCGGGCTTCTCGTGACGATTACACCAGACTTTTCCAGCGCATTAATCTTATCCTGTGCACCACCCTTTCCTCCGGAGATGATTGCGCCAGCGTGTCCCATACGACGACCAGGTGGAGCCGACAAACCAGCAATGAACGATACGACTGGTTTCGCTTTGATTCCCTAAAAACAAACCATGTAAGGCTCAGCACACCTACAATGATCGCCAACTTTTTGGCGATGATATGACGTAAACTTACCTGGTTATATTGCATAAGGAAATCAGCAGCGTTCTCCTCGGCCACACCGCCGATTTCACCGATCAGAATGATTCCTTTGGTGTCAGGATCCTTTAGGAATACCTCTAGGCAGTCAATGAAATCGGTTCCGTTGAACGGATCCCCGCCGATGCCGACGCACAGCGTCTGGCCGAGACCCACTTCTGTCGTTTGGTGCACTGCTTCGTAAGTCAACGTTCCTGAGCGAGATACGACACCAATCTTACCCCGCTTGTGAATGTGACCTGGCATAATACCGATCTTACACTGCAAAAACCGACGACAAAAAAGGCAAAGTTAACACTGTAGAATAAACAAAACCAAATCATACGTAATCGATCGCCGCACCATATGTTTTGCTGTAGAATCACAGTTCGTGCCAATGCCGGTCGGCATTGTTCTATTTATAACTGATTCATTTTATGTAGTACCAGCTCCAAATAACGTTGAAAACGTTCAAATATTCTCAACCAGAATAGTATTCAATCAATCACATACGGTCGGAAAACTAAATAGTAAATGCGTCCACTTTGGCACTGTGATTGGCACTTCATCATGCAAGCCTCGTTTACATGCATCAGTGCGAATTTCTCGTGACTATTCTTATCGCAACTCGACAAGAGGTCATCTCGTAGAAGTTGACCTTTGTCTCGTGATAATCCAGACGAAGCGACGAAAGACCAGCTCACTAACAACAAATCCAGCCTCTGTTAGGCGTTAGGCGTGACGTCGTGATACTTACTTGCTCGGGAGCAATGATTCCTGGGCAGTTTGGTCCGACTAGCCGGGACTTGTTCTGTGCCAGCAGAGCGTGTTTTACCCTAACCATGTCGTGCTGCGGAACACCTTCGGTGATGCAGACGATCAGTGGCATTTCCGCTTCGATTGCTTCCATGATAGCCTTTGCAGCACCAGGCGGTGGCACGTAGATGACGGTAGCTTCCGCACCCGTTGCCTTCTTCGCTTCGGCGACTGTGTTGAAGACCGGCCGATCAAGATGTGTGCGACCGCCCTTTCCAGGGGACACTCCGCCGACAAGCTTGGTACCATACTCGATGGCCTGCTGCGAATGAAAAGTGCCTTGTTTGCCGGTAAATCCCTGGCAGATCACCTTCGAGTTCGAGTTGAGCTTCAGATTCTGTCGCGTTGATTCATAGCTGGCGAAGCGGATGCTGGTGGTGAATCCATCTGAAAATTAGATACCAAAAAGAGAATGTTGTGGGATCCAGTCAACAAGCAGCTTCACATAAGAACAGCCTACCGCAACCGTATACGAACAAAACAGGTTGTATGAATAATCAACAACAAACTAATCAAGTAACTAGCTTATGCTGTGTCAGAACCTAACTGCGATAAGAGTATGCAAGGGATCCTGATGAACGGCTGTGTTCTGTGGGGATCTTTGAGATTATGTAATTTCGTCAATTCCATTTTAGATTCTTCTGATCACTGCCGATTTTACAGACACTAAGGATGTTTGCGAATCTTACCTTTAACTCGAGAGAAAAGTCGTGCACTTGCGGCAGCCATCACTCGTATCTGAAAATGCGGCTGGACACTAGCGGCGATTGGGGTGCAAAGTCGCGTATTTAATCGTACCTTCGGATCAAAGAGCAGAAATTGTTCGATCGCCCAAAATGACGTGAGTAAGCAGGCAAGCTAGTGTTGCGGAAAAGAGACGCTAGCCATTCACCAAGGTTAACAGATATCGGCTGTACCTTCGCATGTCGTGATAAAATTTGTCAATTTAGAAAATCATTCGCCCGGATACAACAATAAAAAGGGTGGAAACGGCAGTTGTCCGGCAGAACTACGCCAAAGATCCAGCGGCTGAATAGTTGGCCGCACAAAGCTGATGAGGGTCGATATAACGAACTACTGTCAAAATGCCTTACAACTTCAATATTTAAGAACCTTGGAATTTCATTCGTTTGTAAACAATAGAAAAAACTCACACAAATGTGCCTTATTAATTTATTGTATTTACTACAAGATTTTCAATGATTTGTTTATCATTCCTCTCTGGAACAAAGAGAAAGCGGAGAAACGTGTACAGTCTACGATGAGTTCTCACCATCATGTGGTATTTGATGACTAATTTTCGCTAGCGCTTCGAACGTTCTTGGCTCCCAGATTGCTAAATCTGCTAGCACCTTTCTGTTGAGCAAAATATCGTTGCGATATAGACCGTACTGGAAGTCCGCAAATTGCATACCGTGCTGCTCACAGCCAGCATTTACTCGTTGTGCCCACAGTTCACGCATGTCCTGCTTTTTGAGCTCGCGGCCTTTTGTGGCATAAGCTAGCGCTCGGTTTACGTTGCGAATTGAAATAGAGTAGCAATTTCTCCGGCGTCCTATGAAATGCTGCAGAAAAGTATACCGCAATAAGTACTACTCCATAAAATCATTCGTCAACATACCGCGGCGAGTTTGAAGATTCTGCGTTTCCTCCAGAACTCGTCTGGACCACGAGACCGCACAAAGTTAACAACCGAAGTAAATACCATGTTTAGAGGAGGATAACGCTTTTTTTTCTGCGATTGCGAGACTCCGGCTGCGATGTCGATTCTAAATAAAATCAAAACAAGCATGTGCCATTTTACGTAATGTCAATCTCGTCCAATGAAATGTCTTATATAGTGTTCGAATTTCACGCTGGAGGGCGCTAGTTTTCATCAAAACAAGTCAAACCCGATTTTACCGATAAACAACAAGCGCACAAAACACCGTACAACAATCCGCAATCCATCGTGAGATGGCAGATGGCACGAAATAAATCGTTTTTCTGTCCTTATCCGAAACTGACGAAGAAGGTCAGTAAACGAGAGCTCGTTTACTTGTAGCACAAAACGCGTTCCGGTGGGTAGTTTGGAGATAAGATTTATCCGAAATACACATTCATCGAAAGTTCACGGACGAGCACTTTTGATACTATTCCGTTTCTGGAAAGCTTTTTTCCTAGTCTAAAGAAACAAATATTCTGTGGTTTGCTGCGAGGCAATGATGCTGTGCTACGAAGGGAAGCTAAGTTTGTACTGCTTCCTGGGAGGAATGTTTAGTTTATTGGTTTTCTATGGAGCAGATGCGTTTTGGTATGAAGAGAGTATTTTGACCAAAGTGGGGGTATCGGTGGGATATTATGTTGTTTTAAACGTCATCATAGGCATACGTTACAAACCCAGGGATTATCAGGTGAGAAAGTCTATTTGATTCAGAGAAAAATATTATATACGGACGTTTGGATTGAATCGCTCGTAATTGTTCTATGCAAAATGTAGTTTAGCCATAAATTTTCTTTACAGGTGGCTGTAAGGGCAACCTTCTTGGGAGCTGTCCTATCAGCCGGTATTGCCGTCTTTCTGTACGCAGGAGAACGTTATAAACCTTTCGGCATATACGCAACGCTAATGGCAATCTTCCATTACTCCGAATACCTGGGAATTGCAATATGCAATCCAAAAACCTTGTCGCCGGATTCTTTCATATTGAATCATTCGATGCACTACGCTGTAGCGGCCTTGGCCAGCTGGATAGAGTTCTTCGTCGAAGTTTATTTCTTGCCTGAAATGAAAACCTACAAGCTCGTATGGATCATTGGCATTTTGATGTGCTTTGCCGGCGAATCACTCCGCAAGGTTGCAATGATTACGGCCAGCAAAAACTTCAGTCACATAGTGAGATCAACGAAAAAACATCAGTATTATCATGTTCATAATATTTGGCGTTTTAACTCTTTTTTAGGTACAATTCGAGCGACATAATGAACATGAATTGGTTACGCACGGAGTTTACGGCTGGATGAGACATCCGTCTTACGTTGGCTGGTTCTATTGGTCTGTTGGAACACAGGTAATTTCTTAATCTGGACCTAACTGTAAAAAATAACGCTAATGTGAATACTCTACAATCTAGATAACCCTGTCTAATCCTATTTGCTGTGTGGTTTACGCCGTCGCTAGCTGGAAGTTTTTCCACGATCGTATTTTGATGGAAGAAATCACATTGCTCAATTTCTTCGGCGAGGAGTACGTCCAGTATCAAGAGAGTGTTCCAACTGGACTTCCATATATACACGGTTTCCGTGTGGAGCCATGATATTTCGAGCATGATCCCCATTTGGAGGATCAACACAATTTCCCTTCGGAAAAGGACTCTGAGACTGATACAAATGAAGGAGACAGCGCTCTCCGGCGATCGTTGGAAGACAATAATGAGCGGATTACGATGGAATCGAACGAGGATACGGGAAAAAAACGGAGTACTAGCAGCGGGATGGATAGCGAAGGATTCTATCATAGTCGAGGTCGACGATTCTCTGGTAGTTATGATAATTGTAACGATCTAGATGAGTCATCTATGGTTTAGCATTATTTTGGAGATGGTGTGAATGCAGAAACATGAGTCATATAACTTGCGACAGCTGTTTAGCGTAAGTTCAGAAATGTTCTATAAGGGTCAACAAATGTTGCCAATAGGAAAAGGAAACAACTTTCATACCTTGTCGACCATTTACCAGTGTATAGCGGTCGATTATTCTACAATGAAAAGCACAGTAACACGCATACCAAACACGATGAATAGTTCTATAATAATGGTATATTTATATTTTTTATAACTTAGGCTTAGATGGTTGTACTAATTTCTATGTATATTTTTCCTCCTACTTTCTACAAATTATCCCTTTATAAAATTCAGTACTACACAGCGATTATGAAACGCAAACTGAATACAACTGTTGATAGAAAAATGAAACTCTCGTTTCCTAGTTTCTTTCGATCCGAACCTTGGCCGATTCTTTGACGTTGAAGTTCGGCACACGATCCTTTTTGCCAAGTATTTTAGTGGTTGGTTCGATATACGTCACATTGCTAATGATGCTCAGGACGCGTCGTTCTATGATTCCGAGGAACAGTTTGGCATTATTTAACGTAACTCGTCGTTCGTTGTTGAGTAGGTTCAATATCGGTGCCTCGTCGCACATGAGAAGTCTAAAATAATAATACCGACATAAAATATAACCTGCTTCAAGGACGTTTATGTTTGTTAATTCATCTTACTTGTATATTCGTTCTGCCATTCGTAGCAGCTCGTCTAACTTCACATCCCATTTGAGCTTGATCTCCTGAGCCGCATCGGCACCCTCCTTGCATTTCTGCTCAGCCATCCGCAAGGCATCGATATTATCGTCCTGTGAATGCTCCTTAGATTCGTTGATTGCAATCTGCTCAGCTGTAGAAGAGTTTGAGAAGAAATATAGGGGGTAGTGCATTGAGATTACGTTTAAGCATCGACTTACTGATGTTGTCCTGCAACATTTGAACACTTTCGGTAAGCGTTTCCACCTCATGGCTGAGCTCGTTGACGTAGTTAAAGAGGGCAAAGTTTTCCTCCTCTTTCTTTATAAACTTCGCCACGAGTCGATCAATGTCGTCTTCGCCGGAGAAGTTCATGATACGAGTCATGATTTGCTCGTACTCTTGGTATTGTCTCTCGAGATGCTCGAGCATCTTCTTGCGCTTCTGGGCCTCGCGCTCCTCCAACTCGGCATTGGCCCTGCGCTGCCCCTTAATTCCAAGGAACTCCTGCAGTTTCGCATCGTGGTCCAATTTTCGCTGCAGCTCACGCATCTCTTGGATGTGTGCCAGCTTATCACTTTGACCCTTATCTTTGAGGATTTGTAGTTTCGTGCAGAGTTCCTCGCGCGTATCGTATGCCGAAGTGGCCTGCTCGATCAGGTCGATCATGTAGCGTTTACCTTCATTCAGTTTGCTAACCAGCTTCTCCCACATGATGTTGAATGTGGCCCGCTCGGTCAACATGTGATCGATGGTTTCGCGCAGCTGGGCATTTTCCGCCATAACCGCCCCGGCCCGCTTGTTCACCACGTCCAGTCGGTTCTCCAGCTTCTTCACTGACTGCTGCGCCTTAGCGATGGTCTCATTGTACAGATTATCCGTCACCTCGTTGTTCCTAATCTCGGCGATCTCCCGATGGATCTTCTTGATATGCCCTTCGAGCTCCCACAGGCTGTCCTTCTTCGCCCTTAGCGCATGGTTCGCTTTCTCCTGCCGGTCGTACGCCAGCTCTAGCACCGCCTCCAGTTCCTGTTCGCGCTTCGAGTGCGTTCCGTTTTCTTCGCAATTCAGCTGCATCTGCAGCTGGTGCTTCTCCTTCTCCAGTACCCGGATGTTTTGTTCGAACTTGCGCAATGTTTTCGATTTCGCCTCTAGGAAAGTGGCCCGCTCGTTCTGCAGCGTGCGGAGGAGCTTCTGCAGACGCGAAATCTCCGCTTCCGCCAGCTGATCCATCTCGTACTGCTCGGCGGCACCGACTTCCGAGGCCATCTTCGGTTGGCTGGACATTGTGTTTGAGTGGTTCTACTTTTTTTTTCTCGACTACTACTTTCGTTTGCTCACGGGCGCCCAGCCTGCGGTGCACTCCTCTGTAAAAGAAAGAAGAGACGAGATAAACGTGCTGCTGGGTAAATCAAAAAACATCACACATTGCACGCCATGATTGTAACCAGACCGCGTCGAAACAGAGAGAAACCCTCCCAGCCCAACGGTATACCGGAACCGAAACTGCCGAAATAATGTTAAACACTGGTGCAACAGCAAACACTTTTGTGCAATAATTAGCATAAATAAATCATTTGATTGAAGATGAATAGGCAAGGGATTGCGTAGAAAGGAGGAAACCAATCGGCTACCAGCGATTTGCAAGCTTTATTTCGGCCGTTGGGAAAGTTGAAAATGGAAAAAGGAAAGAGAAAATTGAGCGAAGCAAAAAAAAAACGAGTGCCCACACAGCAGAAAGAAAATTGGCGGAACAAAGAATTCGAGGGAAACCTAGAGGAAAAACTCATCTGCTCACGTTGTTGGCGCGTTCGTTGTTCGCGGCGTCAACCGGTGTTCGCGGGTGGGAAAAACAATGGTGTGAATGGTTTTTTTTTTCGCGAAGCTAGATCGCAAAACACAACAAAGAGCAAACGCACAACCACTAAAGCAAGGGAGAGCGAAAAGAAATGGGACACTTCCGACGCACCGAACGTACAGACGGATGCTATTCATGCTTCAATTTGATGGCGAACAATCGAATTCCATTTCTGTTACCTCTGTTTTCGCAAATTCACTTTCATTGATTGGGGCTTATTTTACACATTTTCTTTAGGTCGTTTAAACCACTGTAGAAATTCCTGCACACATTGTCGCGTTGACGTTCACCAACAATATCTCCAAAAGACTAAACATTGTGTATGTTCCGGAATTGGAAACAGGCAGACGACGGAGCACTCCACCAAAGGAGACGACTTGGTTTGATCAATATTGCGAAGGTTACCATTGCCGATTGAGAAATTTTACTAACCGTCCTGGATTCTACAGTAGTTTGTTGACGTTCTCCAAGGTTCCGGCACGAAAAAAGCAAACGAGGCTGAATTAAAATTCTCAAACTGCGATAGGGAAAATTTTATGGACAGGCTACCAAAAGGAGATTATAATAAGAATTATGATGCTGTTAACAACTTCCTTGAACCTCGCTTAAAACCGGTTCGTCACTCATTATCCTAGTTTTTCCATCCTCATCCAACTAAAACATGTCATATCGCTTCCTTTTCCGGACGAGCATAGGGAACTTTAGCTAAACAAGAAATAGGGCAGAGAAATTTAAACTATTTCCCGAGTCACTGACGCATTCCGGGCGTCTGGTTTTTACTTCCACCTTCTGGGTAACGTTGGGAAGTAACTTCAATAACCTCATTTTTTCTGACCCCTCCATCACCAGTGTGGCATGCAATCGAGTGCATTCATGGTTCCACGGTTCCGGTCTGCAATTATGCAACGTTGTCACAGTTTTGTAATTAATGTTACAACCTCCGTTCATTTACCGCATCAGTGTCACTGGACATGGGTTTGCTCTAGCATTGTTACAGAGCAACTTTGTGCAGTGTAACATATGCGATTTCGTTTTGGGGAAAAGCACATAGCCTAAATACAATCAAATGAGGCATAAAGACATGAATAATATAAATTTTACTCCAATTAATTGTTTAAAGGTGCACATAGCGCGTATACTCGCGAAGCATAGTGTCTTCTTCTTGCATCACATAATGGTGTGGGCTCATGTGTTGAATGTAATCTTTGAACACATCTAAAAACATATTCATGCGTATCCTGATTACTTGATTCGCAGGTCGACACTCTGTGGCTCCGGTCTTTCTGCGTGCGAACTCCGTCGAGTATGGCTGCAATGCGTCACAGTGTGGCGCAACGGTGCTGTCACAATGTTCGTCCGGCCGCGGGACGACCGCGTGTTCGTTAGCACACTACGAGGAGCAAGTGCTACAGCAGCACCGGGTACACAAACATCAGTCCTCGGTTCATTATTATAGCATCATTTTTCGGCTGTGTAGCTGGTAGCCACCGAGGCTACCGAAGTGGTCGACTGCCTGGCGGGCTGCATTTGCACTCGAGTGCATCCAAAATAGCACACGGGGGCAGTTCGTTGGACGGCAGTTGGAGGCGGGCTCACTTTATTGCGAAAACTGTATGTTGTTGCAGTTGCAGTCGAGCGTCCAAACGAAACGCCAAGCGCACAATTTATTAACAACTGACGTCTCACTTCCTCTTAGCACTTCTTCCTACAACCGCCCAAGAGGCCGCCACCAAACCTCGACTTCGAAGAAGCGCAGGCTCGCCAGGAGTAACTTCGACCATGGAGCAGCTGGGGGAGGTAGTAGGTCTTGTTACTGCACGACCCACGGTGTTCTACAGACGATGCGATAAACAATAGAGTAGAATAAACGGCAGGCCGTGCGTTGTTACAATGGCAAGCCATTCAGAAGTGCATACTAGCGCATTCGGCTCTGCGCAAAAAAAATGTTAGGTGATTTGACCAACTACTCCAAATCCTCTGGAATAATATTCAATCTATCCTAAATAGAACGTCGAAGAATTGATGCATTTGCCACTAAATTATGACCGGTGACACTCAATAACATACTTACATAAGCATTATTATAAACCATTTTTTTAAAAATATTATATGCAGCAGTATGTAATTGTGTAAGGAACTGCATGCGATTAATGTAATGTCCTTCGTATATTGTTGAACGCACCAGAAACCAGCACCGTTTGTAAAAACTGTACAAATCCAGCTCATTGTAGAGTTCGGTTGGTTTTTCTTGGCGGACGCTACAACTTGTTGCGAAATCATCCATTTGCACCATAGCTATATCAAATTTAGATGGCCATTTCAATTGGTTAGGCTTACAATGCAAAAAAAAATACACAAACTATGCTGAAGGAGATACCGACAGCAGCACAAAACAGCATGTGTGTGGAAATGTAACGCACTGACGGCTGAGTATAAGTTTCACGGTTCATTTGACGGCGGTCCAGTTGTAAATGGTTCACTTCCTCCAGCTCCGCCCGAAGACGGTAGTGGGGTTTCATCGCGGAAACAATACGGTTCTGGTAGCCAACTCACCCCCTCCCCTTCTCACATCTTCCCCTTCTGGCGCCTGCCATACGATGTTAAGAAAAGGTTATCTGGCGTCCGGTTAGATTCATCCTTGATGCTATCGAATCTCGCTGCGCGCTAGGGCAACAATTTGACAAACGGAACGAACGCTCGTTGTTTATCTAGGAAATGGCTTTATTTTACTTCTTGCTTCGTTTTCTCTTCCCCTGCTTTTTTTGTTGTGTCATTCCCATTGCAGCAGATAAAGCCTAAATAGAGGAAAACGTTTGCTAAACATGCTTCGCTGCCTAGGCACACACCTCCTGGCACAAGCAAAAGAGAAAGTGATAAGCCGAGAACAGTTGTTAGTCTTCCCCACCGGGTTTGGGGTTGGAAACGACTGGGAAAGATGTGACAGTGATGGGAAACTTTCTACACTCCGCCTTTCTCACTAGCCTTCCCAGCAAACCAGATGAAATGAAGCGCAAGAGAAAAACAAAAGCGAGTGTTTCTTCCATTGGCTCGGAAAAATCAGTGCAAGTTCGGATGGAGGATGGGGAAGTGAAGAAAATGGTTGAAAACGCCACCCACCTGCACGGGCGGAAGTGGAAAGCGATCATATCTGTCGATTTCGGGCCGCTCCGTAGACAATTGAAGTAGAAACACGTATTTACTCCCAGCGTTAAAAACACGTCATGGGTAAACACGGACGCACAACCCACACGCACAGCCATCTGGGGAGCCGGCGTGCCAATTCGACTTCTCTTGGACTAGATCAGGGTAGCGAGAGTAGCGGGAAGAAGTCGTAGACGGGGCATTCCGGAAAACAGATCCATTGTTTTCGGGCAGCGTGAGGAAAAGTGCATCTGCTTGCACTTCCGACATTGGACCCGAAAGAGGCAGCATCCGATATTATTTTGGGTCAAATTGGGGTTATAAACGACCCCATAATAAGTTCATGATCAAGCGGTACGGACAATAACCTCGCCCAACTTAGGTGGAAATTTCCACGGTGAATGCCTTCCAACGGAGCGAGCTTCTGAAAACGTCACTATCTACTTATGTCCCACATAGTAATTTTAATTACCAAGATCGGACGGTGGGAAAAGGCATGTTTTTGCCGGCTTTCATTGGCTTTCTTTCGTCAACAAAAAAGGTGGCTTCTAGTATGACCCAGTAAATCACAAACAGCATGCCTCAACCACCTAAATGCCGCCACACGGTTGTCGAAAACGGCATTGTTGCGCGGTGGCTAACGCCGTTAGCCGTTGTCAAGTGCAAGTCCTAAATAGTTTGGGTAGCTACCATCATTACGGTTATTACTGGCAGAGTTAGCGCCCCAGAGGGCTCAATGTGCTGGATTTCAATCCAGGAGAAATGAAAAGTAAAAAAAAACATAACTAGGTTACTTTTAGTCATACTACATTAACAGTTTTACAGATAATTTTTCCACCTTCAATGTACTGACTTGTACTGAAAACATGTACCACTGTTACCACTGTTTGGTTTGTATTTACATGCGTTGATCATACTTATATTAAGGCTCCCGTGGTAAGGTACTAGAAACGTTTCAATCCATGCTCCACGCATCGCAGCAAATACACACGCGAACATATCGTTCCGACAGTGCGTGAGGTGTTCGGTCTTTCCCATTTTCCTTTCTGCCGTCGGAGCGGCGCGT
>JAOEFI010000003.1:19037055-19049154 GCA_034621735.1 Anopheles plumbeus
GATCACGATTCCACTTTTTCTGTTCCCTCACAATCTCACAATCTCAGTAACCAGTGCGCTTTTATGCGGTGCATCGTTTCGCTTCTGTTCTGTGGGAAACTAATTGTCTTTTGGGTGGTTTTTGTTGTGTGTGGTGCGGGATGTGAAGTATCCTTGGAACAGGTTGGCATCCTGTACGGAATCGCACTAAGTCCTTCTCAAGTGCACATTGTTGTACGAACGGTTGGAACGTCGTCGAGGATGCGGAAAAAGGTCGCTTCTTCTAGTGGTGTGTTTATTAAAGTGCACTGTTTCTCACGTGTTTTTGGTACATTTTTCCATTCCCACGCTTTCGATGGTGAAACACAGTCAACACACTTGACACTGAATTTTTCCCATCGCTAAAAAACACTCTCGGGAAGGTCCGGCTGGTTTCCGAGATGCCAAGAGATTCGCACGACAATCACGGGCACGTTTTCTGCATTCTAGTTCCAAGTTTCCCTACACACAATGGTAAAGTGTTATGATAAGCGGGGCCCCATCAGGCACTGATATGCGATAACCTTTTGACAAGTAGTATTCCGTTCCGCTTCCGGGGCTTCCAAAGGTAAATCCCAAGATTGCCACTGCTCGCCACGAACTTTACACCGAGAATGAGCGCCCTCCGAGTACGCGCTGTTTATTTTATTCCGAACGCGCGTAGTAGTATCCCGTGTCGCAAGCTTATTTGGATGGCGAATACGCTTTCTCTCTATCTCTCTTCCTTTCTCTGGCGACACACACACGTATCCTCTCGGACAAAGCTTTCGAAACCGATGTTCGGGCCCAGCTGGAAAGCAGACCCGATGGGCAGCTTCCCTGTGGGTGGTTCACACGCTGAGAAGCACGGATTTGAACGTACGCTTGGCGAGGAATGTCCTTACGATGAGCGCCCACACTGGAGCTCGTCGCGTACAAGAGCCAGGATGTACAAAGCCGTTGGAAGTTGTTGTTGAAAAGAGGTGCTGGTTAGAGCATTAGAGATTTTAGTTCTTTAAGAAGTACGGTTCGAAGAATACGTTGTTAAACGAACACGTTCGATAATTTGATGTTATTCGCCAATAGCCGAAATAATATTTCAAACATGAAAAAATCCTTCAATCATTATTTCACAACTTTTGATGTTTATTTTGTGTTTTTTTTATAAATACAACAAACAATTCGATAGACAAGATTTACAACAAGCAGGCCCTACACTGAAGGACATCTACGTCAATCGTATCCTTGTTATTACCCACGATATGTATAATGTCGGAGGTTATCAAGTTTTGCAATTTGCGTAAATGTTTAGTCTTATTTTCTCAATCAATACATCTGCTGGCATCGGTTCGTTCAACTCTTTTTGTAGCTCCAAATCTTTACCATACCACAAAGCGTGTCGACAGCCATCCCAGCGATTAGATTACACTGGATCGGAAGGATCAAGGATAGCTTTCAACACAACTGTGCCACTGACCATGAGTTCTCTCCAGGAACTAGTTTGTTAACAATGTCAAACATGCCTAACGCATTGGTGATTGTTACAGCATGTAATCCGTTGGGGATAACCGTGTTCAACAACACTGTTGCGTGCGCTCCCCGTGGATGCGAGGCTAACGCTGTACAGTACGAGCTGAGCACCGTTGTGAGAAGCGAGCGAAGAACTGAATGCAATGCTAAGCGAGCCTGCGCGTTAGAAGTTTGCAGGGAGTTAGATTGAAACAAAGAAGAAATTGTTGCACGTTTATCAGGATCGCTTTCAATTGCCAATGAGCTGCGTTTTATTGACATAAGCTGTCTAACACAAGGAATATATTATTATGCATGAATATCACAAGAAAACGTATTGTTTCATCATCATACATCAAGTGCTCAAAAAGCAGCGCGCTCCAGTGCCGTTAGTTGCTGGACGAGTCGTTCCTCTTTGGCCTTTCGCATCGTGTAAAGCTTTCGTGTTTCGATGAAGTTTTGCAAAAACGTCCCAACATCACTCTCACCGGATAGGAAACGTTGCGCTTCGTCATCGCTTTTTGCATCCGCCGTCGAAACGGCAATCTGCAGAAGCTCTTTGATGTGCTGCGGGGAGAAATCTTCTGCCTTCCGCTGGTAACGTTGACTCACGACATCCCAGTGTTGACCCAGTTCCTTAAACTCGAGTGCCAAAGATGCGAGCTTTGCTTTTCGTTCCTCTACCGTCTCCTTGCGAGCTAGATTGTCTAAAGTTAGCGTTTCGATGCGCGCCATTAATTGATCCATTTCTTCGTTCTGATGCTGTATGAATGGAAGATTCTCGATGAAGTCTTCCAGATAGTCTTCTTCCGCGTTAAGTCGACCCAACTCTTCGGTGGTAAGATGTTGCAACCCAAACGGATCCTTTTCGTGACTCAGTGGCGAGCTGACGTTTCCACTTTCGGCATTGAAGTCATGAATATTCCCGTTACGACATTGCGATGATGGTGGTTGATGGTGGCCATGGTGTTGCGGTGTTGATGGAGTTTCATTGACAATCATAGGTGGATGTTTTTCAAATTCCCTTCCCACCGCCTGCACTATCCGCCCAAGGTCGGAGTGGATGGTGTACTGGAAAAAAACGGCAATTATACTCGATTTGTATTAAGAAGGAGATCATTCCCAACTTACATTGAGTATCCCAGGAGCATTTTCAATTTCACCCGTGTTAGCATTAACCCACGGATGTCTCAAGATTGGAGTGACGACTAGTTTTGGTTTTTCGTTCGGAAACCCGTTTCCAAGATGTATGTTGATAGCGATTTCCCGACCTCCGCAGTCAAAGTTCACTAGATACTCCTCATTCTCTATCACCTCCTGCACACTATCTCGGCGGGAAAAGGGTGGTTATTGGGGTGCACAATCGGAAAATTGATATTGGAACACATGTAACAAAGTTTACAAACATACTTATGGTTGAATATCTTCAAAGTATCGATTTGCCGTTTACGCATCGCTTCCAAAGTGAAAACACGACGGCCGACAACACTTGCTGATAATCCAGTGCCAGGAAAAAAGTTCGGCCTAGGGAAACAGAACCATCAGAAATCGGTAATTTGATTTGCGAACTACGAATCAATTCTGCACCGTGATTGATGAAGAATGTTTGTTTTGGTTACGGTTGTGATGTCATGATACTCTTCGTTTTACTCCGGCTTTCAAAACGTCAAATAGACTGTCAAATCGAATTTTCGAACGTGTACTACCAAAATCACTCCGAAAAGATATAACTCGTAAAGTATTGTAAACAATTTTTCACAGTTGTCTGTGATGGGAAAAACGAATGATTTCATGTGAAAATCACGCAATTTCATTTTTCCAATGGTGTAATCTCCAAACAGAAAATCTCATTTCTAGATTTACAAACGCTTTTCTACTTTTGTGAGACATCCGTCCTCCAGAGAAAGAGAAAGGTAGAAAACGGTGATGGTGTGAGTAATCGCCTGACATGACGGATTGCTTCACTACCACCAACAACCACTTCAGCGCTGCGATCCGAACTTCTACTCTAGTCTGCTTCGCGACGTCAAAACAGCGAGTTGATACGAAGAGCAGTTGAAGCGCACGCACGCTCCGCGCGTTCCGATATTTCACCCAAAAGTGGTGCCTGTTTGGTAATAATGTCGACCCCACTGGTGGCCCGGTGGCCAGACACGTCGGTAATTCCGACGAGACGTTCCTAATTGTACGTTTTGTTTTAGGATTTTCACTTGCATTTCCCTGCTGCTGCTGCTGCTCGGGGGCTCGGGATTTTGACAGCTCCGATCCGAAGCGCTGCTCTTGACAGGAGTGGAAGTATCGGTTTTGTGTGGAGTGATAGTAGAAGGAGTAGCGGCGGTGGAGAAGGGTGAAAGACCGTTCGCACAGAATCGAAGTCAGATAGTGGAGACAACTGCTGGGAGTGAACAAGCACGGACGATCGCTAAAGTTAGAGTGGGAACACGCAGAGGAAACGAGAAAGCTACAGCAGTGCTAAGCGGATCGGCAAAGACGTGCGTATATATACACACAGAAAGAGTACACAGCTCGTGAACGGGAACGATTGACCAACCTGTCGTGGTCCCGTTGTCGCCACCGCCGTGCTCCTTGCCAGCCACTTCTTTGTAGTGGCTGCTGCCCTAGGTCGTGACTGGTGAGACGGTGTGAGTTCGTGTGTACGTGTGCCGTGAGTGAATCGTGACGTGCGTGTCACAGACGCGTTGGTCTGTTTGACCACGGGTGCATGCGCCCGTGTTTTGGTGCCTCGTTTGTGATTGTCCACAGCGACGAAGGCCAGTGGGTGGTAGGCGGTCTCCCCTAATCAAACCGCATCGCTGGAACCGCCTGCGGCCACGACACGGATGGACGCGAGCGCGAAACCCTTCGAGGGCAAACTCTTCCTTCAGACGATCGACATTCGCGATGAGAACGAGGAAAAGTATATGCGGGCATTCCGCAGCCTGGAGGAGACGACTGCCGGGCTCAGTGATAAAGACTTCCACGATGTGCTGTCGACGCTGGTCAGCAAGGAGAAACAGCACGAAGAGATCTCGCTTGGCCTCGTCTACGTCATACTAACCGATCCGATCGGGGCGCCGAAGACGTACCGCGACCTTACTCTTCTGACGCGGGATGGGCTCGGCTTCGTTACGAACAATCTGGCCATGCTGGTGGCGGAAAAGTACCAGAAGCTAACGGACCTCGGCCGAAAGCAGCTCCTATGGTTGTTGCGGGAACTGATCAAGAACCAGGTGCTGAACGTGGACAATCTGGCGTGGAACATTCTTCGCCAGGCGAGTGGAGGCGACATCAGTCCGAAGAACATCGCCCTCGTCGAGGGGCTTTTGGATATATTCACCGAGCATCGCGCATGGTTGGACAAGGATCAGTTCCTGGTTGGCACGGTCGCCTATACGTTCGTACGCTTGATCGAGGATCACTGCGGGCCACAGTTTGTGCATCTGCGCAGTCGAGAGGTAAAGTTCGTCATAGCTTTGATACGCGATCGCTTCAACGACATCATCCCGTTGGGGCGCGAGTTTGTGCGGTTGCTGCAGAACATCGGCCGGATACCGGAGTTCGACCAGCTGTGGAAGGACATGCTGTACAACCCGAAGTCGCTCTGCCCCACATTCGCTGGTGTGTGGCAACTGTTGCAGACGCGAACAAGCCGACGGTTTCTACGTGGACGGCTCACGCCCGACATCGAGCGCAAGATCCACTTCCTCACGAGTAACGTTAAGTTCGGCAATCAAAAGCGTTACCAGGATTGGTTCCAGGAGAAGTACTTCAACACACCGGAATCGCAGAGCCTTCGTTGCGATCTGATCCGATTCATCATCAGTGCGATCCACCCGACGAACGATATGCTCTGCTCAGACATTATTCCCCGCTGGGCCATCATCGGATGGCTTTTGACGTCTTGCACGAACGGAGTGACGCTGGCGAACGCGAAACTAGCCCTCTTCTACGACTGGCTGTTCTTCGATCCGATCAAGGACAACATCATGAACGTGGAGCCAGGCATACTGGTGATGTACCATTCTATCAAGAACCACCCGCTCGTGAGCTGCACGCTGCTGGACTTCCTCTGCCGCATCATGAAAAACTTCTACCCAAAGTGGGAGGATCGCATCCGAACTGGGATCTACAACTCCCTTCGCAAGATCCTCGAAATGAAGGTGATTCCGAATCTGGTCCCTCTCTTCGAATCACCAAAGCTCGACCGGGATCTGAAAGCGATGCTGCGTGAGAACTTCCGCGAGTTTTGTGTTCCACCGAACAGTATGTACCCTGCGCAGGGGCTACAGGCACCACCACCGATGGATGTACCGATGGGGCAGATGATGACGATGATGCACTATCCCTCTGGGGTGGACGGTGCGGAGCATGGTCCGCATCTGAACCATCCACCGCATGCAATGCATCCGGGTCAGACGGATATCACGCTACTGAACAGGATGGACGCGTCTCGAAAAGCGCACGATAGTGGAGGGCCGGGTCTTGGAGGGGGAGGTAGAGCGCCTATAGGAATTATGGCGGGTGGCGGGACCGGGCTCGGACTGGGTCTACTCGCACAAGCTGGGGGAGCTAGGGGAGCGACCGGAATGCTGGGTTTGGTGAAGCCAGAGTTGACTGATAGTGGGACGCCAGGCGAGCCGAAATTTAGCGATGACGAAGAGGGAGAGGATGGGGAGAAATCGTCGGCAGCGACCCCGAAAACCACGGAAGATGTATCGGATGATGATGACCTACCGCTGGCTAAGGTTCGATTACTAGAGAAGCCAGCGATCGCAAAGGTTGCCCTGCCGGACGCACTGAGTGCACACTTGGACGAGTTTTTGCGGGAAAAGAGTGCAAAAGCGTTCGAGCCGCTACTGCAAGCCCTGGGCAGCTGCGGGAAGGCGGCGCTCAACCAGGAGCAGGAAAACTACCTCACGGAGAGTGTGATATCGGTGATCAAGCAGGCACTGCCGGACAAAAGCTACTTCCCCGAGTCGAAGACCGACGAGATTCTGTCAGGTAGTGTTAACTATCCGCTATTTGCGGCCTTCCGTGTGCTGTACCAGCAGGAGGAATCGTGCAAGAAGCGCGTCATGGCGCTCCTGGTGGCAATCGTGAGTCGGATCAGCGTTGCCGGTTATATGCTATTGTATTTCTTGAAGGTCCACGGAAAGCTGCAGTGCCGGAGAAAGGAAAATGCCGGAACGAGCACAGCGTTCAAGGCGTCCGTGTACGCTGTCATGTGTGATGGGCTCGAATCGCCGGATTCGGTGGACGAGTGCATTGAGAAGGACCTGAACCTGCTCGAGAAGCACAACACGCAGATGTTCCTCTGGATCCTGCCGGATATGTACCGGGAGTTTAAGCAGACGATGCTCAACAA
Organism: Anopheles plumbeus; assembly: GCA_034621735.1. NCBI lineage: Eukaryota > Metazoa > Arthropoda > Insecta > Diptera > Culicidae > Anopheles > Anopheles plumbeus. The sequence continues at coordinate 19,043,927 of JAOEFI010000003.1, forward strand.
TTCGACCGTGCTGCGGCTGCTGGTGGGCTGCATCGACGCGAGCAACCTGCGGGACATTATCTACAGCATCACGCAGGGCAAGTTAATCATCTTCGACGAGGACGGCATTGTGGACATTCTGCGGAAGAGTTTGGAGTACGAGACGTTCGAGCAGGTGTGCATCTGGCAGCTGGTGCAGGCGCACGACATCCCGCTAGAGACGTTCCAGGAGGTTATCCCCGAGCTGGAGTCGGCTTCGCACGCGGAAGCCCTCACAGCGATTCTGCTACTGTTGCGTGGAGAGAAGCCCACCAACGAGCTTGTCCGGTTACTGCTCAGTCGCGAGGAGACGAAACACCGCGGGGACCCTTTTGTCACCTCGGTTCTACGCTACTGGTGCCAGGAGTTTGAGGAAAAACTGTCGGAGTTGATTGCGGCCCTGCTCACCTCGAAGTATCCCTCCAACTCGCCGAATAAACGTAAACGACCTTCAAAGAGTGCACTACAAAACACTGCCCCCACATCGGAGCACCTGCTGAACCACCTGGAACATTTCCGGCGTAGCTGCCGGCACGGGAACGGCACCGGAACGGGGTTGTTCGTGCAGAATGACATGCAGCGCGCACTGCAGCAAGCCTTCTCACACAGCTCCGAGAGCCAACGGAAACAATTTAGCGATTTGTTTGCGCTCGCGGCCGAAGACGAAACGTCCACCACCGTGGGCCGGAGGGGTACGAGTAGTCGCGGCCGAAAGGCACCCTCGAACAAGAAGGAAACGGCGGCGGACAAGGCTGCCGCAGCCGCAGCTGCACACGCGAACAATAGTAAAAAGGCCGCCGAAACGGCATCGAACTACTTCAGTGACGACTCGAGCGACGAAGACTGGTCCAAGCAGAAAGCCTCGAAGCGAAGGAAAACACTCAGCGATTCCGATTGACACCGTTCGTTGGTATTGGGGCGACTAGAGGAGCTTATCGTATTGTACAGTTTGCCATGGCCAATGCCATGCGTATCTATCGGGTGGCAACAAGGAAATAGAGGAGTGCTGGAAATGGGAGCAAACGTACTTCTCACACTACGTGCACGGCGACCAATACTTTTGTTCTGAAAGGAAAAAAGTTTATCAATCGGCATTACGCACTCCGACGGTCCTTACCTTCTCTCAACGGTGTGGCCAATGGTTTCCGCGGTCCAATGCCCATCAAAAGTCTGGATGATTTCACCTCAATTTCATCAGTGAATGGGCGGCTGTTGTTAAGCCAATTTTTGGAAACCGTTACACTGGTTTCGTGTTTTATCAAGAGCTTTTTGTGTTTTGTAAACTGCTTGTTAGTTTCGCAACCCAGCCCATGTATGATGCGGCCGGAAATCATCATTTTCAGATGGAAGTTGTAGAAAGTATGTTTATAGGAAATTATCGGTATCAATAACGCGTTTGACCACCGCCGGTAGTGTTTAAGGAGACAAACGCTGTTCCGAAATGCATTGGTTACACGGACATTTTAATTTTACATAGGTTCAATGTTTTGAAATAGTCGCTCGAGATGCCGTGGATATAGGAGGACGGTAAAGCAGTACGCTTGACTGAAGAAAGAAACAATTGCATAGGGGTGGATAGGGCATAAACCAGACAGGGAGATGTGTGAGTGCACGAAAGTTAAAAAAAAGGGCGAATCGTGATCGAAATTTAAGTTTAACCAAGTTCATAAATGCAGTTAAACCCCACACCGGTGGATGCAGTAAGCGGATAGTACTCATTTTAATTCATCAATGCAGAGAAAGGCATTCTGTCGAGACGCGTAATCAAAATCGGACTACCTTTTTTGGTGGAGTTGTGGCGGGAATGTCCCCTGATCGGAATTGGCAGTTGATGGGAGGGGGTACTATGTCCGTGGATCCAAACGTATGCAGATCTTAGAAAGGATAATGAATGCACCGACACAAAAGAATATACACACTTAGAAATTGCGTAAAACATGTAATAGTATTTCTAAAAAAAATGTTTATAGATTAAATAAAGCGAACATTGATGTAAAGTTCTACTGTTGGGTTTTATGATGGGCTCAACTCAATGAATAAGGTGATTTGACTAAAATTTATGTTAGCATCAACAGTTTACGACAAATATGTATTTAAATTTCGCGAAAAGCACATTAATATGGAGCTTTCTGCAACGGTCGTTGTTGAAGGGTTCGTTGAAAAACGCTTCAATTTGTCGAAGCATACGTTTGAAAGTGATGCGTGTTTTTCGATATTTGACATTTCCGTGAGAAAATAACCGAGTTCTCACTATGGCGAGAAAGGGAGAATTTTTCAATTCTCTTATGGAAACCCCGGTTTTTCTCTGATGAGCTGAACTTTGTGAGATGACGTTATTAGCCGCCGTTGCGTTGTCTCACTATGGAATGGCAACCGCGGCGGCATCGTTCGTGTGAACTGTCAAACTCAAATCAAAACAAATCGCGCGAAAAAAGCCGAGCCGGGACGATTAAAGGACGGCGGTGCTGGCTTCGAGGACATAAACAAAGTACTTCGCGTCGTTGGTTATTTAATCAATGTATCCTGCGCTTTACATAATCCTGCTTGCTTTCGGTGCAGTTAAATCGGTTAATATTGAGTGAAAACAGAGTGAATAATAAACCCACTACAGAAAAAGAAAATACGGTTCCGACCCGGCGGTAGGCTTATGAGGATTTTGCTTCATCTGTTCCAGCACGCCAAGTTTGCACCGAAGGTTCGGAACTGCGGTCTTTTCCAGTGGTCGGAAGTGGTAGCAACTGCAACATTCGCATCATTAGCCGTTCGGATGGCCAGCTCGGAGGAACGTAGCTATCCGACCACCCTAGAAGGGTTTGGTTACGGTTTCACGAATGGTGCGTGCTATTTGAAGGTGGTTTGAATTGAGTTTTCCAAGGATACGAGTCTGAAGTCCGATTTCTTCAAAATTTTTAGATGGCAAGCTTCGTCAGCTCGACAAGGAAACCGGAAAGCTTACCGATCGTGTCTTCGATTATCAGGTGTACACATCGTTGTCCGAAAACCAAGCGCACTACGAAGCCCTGGGCGATACCATCACCGAGAACGTGTACCAACGGTTGGAAGAGAAGGAAGGCTTGAAGAAGTTATACCTTCCGGATGATGTGCCGCGGGAGGAGGCAACTTTCGTGTTTAGCACAAAGGAAAAGTTAGAGCGACCGAAGAAATTGCTCATACTAATACACGGCAGTGGTGTCGTCCGGGCAGGCCAGTGGGCCCGTAGTTTGATCATCAACGATTGCCTCGATTCGGGCACTCAGATTCCGTACGTGAACAAGGGCCGCGAGCTTGGCTATGATGTACTACTGTTGAATACGAACGACAACTACCGCACAACAAATGGGGACCGGAGGTCAATCCGCGGCAGTCGCAACCCGACGGAGCATGCGGTCACCGTCTTGGAAAAATACGTTCTGGCCAGTAAACCCGAATCGGTTGCGATCGTAGCGCACAGTTACGGTGGCGTCGTGACGGTGGAATTGGCACAGAAGTATCCAGAGTTTTTCAAGAAGAAAGTGTTCGCCGTAGGTTTTACCGACAGTGTCCATGCGAGCTCGCTTGTTCCGGAGGTATTAAAAAAGGTAATCTATGCTCCGTTCATCGGTACTGTTTTACGTGCTTCTTATCGTAGAGTACACCTGCTGATAAAGAATAATCTAATCGTTGCAGATCGGTCGCAACTGGGTGACGGCAAAGGACCCACTTGACACCCCGCTGACAATCACGAAGCATGATATTCCACGCCATTCTGCAGGTAAAATATAGGATGGATCAGAAGGGCGCAGTTGCCTTTCAAGTGGCCCGCGTCTGATGAGCCTCATGGATTAGGGGGAAACTTTTTGAGTTAGACCAAACTTGTCTAGATATTAGAGGCCTGTCTTATTTCCTGTGGCGATATGGATGGTCCTTGACAAACTGTTGCAACCTCTCAGAAAGTGCACTCGAACTTGTTAGGATGTTTATTAGCTCCGATTGATTCGCAGCATTCCTTTCAACTGACCTATTTTTTCTTCCCCTAGGACATACCAAACACGAAATGACATCCTACAGTTGCATGAGTGCGTTGTTCGACTTTTTCGAGAGTCGTTACAAGGAGTTCCAGGCGGTAGGCGATGCGGGCGGGGAAAGTGAACCGCACACTAAAAAGGTGAAGGGAGATGAATTATGAGTGTAGACACTGGTGGTACTGGCGGATTGTTTTGAGAATAAAGTTTTAAAATCATAAATCTAAAAAAGTCTGATGGCTATGAAAAAAAAAGGTTTTAAACATATAAATCATGGTACTTTTAGTTCTATTACAATAATAACGCTAAAGCAAATTCTTCTTAATCGGTTGACAATGAGTGAAGAAAATATAGAGAATTGATTAATGGAATCCTCAAACTAAGTTTCCCTCGTTTCGTAATGAGACGCCTTGACTTGCCATGATCACCCACGTGCCATGACTTTTCAATCAGTCAGTGTGTTTGTAATCATCTTCAGTGTAATTGCATCCATCTGCGGTCCATTCTTTCTATTATTTAGTTTTATGTGCAGCGAACCCCTTTACTAAATCAATCACTACTTCAGATAGTGTGCCGGGTACAGCTTTCAACCGCGCACTGTTCACTTCCATCGCCTTGCCATGTTTCAGCTGTGTTCGCTACCAGAAAACGCCGCATCCGACCGACCCGTCTTGGTGGAGCTAAATCGGACGTGACTGGCGACAACCAAGAAAAGTGGAGTTTATTTTACTTTCCACTTTTGCATAAATCTTGTGCCGATTGTAATGCAAGATTACATCCCTCGGCCCATTACCAGCGCTTCCCAAGGCAGTCGCTATTGACTAGCATTTAGCCGACTGTGTTGGTTGATTATTTGCTGCCTTTACGGGGCAGATTTTGTTTTTATTATTTACCCAACCGCAGTAGAGTTGGTTAAGCTGCAACGGAGCTGGAGGGAGGGGAACGGCGAGGGTAACGGTAGAATCGGAGCCGGGAATCATGGCGTACGATTTTGAAAGCAGCTCAATCTTCTTAAGGAAATTTGCAAGTAGTCAGTGCCATTGTGTCTTCCACTCAATATCACTGCGAGCTGGAAATCCCATCTCTTGTCGGGCGAAGGGTAAAGTAACGGGGGTGGAGCGCAAGGGATGAGAATTCTTCTTCTTCAGATTGCTACCCGGGGGGGGGGGGGGGGGGGGGGGGGGGGGGGGGGGGGGGGGGGGGGGGGGG
>JAOEFI010000003.1:19099327-19126213 GCA_034621735.1 Anopheles plumbeus
TCCTGGAGACGAAAACTGACGTCCGGATAATCGCCACTAGGAAAAAACCAACTAAGAAAAATCTACTTTCAAGAGCATTTTCTTTAGCGCTAAGAATATCGCTCGTCAGTGGCACGAAGGCACAATTCCTGTCGCGAGTGACAGTTGTTGTGTGAAAGTAGAAACTTCCCGAAAATTTGAATATAATCACCGTGGCCGCGGCAAACGGCTGCAGCGACCGCACACAACGGCTAACGAATGTTTCACAAGCATAGAACAAAAACAAAAAAACCCAACACACCCGAAAACAAAACTGGACCATAAAGTAGCTTCCTCCTTGCTTTGGGTCCGTCACGGGAATTTGATTATCGTTATGTCGTTCCGTCCTTGTTGTGGTCGCTGTTGCTTCTGATTTTTTAGAACCAAAAAGTAATGAGACTCCGATAGGGGAACTACTGCCTACCTACTGCAAAGAAAGTAGGCCAAAATAGAACTCATTCTTCTTCAATGAAATAAAAATTAGTTCCACTAATTCTTTTTTTGCCCTTTGGATTACTTTAAATCTGCTGGTCGGGATTTTGTTCCTTTTTCAAGCGAATGGGATCAGATCGCGTGTGAGAAAAATCTCACCGAAATGGAAATGTTTCAAGAGATTTTCCTTCAAAATGGTGGCATATGTTTGGCGCATGCTATCTGATCCGATTGATGGTGTGTGACTCCTTCGAAATTACAATTTCTGTATACTTTTTGAATACGTATACACGTTTCTTTACTATCGTTAGCCGATTTTCCTAAGGACGAAAATTCAGCCAAACGCTAATCAAATGCGGGATGGTCGAATCGTCGCATTCATAACAGAGGGATCTTAAATGTAAATGCCTCACAGCGATACTGGCGATAAGCGCCAGCTGAAATAAAACACATTCGCATCAACAAACAGGTATTAGGACACGAGCCTGTGTCTATTCTCCTCCTCAAACAGGACACCTCGTAAATCCAACCGAGCGAGAGAATGATCAAATCGCTACAGTAAAGGGCTGCAACCGGAACCGAAGAGTTACGGACGAGATTTTCTTCGAGCAATCGGGACGATCTCCGGTTGGGTGGAGGTGATAAACCAAATAAAAAAACCAAACTGGAACACGCGCCCAGGAATGGCTAAGAAAAAATAAACGCAGAAGGAAAAACAAACTTCAAAATAAGAGCATCGATACTGTCACATCTCCGTGCGGTGAACCGTGGCAGGATCAGCATTTCCAGACGGATTCCGGCCGACAGAATCCTTTCGGCACGCGACCATCCTCGAGTGCGTAATCTTAACCCCTCCCGGTCGGTGGCAAAGGCTCGCTCGGTGGCCCGGCTTTGCCTTTTACTTCCCGCTGCCTTTGACACAGGGGTGCGTATTACTGGAGAAGATTTACACCGGAAAATCCCGGCTCGGGGCCACAGCATCACCGCAGAAGGGGTTGCCGGGCCGAAGGTTGATGATGGCAAGGGTAACGGGATTAAGGGATGCTGCTGCAACCTGCGGCCGCCGGAGGCTGCCGTGAATGGTTTCATATTATTTTGGATCTTTGTTTCCAGCTCCTTTTTTCCCTTTTCCTTCCTGCTTTTTTATCCTTCTTTCTACATAAAGGCCATCAACGGAGTAAAAAGGGTTCCAATCGTGCGTAATTGATGGGTTTTTTTCCTTCTCCTCTCATTTCTCGTTCTCTCGAGATGTTGTTTGGGTTTGTTTGGTTTGTGGTTTTGTTTGTTGGAGAAAAATGGCAATTAGTGACGCAAAAAAAAACCGGGGAAGAAAGAGGAAAACCTCGAATGATATCAAGTGTAAAAAGGGAAAAGCTGAGCCCCACCATCTCTTACTGTGCTATTCATGATCGAATGTTTTGTTTGTTTATGTGCCGATAAAGGTGACATAATTGTTTTTTAACTATAGGGTGCTCGTATTATCGGTTCAGTAAGTTGTCACAGACGAAAAATGATACTTTTCTATGGAACTAAATTAAGTAATCTTATAATTAAATCCACTAGGTCATTGGGTTTCGGTTTGATTGAAAGAAAGGGGATAAGAATAGATAAGGTAAACTATGATATATAAACCTTTACTAACACACGAGTTTTAGCAAAAATAGAATTCATTTCTTCCAGTGGGAGATGATTTTCAGATCAATTCTTGACTGTATTGATCATTGATCACCTTTTTCCCCGTGATGGCAGTTAGCTTCCCGATTCCCATGACGTGCGTTTAATATCCACATCGAATCGGTTCCCGTTAAGCGTTATTGACACACAAATTTGCGGCACCACGAGTGTCCGAAAATCGGTTGCCATCGTAATGGTGGCTCACTCTGGTTAGCGCAGTGGAGGTGATCCAGAGTGTTGCGTATGCGCCAGGGGGAAAGAAAAACTGACCGCGCTGAAGCATATGTACAACATGCCGATGACAATGATAAAGCTGCTGCTCAATGATAGTGAGGATGCGATCTCGATGATGACATTCGTCGCACAGTCACGAGCACAGCTCACACACAGACCCACATGCAGGGTCCAGTATATGCGCATCGCCATGCTTCGCCCAGTTCCCGAAAGCGGAGAAAGGACAGTAATTTATAAACCGTAAAATTGGTAATCAAAGATTTTTCGTTTTCCTCCTTCCCTTTAGTGGAAGGGCCGAAGGTGCCGATCGTTGGTCAGTTTTCTTACGGCGGGGTTTTTGCATGCTACGTACGCCCGATGTGTGAACCTTTGTTTCTTTCCTTCGGGAGGCAGGAATCGCCCTTCGCCGCCTTTCTCTCGATTGAATTCTAAGGAATGAAGGAAGAATATTGCGCAAGCATCGAACGGCACACAGTGAAGACATCTCAGGCAAGCACCCGTCCAACGCATATGTTCACTTACTCTTCCCTTCCCTTACTCTCCCTTCTTTGCTCAGTCTCTCTTCCCCATCCCACATATGCGTCCCCGCAAGGGGTGAGTTCAGAATCTTCCCCGAGCCCCGAGCGCACCGAAAGATACGTACGGACGCGATATGGTCAATAAGTTTTAATTTAAATTTATGTCCATCCATTCATTTGCATTTTCGCCCGGAATGTCCGAGCCGAATGCTAGTAAGGGCGCTCGCTTTCTTGCACTAGAGGCGACAAAAAGACGATGACGAAACGGCGTTGGTAGATGGTCCAATGGCCAGCTAGACGATTCTGAACTAAATCGTCCAGCGGATGTTCGTAGTTACGGTTCCAAGAGCAAAACAAAACAAAACCCATTCGCCCATCAAGACACGCCACTCGGTACTTGGCACCGAGAGTGAAGGTATGTGGCCGGAAAGAGTCGAGCGAGGTGCCGTACGCAAATATTTATCATGCCCCGAAGAGAAGCCGGGAAAGATTTGATAAATCGGTACACTTGGTTGCACCGGGAGGAACGGGATGGGTCCCGAGGCTTCGGAGTTGGCTGAGACATTTCCTACTTCCTAATCCCAGTTCCGGTTCGTCTAAGCGAACCGTTCTGAGCAAACGAACGAGCGAAAAAGCGGAGATGGGAGCGGATAAACACAGAAGGACCCTTACAAAGGGCCTTCTTTCAAACGAAATAATCGAAGCCATCCCGTGACCGTGATGCAGAAGGACGCAGGGACGCGATGGGACGGCTGCCAATAAACAAGTTTTTCGAGTTCCTATCAATTCACATCGATGACCTTTGAGGTCAATCATGGGTTCGCGCAGCCGGGAAGCACCGAGTGACACGGATGATCCTCCCGTGTAGCCAAGAACAAGGGAATGCAGTGCGCAATGGCGAAACGCATTGAGAACAAAAGGTGGACGAAAAAAAAAACTAGTTTTCTGTTAGCTTTTTTTTTTGGCACCGAAGAGCATGTTCCTGAAGGTTTGATAAAGTTCGGGACGTTTTTCGGACCGTCCTGGAACGTCTTGGAACTGGAAACGGGACAATCCCTTTGATTGGCTGCAAAAATTCCTGTCAAGCGTAAAGGTCAGCAACAGTCGATTAATTGACCTCTGTTCTGTCTGGTAACGTAGCAACGTGTCCCACATAAGGTGGTCTTCCAGCGTAGAAAAACTGAGTTTTCTAACAATCATAGGTGAAGGACACCGCGTTCTCGACGCTCCAATCACTCTCGGGCTACTACTAATGATGTTTTTCGTGGGCTCTTCCGACGCCCTTTGGGGGGCGTTCATTGGCCGGATTTCGTTCAATTATTCCCCCTGTGCATCAATTCGAGTTCGCTCCCCCGGTTACACGGGGAGGAAAAATCACCCACTGTAGGCGCGACAGGGAAGCTACAAGATTGATGATTGGTCAAGCTGCGGCGGCGGGACAGTAATAATCCTTACAGGATTATCGGTTTGATCCGTACAGTCGGTGGGCACACAGTGGTACGATTTTATTGCACCGCTAAGTGGCTTTGGTAGAGTATTTGTGAGGAATCTTTTAATTAACTTTGCATCCCCTAGCGACTTCACTCGAGGGCATCATCCGACCGCGTGCTGGTGTGCGAAATCAATCGCAATCAAATGGATTGCTACGTCGCCGTTGGACCAAAGAAATCCTACTAAATCCTCATCATTACCTCTTCCAGGTTGGCGCCAGTCAACATCGACTTCTTCGTAGTCCCCTGCAAAAAGGAACATGAGCAAACCCGATGCTCTGCTGCGAGCCTAGCCGACTTCGGTAAGGCACCGCCATTCGTTCGGTTGGCACACGGAACGACCAATCTTGAGACCGTTAAAATCTCGCGCCCTTCCGGCCATTCCCGGCAGCTGTTCGCCCGGCAATTGAATCCGACCAAAAGAGCCGCGCTTTCGGGCGCACGGTTATGGAAATAAATGTTTGAGGCGCCATTCGGTGTGGCTCGTAAAAAAGCATTATCGGCGCGAAGGAAACGGGTTTAATTCGCGACTGCTTTATATGGGAGAAGGATTTTCGCCTGGCCGCAGCCCAAAGCTGCTAGGCTTTAAACATTATGGAAACATACTATCGGGCTGCTTGCTGCTCCTGTTCTCAAGTATACACCGAAAGTATCCTTGTATGCAATGGAAATGCGTAACAAAAAAAAAAAGGAAGACAGGAACAGATAGACGGAAAACTCAGCAACGAACGCGAAACAATAAAAACAAGCAATAAATGCAACATGAAGCAGAAATTAAAAAGTGATATTAAAACCCCATTCGGTGAGCCACGGAAACGTCTTGCGGAAAGCGCGAGACATCCGAACGCGAACTAGCGCCCTCGCGTGCGGAAAACATTCTACTGCCTTGAAGGGTATACGGTTTCCTCGTAATACCACCATCGGGATCCCCTCTTCTCTCTCCGTCTTCCTGAGGCATCCGATTCCGACACCCTCCTGCGTTGCGAGTTAACAAATGTCTTATTAGTCATTAATTAATCTCAACGTTCGTATCGTGGCGCCAGCGACGAAGGTCGCGTTCCCTATCAGTACACCGTCGCGGCAGCCCGAGCGCGTTTTCTTGCTCGGTTCATTTTTATTTCATTCTCAAGCAAACCGCGAAAGGGTTCGTCCTTCAGCTTCCTCCTGAATAAGGAGGCAAAGAAACCGCGCAATCATAATCAGCGTTCTCCCTTCCCTTCCTAAGGGAGGGAGCCCTTCTCACAGGGCGATCAAATTTAGCGGGAGCACATTTTGATCCAAGCAGCCACCGCGAAACTGACAACACGCACCACACCTCCCCCTTTGGTACGGGAAGCAGTCAATAAATGGTGACAGCTTTGAAATATTGCACACCTTGCCCGCCCGAACCGCTTTTTTAGCTAGAAAAGGGGTTGGAATGTAGTGGAAATAATTGGTCTTCGGTGAAAATGAGTGAACGGGATGAACAATAAATCCGCAGGAAGCGTACTCGGCTGATAAAGGATATTGAATGACACGGGAATGGAATGCGGCTGGAATCGGGGCAGTCATTATTTTCAAATGTTCCACAGCAATCATCAGACTTTAATTAGGCTTATCTTTCCGACAATTCTCTAAAGGGAACGGAAAAAAATAAATAGAATAGAAAATATTTCTACATGAAAATTAAAGATAATCGAATAACATTCATAACATGATTCATCTGATTGGAGCTACTAAAAGGGAATAGAAACATATCTTCCACTTATCCAAATCGTTATGCTTCCCACGTATTTGTCAATAAACTAAGTGTGTTTTCCCAAGAATAGTAAGACTCTCGTAAATACTCTTCCGTCACCGGTTTACTCCGCCATTCGCGAAAGGACATCCTACATCCCGCAACTACAAATCGTTCCTCCTTTCTGCATATCATTCCCGCTATGAAGCGCCAAAATCTCGAGGCCACCAGGAATCCGGCCACCGGACCGGAGCACCGTACAATAATGTGAACGGGAAGCGAGATAAAGCGCTAACTTACGCCAACATAAACCAATCGAGCGCACAAAGCGGTCACTGGTGCAGCATAGGCCTTGGGCACAAAGCGCGCCACACAAACATCGGGACACACCCACCGTGACACTCCCACACACGCATGAGGCGGCCGTACTTCGCTCGCACGCATAAATTAATGGTACCGTAATTTATAATGAAAATGTTTGAATTTCAATTCGTCTTTGTTAATCTTGGAAATTATTTATTTAATTTGTTACAACCGGGGCGAACGAGCGCGTTCGCTTCGATTCCAGTTCCACATGGGTGAATGATACCGGGAAACAGTGATACATTTCCTAAGGAGCTCACGTCCGCCCCGTATCAGCGGCCCACCTCTCGCGTTCGGTTCGGCATTGAATGCGGGACGATTTGATGTAAATTATTTCAATTCCTCGGAAAATCGCTCGCCCATTGCGCCTCGCCCGCCGTTCGCTCCGGCCCTGTGAGAGTGGATTATGCTTATGATGGTTGGGCTGGCTTTTGGGCGTTTGAGAAAATGCTGGTCTTCATTTCGCGGGCGAGAGCGGGTTGGACGTAGGAGGAGGCGTGTGGCACGGAACGAATTAAATGTAAACACACATGTGCGCCGCTCCGGAGAGCAAGTTCCGAAAGATGTGGCCCGATGATCAGCAGCAGCAGCGAGCAGGGCAACGGCCGGAGGCGGCTTGAAAAGGGGTTGACAAATTTATAGACTCCGGGCGCTGTTCGCCCGCTCGTAATGACGGTGGATAGCTTTTGTTGGGCGTACTTCGCGCCGGCGACGAAAATGCCTACGAGTCAGCGAAGGATCGAAAGGATGTCGTACAAATCGCGACCGATTTGTCTGATGAATGTATTGCTTCGCATTGTGGGGAACTCGCGAAAACCGTAAGGGACGTGATTTCGCCGTGTAGAAGCGGGAGAAGTTCAGCCACAAGGAGAACATAACCACGAGGAAACACTTCAAGAGTAATAGCTGTCGCGAGCTCTTCGGGGAAGTACACAACAAATATATGCATGTTTAAGTTTATGTACACTCTTTACGTAACCCGATATATTCGTCTCAGAAAGACTATTTATTCGTCGTTCACATAACATTCTATTGGTTGTGAACTTTCGTGGTCTAATGTTGCTTCATTCCATTCGTCCCGGGTTGGTTCTTTAGGTTCTAGATTCGTGACGAAATATTGGAGGCCTTGTTTGCATTTTCCAAAAGAAACGGACTTCCAGGGTGAAATGGCATGTTTCAATCGCCACAGACTCACACAGCGATGTTTACGTCAGGTTGACAATAAAAATATCTAGTACGCACAACAGCGCCGGAAAACACCTCGTGATATTTTCTCAGCGGGACACAGCTAGAGACAATGGCCTTTTCGGCGTTTTTTTTTTTTTTTTTGGCGAAAAAGAAGCGCATTTAGACGAGTCGAAAGGTAAACCTGGCTAACTGACAGCGGCACGGCCGTTACGAGGGAAAGTGGAAAGTTCTTTCAACTTTAAGTGTTGCTTATAAATTATTCATGTCACCCAGCCGGAGTCCGGAGCGGTGTCCATATCAAACGCTTGTTCCGCTTGGGTCCCCCGCTCCCAAAGGGTGAGCGAGGTGTCGTAACATTCAAAATGAAATCATATTTTTGGTAGTTTGCGGTGAAAAAAAAAGAAGAGACTTCACGACTGATTTTTATGCTCTAGATTTGGGGAAAGCTTGGCAGAATTCTTATGCCAGAGCTGGGTAAATGCGCCCGGATTCAATTCCGAAGAAATGCAAATTGGATTTGGGCCACCTACTAGGGCACCTCGTCCTGTGGTAGACCGAAATCAGTAGATGTTCAGCATGTTTTTTTTATCTTTTGCGTCCCTTCAAGGCACGGCCTCGTAGTTGAATCACAAGGTAGCGAAGTAGATTGATTTCCTTTTGTCCTTCGAGATTTAGACTGGCTGCTTGAGCAACAGCGAATCTTCCTGTAACGTTCCTGTGTGCTATGCGATGGGGGGTAAGAGTTAATATTTACCCTGCTCAGCATAAGCGATACTATACTCCCGGCGAACATCTTTTCAGCCACCTCCAGCCGCCTGTCGGAGGATTTTTCGTTCCGACCGGCAACAGAGTCTCACCATCGATCGTCCCACGACGGGTAGGGCCGAGGGCAATCGTCTTCCCGCTACGAATGGTAATGCATTCTCCTTCTTACCATTATCGGTTCCTTTTCAAATATTGACCAGCGTCCACTGGCTTTGTGCGTGAGGGAAAAGCCTCCAACCGAAGCCTTCGCTGGAAGATTTCGCTTCCCAAATCTACCGACCTCTAACCGGCAGCAGCCGATCGACAGGAGAAAGAATCATCAATCAAATGCAAATCAAATATTTTACGTAGGAGATGGATGCAGTTGGTCAGTATCTTAGGGGGTTGACCGGGCAAGAATTCCGTTAACCGTCAATGTAACTAGTTGGCAAAAAGGATAAAGCCTACCGGAAAAAGGAGCACCAAGGAGGACGGTTGGTGCCGCATTTCGGCTACCATTGGCGCAAAGAAAGCATGCGGTTGAATGGAATAGGTTCCGTTGTTTGGTTGGGAGCTAATTTGGCAAATTGCTTTCATTGCCAGTGATTGATTGAATGTCGATGTCATCGATGGAGGAAAAGCGGCTGAAATTTAACGTCGTGGTTGAAATGGTTTGAAAGTTTCAGTTTGCCCTGTTGAACATGGCAAGACGCTAATGTTTGTTCATTTGCAAAAAGTCCAGGTGGGTGAAGATTCTAGAAATCTAAAGAAGATTGCACTTCGAACGTGTGCATAAGCAACGTATGCAATTTGACACAAACGATTGTGAAATCAAGAAACAAAAATCCGACTTTTTGCTGGAGAATCTCTGGCCGGCCAAGTTTAATCAATAAATAAGCTATAAACTCGCAAGACAAATGTGTTGCAAATATCGCATCATGAATATGCACATCTCCAGACTGAGCGGGAGTTACAAATGGATCGAATCATTTTGTTTCCTTTCGCCTACGGGTTTTTTTTTACATCCCCCACAAGTGCGTACGTCAAAATAGCAACATCCGAAAACCCAAATTGATAGAAAATCAAAACAGGCAGGCCTTGGCAAATAAATAAAACACTCTCGGTAACACAAGTGACACGAAAATGCCACAAATCGATTCCAATAAAAGGAATTGTAACCGCCCAAACCAAAAAAAACACACACACACTATGCTGAGGACGCCACAGCCTCTGCTGTGCCTGTATTTGATTGACCCTCTCCCACCACCCTGCTGCGTTCGATCGACTGCAATAAAATATGATCCGATGAAGTGTCATTTGACATGGGCAAGTCGTTGCGGCTCGGAGGCCACCGAGAGCATGCCATTCATTTTATTGACAAAAACACACAAAAAAAAACAGTTGCCCCCGTATCCGAATGTGTCCATTTCGTTTTTTTTTTTAGTTTTGTTTTCCCGCCATCATCAATATACGGTGGCACCACTAAACGTCAAAGACTGCTTACGGACTTTGGCACTGGGAAATGGAAAACTTTTGGCATGGAGAGAAATGAAGGAAATAAAACACAAAACACTACACATCCTCACCACCGATGACCAAATGATGGTGCTTCAGTGGTGGTGGTGGTGGTAGTGGTGATGGTGCACTTAAGGATATCGAATTTCCTCGACAGACTGCCGGAAAGGTCCGTGGTCAGTCGGATTCGAAAGCGACACTAGATTGCGCAAATGGGCCTAGCCCTTCGGGTGGAGGCTGGCCCTGGTTTCCCACTCTTTTTACGTGATTGGGAAAACAATTCCACCGTCCAACTGCATTGGTGAATTTATGTTTTGTCACCTACTTCCATGGTGTCACCTTCGGAGGCATGTGTTGATCTTTCATGTGTTTTTTTATGGCACGAGTTCAGTTTCGTATTTTCACATTTTAGCTAACGCTCCACCGAGAGGAAAAGGTGGCGAGCGATTAGAATTTCAAATTGAATCTCAATTTATATCAATCATCAATAATCATCAGCACTGCAATTATGTTGAGTGTCTGAGCATTACGATGAAAATGTATTTTTCTTTGGTACAGGTGCTATTTATTCTACTGGAGTTCTATGCTGACCACAATGAAAATACGACGCAGGAAGGTAAAAGGTTTTGATTCCGTTATCTTGAAGTTCTGTAGGATATAGGCAAACCGGAATGCTCTGAGAGGATACCAAGGAATCGAAAAAAAGGAGCGTAGGCTAAAACACGGATTATCCCAAAAGGATACGAAAAATGAACCTACCCTTTGCTGTAAACTTCCATCCCAGAGCCACAACAAAATCCCAAATATCAAAGGAAATTAAGGCACAAATCAAGTCAAATTGGGCGTACAGTCGTGAAATGATATCGGGTGAGCTGCGTTCAGGACCTCGACCTTCCGCGTGGTTGGTTGAAGGCAGAGAAAAAAGAAGTTCAAGGAAATAAAAACAAAACGCATTTCGGGGTGAGGATTCGGTTGGTTATATCCTTTCTCCATCCTTTGAACCCGCCGCCCGGGTGGTCACGATGAAACGGAAGCGAAAAGGTCCCGTCATCGTTGGACATGCAACGTCAAAAAGTCATTAGGAGGCGATTGTACTCAACGGTTTGGTGGGTGCCCGGTTGGTGGTTTGACATTTCGCAGTAAATTGAATTAGATCTACGGTGGTTGGTGCTAAGGAAGCATAAAATAAAAGGATAGAATTCGGCGGATGTAATTCCAAAGAAGCTATCCAGTGGAGTTAATGCTTAGCTTTATATAAAAACATTCGAAGAGTCATTATACCAAAAGTGTTGTTTCGTATTAAATTTCCTATTGATCCTTTGCAATATGGCATGTAACTTTGCCCAAAAAGTAGACCATGATTCGTCGCCTTTTGAAAAAATCATTATAACATAGTCGATGTCCGCAAACGATGCTACTAAATGTAGATTAATTGATGTCCACTAAAACATAGATCACCAGCGTAGAACGACTACATTTTTTACGGGAACACTCGATGAAAATTTCGGGCCAAACCGCAACAACCGACGAAAGTAATTCACCGATTCAGAGGAAAGGGGGAAATTATGAAACTCGTAATTGAAACATAATTCATTGACTCCCCGACCGGGTGGAATTCATCAGAAGAAAGCCTTCCAGCCGAGAACTACCGCAGCAGGGGCACGGGATGACGAAGAAAATGGAACTAATTACACACGCGATAAGCAAACAGCCACCGGGGAGAGAAGAAGAAAAGAAAAAACACCGCACCAGAATTAGATGAGGGACAGTGTTGGCGAACCCGCATCATAGGACCAGCCTGCCAGGGCACTGGAACCGAACCAGGACGGTACGCGGTTACGAAACGTTACGCCAGCGTGCGATGATGGATCGAGGAATATAAGAAACAAATTTAAATCATAGCAGGCAGGCTATGGAATCGACTTTTCCGAAGGCCGACGACCGCATGTAGAATGCTGATAAAACGGCCGCGACTAGGAGAAGCCCATGGCCCGGGGACGGGAGACTCAATGAAATTAAAAAATAATAACACACTTGTCTTAGGAAGCTCATTTCGCGCTCTATTCTTTCTTTGCCGTCGTCTAAGATTTACCGCCAGCCAAAAATGTGCGTATGATAGCAAAACAAAGCGGAATGGGCGAAAAAAAAAACCACGCCAAGGAAAAATACGGAGCCGACACTTTGCCTTGGCGATCATTAATTTCTACCGAAAATTAGCATATTAATCATAAATCTAGCGACGACAAACGACGCCAGCTAACCGGAGTGAAGCGCTGAAAATTATCTCCCGGTGTACGGTCGACCCGTTTGTTTAGCGTTGTTGTTTTGCTTCTCCCACCCGTCACATTTTTATTATTTTGTTGAACATACACTTTTCGCGTCTTAAAGGTGCGTGCCGCCCTTCCAGCTTCTACGATGCTGGGATAAGTGAGTGCAATAATTGATATTTTTTTCTCTGCCTCTCTGTGACGCAAACGCTCTTCAACGTCGGTCACTGCAGGTGGCGGCCTGGTGTAGAGAGTTAAGCAAATTTATAATTAATTTATTCATGATTTTCTTAGCGACTTTTTATCTTCACTTTTGCGACGTCTTCGCGGCACACCGGTACTCGCGCGCGAATCTTTTCTTTTCACTCACACTCGGTCGTGCCTGAATCGTGTGGTCGACCTTCTGGAACCGCGCGCTTTCTTTCCTCCTTAGGCCGGTCGCATATATAAACACACCGACATTATTGCGGATTATTATTGCCATTGCCATAATTCACGCGCGGGGGCAACACGGTGCAGTTGACAATTCATTAACTGCTCGGAACTGCCAAAGGCGCGTCTCTCTCGCGCGCTCGCGCGGCAAAACCGAAAGTCGAAAAGCCGAAAAGGCCATCCTGCGTCCGCGATGCTGCGCGACGAGTGTTCCGTTCCGTTGCCGGTGGTTGTTTTATGAGGTTTCGCGATTTCTCCACTGCCCCCGGTGGTGCATCCTTTTAACCCCGCCAGTTTACGAGGCCTTTCTGGGTTGAAGGAATTATGGGAAGAAACAGCCGATAGCACACAAAACCAATCTTGGGCGTCCCCTTTGGCCGTTCGGACTGATTCATTGCTTTCTAATACGCGGCGCGGGAACATGTTTTATGTGGTTCAAATAATCCACCTACCAACAATGGTGAATGTGGTTGGTTGCCACCTGGACTGATATTTCATTGTTATAATTAAAGCGTAAAATATTGTTTAACAATTTTAGACTGTAAGGCTCTTCTATGCTCGTGTTTAGTAATTTTTCGACGTATGTTATGGCATTTTATGAAAACTTTAAATCACTTTTTTTCTCTACCGTGGAGGAGGCACAAATGAATGTTCATGCTGCAACCCTGGAACATGTACCAACATACACACACACAGGAAGACTTTTTCTCAATCTTTCCCGGTACGGGCGTGGAATGAATTATTGCTGTCATAATACTTCCTTCAAAACCTTTCAATGTATTCGCCTTAACCAAATGGTGATACGGGTGGTGTGTGCGTTGGCTGCGGGCACGAAGAGGGCTCAAACCACAACGCGCGTTTTGCCAGAATCTCGGCAACATCTTTCCAGTTAATGAAGTATGAAATTATTCAATTGAAAATTAGTCTTCGGCGAGTGTTTCACGATAACTTTATGGCTTTCCACCGCGCCGCAGCGGATGCTGTCCCAGGGCGTATAGGAACGGGGAGGTTTATGGTGGTGGAAATTCGCAAGGGGCAATGATGGTCGTCCTCCCACACAACCCCCCAGGGCGATCCACGGTGCGAAGCGCACTGGGTGGATCCGTGGTCTTATATCAAATCGTTATTTATGTGAGAGACTGCAGCCGAGCGATAAAACATTCATCGAGCAGCGGGCACCGATCCGAACGCACACCACACCTGCCTTTCGCCGTTCGGGGGTCGCACTTGCTTGCCTGGTGAAGCCTGGGAATTTTACAGTTTCCTTCCTGTCGGGTGCGTTCTCGGCGGCTGGAAGGATTGAGCAGTAAGTATGATCGATCTGGTGGAGTTTTGAGCAGGCAGGGAACTTATATTTCCAGAGCATACAAGAATTACTCTTTTTGTGGGTGTTTGTTACATGGCTCTACAGATATGTATTTATTAACTACAAGTTTGTAGTAGTTTTGCCGATTTGATTTTATGGTAACACCATTTTTTCGTCCAGGGCTTGAAGTAAAATCATAAAACATATCAAATGGATTCAACGGAGAGAAACAAATCCTATTCAATTTTTCCCTACACAACGCACGATCAAAGGCCCGACGTGTTCGCTTGCTGTAGAAAATAGTGCCGGGTGTATTAATTATCACCGTCGGTCGCTATCCATGGCAACGCAGGACACGGGAGAACATCCCGTGGAAATCCCCCGTCCGACGTAGCAGCAGACGGCAGCCGTCAGCAATTAGAGCCTGACTACGATGACAACGATAGCTTTTCCGTGGATTGAATATTCATTAATTTTATTTCTGTCCCGCAGGCGCCAGCGTGTCAGGGCAACAGTTGCGACTTTTATCGGCCCCGGTCAGAGTTTGGGCCGCCCTAGTTTGGCGATTTCGGATGGCGCTTTTGCACTAATTAATGGCACTTTGTTATGGCATAATCATTAGCGATTCCCACTGGTGGAGGTGGTGGCTCAAGACCAGACCATCAAGAGGATACTTTCAACCGAGGAGAGCTACTCTACTAAACTTTTTTGTTTTCAGAAACTTTTGACGGAAGGAATGAATTTAAAAAGAACTTTTGAGATGAAGGAGTTCCATTTCTCTGTCAGTTCTTGTCATTGGATCGTTTGTTTTCCTATTAATTCGATAAAGTGAGAGTACTTTAATAAATTTGATTACATAATCTCAGAAAATAATAAATTTGTTCAACAAAATTCACAAATTCAGTATATAGAAAGCTAGAAGGTACCACAATGATCTTTCACAGTATTCATAGTAAAGGTCGATGTGATATTGTTTATCCTTCAAACAACACGTATGTTGTTGAATGGAAAATTGTTCCATCCCCGTGTGGAACTATCAATGATTTATTGTGTGGAAGTGAACAACAAGGAAAACTACATCGTTCATCCGGACTGCCCATTGGAGTTTGTTCTCGATTAGTTGTCGGTAATGTTTTGAAAATCCGGTGATTAGCAGACGTTTTCATACGTGTAAAAAACGAACACACACATCCTTACACCGATTCGGTACCGGCATGGTTATTGCTTCAAAATTTATTACTCCTTCGTAGGAAGTTTTCTTTCACTTTGGAGAGTGGGGAATCGTAGTCGAAGTTTAGCTACTTCCCGTCCAGCCTTCGATGGAAATATGGGCCTTCCAGAAAATCACAAATAATTACCCAAAAATCATCAACAGCATTCCTCCCGTTTCACTAACGCTAGCAGTCGAATTCCAACGTTCCCTTCGTTCGGTGGAAGGGCGACCAGAAATATTCACACAAATTAATAACCCCCAAAAACTCCCCTCCCATCGCCTACTTCGGGCGGAAAGGAAACGAAAGGAATTCGTACGGGAAAACTCGACAGAAGACAATCAGGACAAAAGCCGCCCTACGTTTGTTTGCAACGGGACACAACAGTACCCCGAGATGACCGTTCAAAACCGTTCAAAGGAGGTCGCAAACTGGACAACCGGGCGGAAGCATGTTCCTTTCCGATCGCTGCAAAGTTTCTCCGCTGGTATGAGACGGTCCCACTCGCACACATCCCTGCAGGCCGCAGAAACATGCATTAGTATGATGACTGTCCTAGCACAGGCTTTCACGGGGCCTCTGTATCCTTCCGTCCCGGGCGATAGTTTGTGCCAGAAGAAAAAGGATGAAGGCAAAAGGGACGCTACTATCTTCGTCCGGACACACCACGAAGGCATTGGACTTTGCAAAAGGGTACAAAGACACACGGGGTGAAACACCGTCCGGCAAAGGACATTCAGCGGCGGAAGATGTGAGCGAGAAAAAAAAACATTTTAAAAGGACGCAAAGCAAAGGACCAGACCCTGAGGTCCGCTAGTAGCGTGTACTTTACCGATTGGGTTGCGCCGGTAGGAAAAGGGGAAGGAAAACGGTCTACGATAATGTTTGAATTGGAACGCCGGCGCTGCTCGGACCGGATACTTTCGGCCTGGGCCACTGTCCCTCCTTCGGAAAAGGAAAAGATGCGGCAGAAGAAAATATTTTCCTCCGGAGTAAAGTTTAAAATTACTGGTCATTTATTACAACGCTGCATTCAGGCAGTTTCCTTCGGCTTCGGACCGGTTTGTCGGTAGCCATTCGAAGCGTGTGTGTATGGGCATGTGTGCGCGGGTTCGAACAGTTTTTGTCGTTGACTTATTGACATTGGGAAAGTTATGCGTATGGACAAACGCGGTAGAATGTACCGATGATAAAAAGTGTCCTGAGCAGATATGGCGCATGAACTATATTATTTGGATATTTGGATCGAACTATTTAAACATACGTCGAAAAGTGGAAAAGGGGTTAGTTTTTATCGACCGTTTTATTGAATTAAATGGAAGGATAAATTGATGCTTCTGTTCCGTTACTTTCGGGTTTTATTAAATGCTTCCAAGGCTCATAGAAATGCGCCAAAAATGTCCTTCTGCAATTTGGTGTCAGCCCATGTGGTCCTTGCTCGCATGAAGTGTGCTATACATTACGAAAGATCCTTCTTGGATGTCACAAAGACATTTTTTTTCTATCGGCCGACTATGAAAGAGCACTGATTCTGTTTGCCATTTCTTGTTGATTTTGCACTGCAATTCGTGTGCAATGCATCGCTGCCGTGTCCTTGCGAAAGGAAACGGAACACCTTTGCCTTTTGCTGCTGCACTCGAGCCATATTTTTCCAACATGTCCACCGCCGGTGGGCCAGAGGACGAAAAGGTCAACGAGCAGCGTGAAAATACATTTTCTCCCCGCAATAGGCCCGAAAAATGTGTCCTCAAACTTTCTCCGACTTTGGAAATCGAATCCGAAAACTGAATGTGTCCATAATGACGACTGAAGAAAGGAAAACGGCATTTTACACTCCGCCCGTTCCATCTGTCAATCATAGAATTGATATTTTTTAATTAGATTTCACTTTTCACGTACGCATCGATCTCCGAGCGTGATGGAACCGAAATGGAGCATGTGGAATATGTTCGCTGAACGACGAGCTTCATTGTATCAGTTTTTTTTTTCATTTCCTTTCGCCTCAACATTTGTGCTGCCGTTGGCTTTCCTAGTGACACCATGTGTATGCGACCCGGCCAGCATAGAAGCATAACGTCACGGAACTGCCGAACGCCCGAACAAACAACCATTGCGTTCCGCCGAAAGAAAAAAAAATTACGGAAATAGGAGACGATAGTGATCGGACCGGAGGCGCAAAGGAACTGTCACTTCATTCGAAGGTGTTTTTTTTTATTCTTCGCCTGTTTGCTCCGTTTTGGGTCGCTCCGCTTGGAGGACTCCGAAGCAAGGACCAATGATGTTGGGTTCTTTTTTAATGCAACAATACTTCCTTTCTCTCTCTCTCTCTCTCTCTCTCTCTCTCTCTCTCTCTGTCTCTTTTCCCGTTTTCCTTTTTTTTCAAGTGGTTTCGTTATAAAAGAACGCACCTTTCTGGGCCGGGATCTGCGCTACAAACAATGTTGATCGCAGCATGCGCGTGCCATCGGCAGCACTTTGATTCCACAAAGCAACTGGCGCAATGTAAAGTGATGCTTTTTTCGTTGTTTGACGAACCGATTTTTCGTCTGGCGATTGCTCAACTGATACGTGCTGTTATTCTGTTTGCGGATGCGCTCTTATTTGATATCTATTCCCTAATATTCAAGAGACAAGATCAGGTCCCGGGTGAGATAAAGTCAGTGAGTATCCTGTTGAAGTGATACTGTGGGTTGGCATTTTGAAAATAACAAATGTCAAGCATCGTAACACAAAGCTGGTAATGGCTGGTAAACAATTAAAGAGTCCTTAAAACAAGATGGGGATGGATATTTGTTTGTTTTTTAAATGTATTATTTGTCATTATTAATGACCTACAATTACGTTTGTTCAAGCTGCGGCTAATGATATTGTTAAACAATGTAGCCACAATTCCACTGATTGTTTCTTGATAGGATTTCATTTAATACCTCCTCGTTTGGGTGGAAGCGTGAAATGGTCATCAGATCCCGCGCCAACAAGTGCCGCTTGGGTGAGCCAACATGAAAGTCGTCGAGTAATATTAACAGTCGAGGCTCAGGCTCGACAAACCACACAACAATTACGCCAATAATGTTAAAGTGTCATCAGTAAATATAGTGTGCAATCAGGAAGCCACCCTAAACTATTGCCCGGTCGTCGGGAATGATTTCCGTTTTCATGACACTGTTGACACGATCCAAATGTAGACAGGACACCGAGTTAGCCTGGCAAGAGTTGTACATTTCTGGTCCTTCCCACCGCTGTAGTTAAGGGTATAATTCCCATCGACTGATTGTGCTACTCAATTATACGCGTCAACGCGTCAAATCGAGCAGCTAGAGCGGTACTGAAACCATAATCATCGAACGCTATCTGGACGATTGCCCCGATGTCCATTCCGAAACGACCCAGGGGGTTCGAGCGAATGATTGGCTTTGATAATTTTCCAATAATCATCAAATTCACGCAACGTTCAGTCCTACTGATGGAGTCAGGTGCAGGACAGTGCGTTAGCGATAGTGGACATTCAATTGTTCTTGTACGAGGATTTAGGAAGTGGAGTATTTTCCTTCCTGTTCTAATCAAACGTGGACATCGACATCGCTCATCGATCATACGTCACGCCAGAATCATGAAATCGTTGAAGGGACCCGGAAATACTAATACTCGACCTCCCCTGTTCCAAGTAATGTTCGTATCCTGTATCCTGTTGACTGTATGGTGCCCTATTCCCATGGAACTGCAATTGACCACTTCCGGGCGCTTGTTCACATTGTCGAAACAGCGGCACGACATATTTCCGCTCGTTGACTTGCATGCACGGCCTCAAGTGCAAGGGCCGCTAATAAAATGGGGGGCTAAAATGGTTCCGTTCTCCTTCAGGAAGTCGGGCAGTTAGTGATGCATTGGAAATGCATCCTGCAGGCTCTTGAGAGACCGTGTTGACCGTTCGGTGGGGTTGAGAGGGAGAGAACTCCTCGATACTAGAAATAGAAAGAGCAGTCGTATTCTCTTTCGTCGCTTGACACAGGATATTTCAAGGACTCCGAAAAACATAATAATAGACAGAAGTGTAGCCCGGGAGGATCGGAAACCAGCCAACAGTTTCGTTGTTGAACCCGTCGTAGCGTCTCATCGTTGCCTGCAAAAGCACTCACAGTGGGACACCTTTCCCGAATCATTGACGTCCGACGAGCTGACTTCTTTTGTCTTGAGCAAAAGGATTCTGCATGCTTCAAACTCGCATTAGGGTGCGCCTGTTTGAGGGCAGCATCCTCAATATCACCACACCGGAATCCACCGACGTTTACCGACGTTAGACGTTTTGCCCGACCGCATCAATAGATCCCGTTTCCTTTTGTGTGCGACTTGCGTGCGAAGGTGGAAGATGACATGGGCCGGCGTATCTTACTGCCCGTACCACGACGCCGGATGTAACCCTCGGCGACTCGAGTGGTCCGTCCAGGGGTGGTGGCACCGCAGGATTGACCAATGGCGCTGTGCGCTCGCCGGCCTGCGGTCCGTGGGCTCGTTATTGAAGTAATAATTTAAAACATGAAAACTTGTGCAACACAAACGATTTCCCGCGCGTTCCACCCTCGGCAAACGCTGGGGGCGACGAGTGTATAGGTTTCACATTTCCGTTCCATTCCCTCCAGGACATCCGAACGCGTCCTTCGGAAGGGATTTTCAATGGCGCAGCTCTCGTTACCGGCACCAGCCGCGGAGAGGGTGGATTGTTGAATGGGTTCCTTCTGTCCGGGTGCGGGGGGCGAGCAGCCGGGGGAAAACAAACACGATTTATGACGTATCGAAAAGGGGAATCTGGCAGTCGCAGGGCGGAAAGCTGGTTTGTGGGAAAGGGGTCCGGCCAAACGGCCGGCATTGAGACATATTTCCCGAAGAACTGGTCATAATGGAAATGACATCTAAATGGCAAACCTATAGAGTATGAATATTAATTACGAAAAATACTGAACTGGTCGGCTTGGGAGAACTTGGATTGTTTGCGTTTTTTTTCGAATGATAGTCATTAGCAAAATACTTGTCTGACCAAGGAAGGGCAGCTCGAAGGGGATGAAAACTTTTCAAGAAGGATTACATGCTTAACGGTTCTAGGACTGGTCAATATGACAGATACATAATGTTGAAGAACAAAATTAAAATAAAACTTGTCTTACTGTTGAAATGAAATTTTCCTTTTCCTCGATTTATGTAGGGCAACCATTACAAACGTCGTAAACATCAATCACACCTAGCGAAAACGAACGAATATATTGTACAAAAAACAAACAACATTGATTAGGTTGATTGGGTGAAAACTTTCTACCATGAAACCCGTTCATAAGAACTGTTTTTATGTTGCGTTCGCTGAATTAAATTATTTCAACATTCACCAGAATGCCATCCGATGGTGTAAAGATAGGTCAAAACTGGGGCAACAAATCGTCAACAATTCGTTTGGCGGCATTGTCCATGTACGATTGTTAATGTTGCTAACAAGTTTCTTCGATTGTTCCTAATCTCATTAAGGACGGAAACTATTTCTCCGGCCGGTAAAGAAAACAACATAAAAACAAATTAGTTTTTCGCACAAACTCGCTGCCAGATCGAGGCGTTAACAGTGAACTAATTCTTTCAAACAAGTCGTCCCTAGCTACATGGAAACGGTGGTGTACCGCTTTCCATAACGTGCGCCATTAATTCAAGTTAACATTGACATAAAAATGCCCCACCCAACCGGAGGGCCGATTGAAGGAGGTGACGGTAAATTCCGTAACACTCGATAACTGCAGCACTGAAGCACTGCACTGAAGTGCAATTTAGCGTTCGAGAAACGGAATGCATTTTCTGTGCGTCGGCTGCTTCGACGCTTTGGAGATCTTCACGTTCGGCAAGCCGCTGTTGGAGTGTCGTAGCATGCCGCACACTGCATGGCACTTGGTTGAGGGCACCTCATTTGCATATCGGCGAGTGTGGGCAAACGGAACGCAGGAACCAATAAAACAGTGCATCCATCAACACCACCACCGTCGACGATGATGATGATCATGACGATGACGCGTCGAACCATAATTAAACAGCGCCCGGCCACAGCAGGGTAGCTTGCAAAAGGGGGTGGTGTGAACTGTACGCGAGGGTGCGAGCGAAAGGGACGGCACAAACGCGCTGACCTTCGGGGCGTGGAATTCTAGGCCATCCGATGATGGCCCACCGACACGTGGCAGCCGTACCGTCAATCGTCATGATCCGCCGAGGTCAGGTGTTGTGCAAATCGATTGTGCACGTTTGTTTACTTTTGAACGAAATGACAGTGTTGCTCTTCGACCCGTATCATTCCGCGTCTCGAACGGCCAGATGGCGCCGGTAGGAAACTCCCGGAAGCCGGAACACGGAACCAATGGTTGCGAAGATGCGGCCGAAGCGCGAGATGCACGAACTGAGCCAGTTCGCCGTTCCGGTAGCGCTTGCCAGCTCCCACCCAGTCCCGCTGGGTGTGTTAATTTGAACAAATTAAACTAAAGTACAATTAAAAAAAGTTAGTGTCGCCGATGATTGCGATGATGGTAGCGGCAGCGTAGACGGGTTCATAATCGAGCTGTTGTGCCATAAATTCAAGGCGTTGCGGACCGGAAGGCTACGACGGACTGATACGAACGCATATGCCCAGCTGGGACGTGGTGGGGTTCGATGGGAGGATGGCAAGTTCTGTGCAGGGTTCGGTTTGTCGGTTCGGTATGATAGCAACCTGGCGTACACCTTTGCTACATTCACGATGCAAAACGGTTTTCGTCAATCGGTTTTACCGACAAAACGGGCCCACACGAAGGGCCGGAGTGGATTGTAAAACAATATAAATATAATAAAACGTGACTCTCGGTTCGTCATTGCGTTGGTGTCAATCCAATCGGTAAGTGAGACGGTTCCGTGTGCAGTAGCTTCGCCGGAAACCCAGAAAGAGGTCCAACGAACGAAACAATAACGACGAGTGCTAAATGGATCCTTGTTTGGTAGACAAATGAAGGGCATTGATTTGCCTTTTTCTTTTTCTTATTGCATTGTTTTATTCAAATTCAAATTCATTTCAGTAGTTGCTGGAGGACGCAGAAACAGACGTGTAACATGACAACAGTCAGATTGTTAAGCGCCGGAGTGGTTCTCCTCACGATTGGATGTTTTACCACATTCGCAAATGGTGAGTCATGGTATGGACGTGCTTTTTCTCAATTGATGGATAGTTTTGATTTTCTATGGCGAAGCAGTGTGTTTGCAAAATTTGAAACAGTTGATAAGTATTGGAACTGGTCATTTTGTCGTTCATTAGGAACCAAAAAGTATTGACATCAGCTCAAAACATGTGATTCAAAATATCGTGGAAGTGTTCTAGGTGTTATGGGAAAAATCATCCAACTGTTGACAAACATTCCAAAGCGGGAACAGTTTTAAAATAATCTCTCTGCTCGTCAACGTTTCCCGCAGCCGATGACTCGAAAATTGTCGGTGGGAGCACGGCCCAGGAGCGCATCCCGTACCAGATCTCGCTCCAGGTGCTGGTGAACTCTTTCTTCGGCTTCGGGCCCAAGAAGTGGATGCACAACTGCGGCGGCTCGATCGTGAACCAGTACTACATGGTGACGGCCGCCCACTGCCTGGACGGGATGGAGATCAGCCGGATGTCGGTCGTCACCGGCACGAACGACCTCCGCAACGACAGCTCCAAGGGCACGCGCTACCTGCTCGAGTCGTACCTCATCCACCCGGACTACATCGAGCTGAACCGGAGCGACATCGGACTGATGCGTACGAAGGAACCGATCGCGTTCGATCAAAACGTGCAACCGATTACCTACTCGTCGGACTTTGTCGGCGGGGGCGTGATGTGCCTGCTGACGGGCTGGGGCTACACGATGCCCATCCGTGTCGGGCAGACGCCCAAGGACCTGCAGGAGGCGGAACTGACGACGATCACGAACGATCAGTGCCGGGAGCGGGGCATGCCCGTGAATCCCACCGAGATCTGTACCTTCACCCGTGTCGGCCAGGGTGCGTGTGGCGTAAGTATCATCCCCAAGTCGTTAGGGTAGCTGATGAAGTAAATGACCAACGACGTGCTGCATACTTTCAGGGTGATTCCGGAGGGCCGCTGGTGTGCAACAACCAGCTTTCGGGGGTGGTCTCGTACGGAACACGGTACTGCGGTATCGGCGTTCCGGATGTGTACACGCGCGTCTCGGAGTTCGACTCGTGGATCCAAGAGAACACGCAGGGTGGCGCAACCCAGTCGGAGGAACCCCCGGCAGCAGAGGCGTAGCTCGTTTGCAAACTTACACACAAAAACCGTCCGCCAAATCTTGCGTCGATACGAGAGCAGCCGACAACCCGATGGAATAATAAAACGTAATTTAATCTTCTAATTTTTCAATCCCCCGTTCAACCATGTCCTTCCCCCGAGGGCGCACGGATTCGGAGGAACCTGATGCACCGCAGTCATTCGCGCCTCCGGGGCATGCCCTGGCGTTGAGTGTTGCCAAAGTAGCCAGCAGACGATACGACCGCAGGCGCGGCAGCTTCCACCGAGCCGTTCATAAGTGAATAATTAGCTCGTATAGCGAAGTTAACCAGATTTCCCTCCGTTCGCGAGATGAACCTGAGAAGGGCCGAGCGTTAAAAAGCGAATATTCCCATTTACTGAAGTGGCCGTTGAAGAGGGTCTTCGCGGCGTTGAAAACCGTTCCCGTTTGGAGGAACAATCGGCTGCAATAGGATACGTCTTTTTTTATTCAAGACCCTGCGCGAGGGATGTTTCGAACCGCAAGCCTTAACCCCCTCTCGAAATGGCGTTCGACCACAGTGGCCGCAGCGGTGAAGGGTTTTAGTGCGAGGGGATCCCGCTGCCTTGGCCACTGTTGACGGTATGTTTCAATTTTGGCATGATCATCAGCGTTGTTTCGCCATAGTAACACCTTCAACTTTCCATTACACTCTATCGGGCCGAATGCGAGTGTATGGGATTTTAATTTTCAATACTTCACAATCATATGCCGGATAGAGCAACGTTCTCTCTGTCTCTCTCCGATTCAGCATCCCTCTCCCTACTGAGCATTTTCTGTAGTGTAATTGAAACAAATGTGTAATCTGAAGATTTTTTACACACAATAGAAATCATGTCCGGCAACATCGAACATTCGGTGGCGTGAAAGGAACGGAGAATCCTATCACCCCGAGGCCAAATTAAATGAGAGCACTAACTTTTGCACTTATTAACGTCACGACGGAAGGACGCATGCGAGATTGTATGCTGCACTTCAAACCACACCAGAGCGCCCCCGGGCCATCCTTGAACTGGACTGCTCCGGCAGGACGCTGTGGAGAAATCACCCCTTCCCTTCAAAGGATGGCAATGATGCTTGAATGTCTGTGGACCCTGCAGTTTCACTTGATCAAGAAATCTCTAGCCGAAAGGGTGCGGCTTGTGGAAGGACGATACTTTGTAGGGATGCTCCGGAGAGGTTCCGGATTTCCCCTCAGTGACCTCGCTGTCGGAGGACGAGCCGAACAGCAATCACAAGCCAGCCGCGTGTTGGTTCGGTGGCCCCGAACTACGTGATGATGTCACAGCCGCAGCATTCGTGTGCCAGGTTCAAGATGATGCTGGCTCGTCCCAAGCACGACACGCGGTTCCCTCTTTCCCAGGCGAGCAAGGAAAAAACTTCATCCAGCCCGGGGGATAGCAACCCGGATGGTGATGGACGGAGCGACAGAAAAAAAGGGAAAACATTGGTCGACGCCGGCCGAGAGATGCAAAATGAGATGAAAAGTCGCCGAGTGCCAGAGTAAAATGTTACAGATGTCAAAGTGCTGTCAGTTCGTGACCGATTCGGGGCATCCCGTGCCACCGTGTGGCCTCCGCGTGTCCCGGAGGCTGGCCCGGATGATGAGTACCCTTTATGTTTCGAGCCGAGCATTGGAGAAGGGAATCCTTTCGGCGGCCCGTGCGTTGTGCGGTCGTGCGTGCTTGCGTGGAAGGACGGTTCCTTTTTTCTGGTTTCTTGTCTGGTGAATGGAGCGACACGCGCACAGTTTTGATTGAATGGAGCCAGAAGGACAAAGTGAGCGTACGATGGTGCACCGTAACCTTCCGAGTAGGTACCTAGGAAAGGA
This sequence comes from Anopheles plumbeus, assembly GCA_034621735.1. Taxonomy (NCBI): domain Eukaryota; kingdom Metazoa; phylum Arthropoda; class Insecta; order Diptera; family Culicidae; genus Anopheles; species Anopheles plumbeus. The sequence continues at coordinate 19,124,577 of JAOEFI010000003.1, forward strand.
GATAAAACGTTGACAGCACCACAAAGCGAGCATTCATCTCGAAACCAAGATTGTGGTCGGATTGATTTTTCTACTCCGTTCGTGACGGAGGACAATCCGCAAATCGGATTCGGTGGATTTCATTGTGGAGGGGTAAGGTTTTGGGTAGGAATTCAAGTTCATTCCGTGCCGTGGGGAAATGCAAGTGTTAACCAATTGTTGAAAAACATGAAAACTCATGAAAATAATTAGAAATTATACAGGATTGATTGAAGTATGAAACTTGTAAGTAAGATGCATATATGTTCATCCTTTTCGAACAAGCCTTTGGCATCTAAATTTACTTCGTTTGCATTCTTCAACGTCTTTGTCCAAATATTCTCCCTTTTCCATTTTCTTCCAATTGTGAAGAATTTGGTCAAGAAAAACTTAAAAGGATCCCATCACGCTTGCGCATCGCATGCTGAAAGCTAAAACGCGTTCAGGTGACAGCCAGGCATTGAAGAAAATAACCGTTAGAAGGATATATTTTTTCAAAGCCTGTTTACTCTACTCCTCGTTTCCGAAGAAAAGCAGTTTAAACTACAACGAACGTTCGATCGTAAAGAACTAGCCCCTGGAAGCCGGAAAGGGCGTCAACGCTCCTTTTTCCTTGTGGTCATCGCCTCACTTTCTCCGAAAAGCAAATCCTTTCCTTCCGTTGCAAACGTTCCCATCGAGGTTCGGTATTTAATTTAAAATATTATGATCGATCGCTTTCGCCAGCATGGCGCTTCTGGCCTACTAGGACGTGTGATTTGGGAGTCGTATCGGGTTGAAGTGGTTCCAAACTTCTTCGCTCCCTTCACGATTGTAAATGAGGTCTGAAAAAATCCCGCTCTACCGACGCCCTTTCGATCGTAAGCCTTTCCGAAGCAGCACTCCCCGGCCCCATGGGCACGTTAACCCTTCCGACGTAAAACTGACCGGTGCTGACACTGATGACCTTTGGGACAGCGAAGCGGCGCAATGTGAGGACGAATGAACGGTGGAAGTAGAGGAGATAAAAAAAAGGGTAAAAAAACGCAATCCCGTCAACCCCTGAACTTCCGGCCAGTTCCTGCGGAAATGGAAATGAGCGTAGAGCGTAATGATAGCTGTTCGTTTCCTTCTTTTTCCACCAATAAGTTTTCCAACCGGTACTGCCGTGTTTTAATGCATTAATCCTTTCGCCTTTTTTTGTGTCTGTCTCTTGTGCCCGATGTGTGACCATACATGTTTAGTTGGGAAGAAAAATGACCAAACCCATCGGTCGGACCTTTGGAATTCGAGACACGATGAGTGGACGAAAAAGAACACGGAGTAAGGAAAACTTGTTCCCCGCCTCAATCCTTCACCGAACTCCAAGAACCTCGTCTCGTAAGCTTGTTTTGGTGCAAAAAGGTGAAATTTGTTAAAAATGTTGTCCGATCGGAGCCCGAAAATTTTCCAGTCAAACCCGTTTTCCCGACACGTCCCGGCATGCGTGCGGCTGGGGAGTCCTGTCGTCCTGGGGTCCGTCTTCGGTGTCCTGCCAGTGGCGGTGGGAAATTTCCTTTCTCACGGCCAATGCCGTGCTGCGATTGCGTATTTGCTTAATCGATGGACATTTCTAAGTGTCTTGGCTTCGTTTTTTTCCA
>JAOEFI010000003.1:19148552-19159430 GCA_034621735.1 Anopheles plumbeus
CAGCGATCGACGTCGATTGCTGGACAAGGAATTTATGGACAGTTTTTTTCAAATACGAAATGCAAGTACGACTGAAGAATTCATGCTAACGATGGTGTTCACATTTTACTTTGGGTTCTACTTGAACCGTAGTAGTCTATAGTCTATAAAGGATTACCATGATTAACCGTGGCGATAAGTTAATCAATATTCAACTGTACATAGGACAACTTCGCTATTCAAAGAGTTAAATTAAACTCATCCACCAAATGACTGTTCGACGCGTACGGCTACCCCATTAGCATACTCATACCACTACTGGCCCTTGGCGTCACCCGGCGTCGGTGGCCATTTTGATTTCTCCGCCATCGTCACTTCATTGCCATTTCATTGGCAATTCCACCATAAATTATCAACCGGCGCAAACAGACGGCCATTGTCTCCAGCAAATGACTCAATTTCTCGCCGGGGGACGCGAAACTAGGCGAACATTTACTTCAATCAAGAGATTTGCAATTCGGTTTGTTCATTGCAAGCCGGGCAGTGTATGTAACCTGGCGCTGGTTCAGTCCGGACCGGCGCACACCGCGTCACTTAACTAGACCTCAGCTAAACTTTCGTCTGCAACGTGAGCTTTTAATGAGTTTCCCTTCCCATTTCATTTCTAGGTGGTCCTTACCCCGGCGTCGTTTCATCAGCCACCGCGTGCCATTTGCCCCCTTTCCGAGCCTCTAGAGAGCGCACTTAGTGGCACACAGACGGCGGTGACCTTCAACGTTCCTTTGCCACATACCGCGGCAAAACTGGCAACGAGGTGTTAATTAAACGAATTGCGCAAACGCGAGCCATGGACGAACGAGCGCAACGAACGCAAGTGTGCTTTTGTTTTCAATCGAATGATTTATTCTTTCTAATTCGTCTTACGCAGTGTGTCGCGCGTCCCGAGGACGGTGCTGGCGTGTGTGCGTGCGCGACACTGCTGCGCAATCGCCCGTTTCTCACGGGGCCATATTCAGCCATTTATTCCGTCTGCTTCGAGAAAAACTCGCCAAAACGCAAGCGAATAGAATAGAACAATGTGCTCGCTTTGTTGGCTTGGCGCCCGATGGAAAACCATCTACTAACAAGACGGCTTCTACAGCATTCTATGCAGGGACAAACAAAATATCTATTGTCTATTGACAGCATCTGCATGTGGAAAGCCACCTTCTCTGAAGGGAAGTATAGCACAAATATTCTCAACTGATACCGACACCGACGACGGATACGATAACGAAACGTCAACAACGATGACCAATCATGGCGGCGAGGACCTAGCGATGGACCCACTACAAGCAAGACGGCGATGTCGTCGGTGCGTTCAACAGTCAGCGTGTGAGCACGTGCACCCTGTTGATGACCGCCCGCAGGCCAACTTACACTCCCCCAACCGGTCATCCTGTTCCTCCCACTGATCGGTTCATATTTACATTCCATTGATTTAATGACTATTTTGATTCGAACTGGCCTCTAACCTCTGGAAACAACAAACGCTGGGATGCAACAACATGTGAAAGTTGTTGTGGTCGGAGAGAAGAATGGACACTATTCCGTTCCTATCGATATGGCAGTGCAACTCATGATAAGTTCGCGTTAGGTTTACAATCTCATCTCATTTCGACGCTTCATTTTAAAGGATGTAGCAAATGCACTCGTTACGAAACGTTTTCATTTGCTCTGCTTTGAAAGAATGCTTTTTAGTGGCGATCTGTAAAAAAAAACAAATGTAACATGAAAGGATCATGAACACTTTCAAATGTAGCAAACAATTATTTCATGTGCAACGTGAGTGTAAGGGACCAAAACAAAATAAAAGATGACAATGAAATGAAAAGGGAAACCAGATGGGCTGTTTTCCACTGCACTTGAAAGGAAAAGAATGGGTCAAACGAACGCCACCCGACACTGGAGCGGCCCTTACGAGTATGTCATCAAGATTATCATCACCACCATCTGATCGCCATCATCACCGACGTCATCATCGGCGACGTGAAACAATCGCAATCTTGTCGTCGTCGCTTTCAATCATCAACCAGAGCACCCACATCGACATCGCCAACGACTTGGCTGGAGGCGGCGGCTAGCTTATTCTCTTCTTCATTCCCTCATCCGGGACTTTGTACACAGTTTCGTGATGATTTTCTAGGTCATTTCAATTAAAATCCGCCTCCGCCGGCGGTTCCCGTTTCACTACTTCAACTGAGCGTTTGATTGTGATTAAAGTACCCGCGACAATACGAGAGATGTTTCGCTAAGAAACAATTTCTAGGTTAGCAGACAAGACAAGCTCAGCTGATATGGTGTGTGAGGTCATACGGGGAATCGTATTTGAACGAAATTTTGGACAGTCTGGAAAACCGGATTAATGTAGAAGATGGGTAATTTAAAAATCTATATATTCCCATCATGTTTTTAGTTGATTGTTTTATATATTATAAGTTGGGCAGCATAGAGTTGATAACAGAGCATAACGAGCGAAATGCGTTTCCAGGTATTCTAACTCGTCTTCGCAAGCTTCGAAAAGTATGACAAAACAATCCGCCGTCTAGCCAAAGCCAATAGGGAAGGTAATACTAGACAATTTGCAACTTTGGCAAATCCGTTCGTCGCTCGTCGAAAAATATCACTTCCACTGCCGGCCGGCGGCAGGCATTCGTGATTAGACACCGAGAAGCAGTCGTAGGTTTTCTGCCTGGTTAAATATCGTTTACACTTTCACGGGCCTCCACAGCAAAAAGCGAGACCAGACGTGACACGATCGCTCCAAGAAATAGTTCTCCGACATTTCGCTCCTTAGAACCAGGCTAGTGCCACCATGCTTTACTCGCATCGATTGACTGACGGACAACAAACGGCGATGGACAACGTTCGGCAGTTTTGTCGGTGTCAGGCGAGGTCAGCAGACATTTCCGTCACCGTAGTACACCTCCTCCTGCACTCGCCTTGGCAGAGTGTCTGTGGCGAAGAACACGCTGGAAAGCCTAGCGAGCAAGGTAAGGAGGCTACACGGTGATTTTGTTTTGCAAAATAAACCCAAACCCGGGGCGGCACGAAAGCGACCCATTTTGTCCGGTCGTGCGCCTCGTTTGAGCAGCGCTGAACCAGCTGCCTGCAGAGACGGTCCCCCCCCCCTTCCTCCAGCTTATCTGTTTCCCAGGACCCTCGGAAAAAAGGGGAGACCTCCAGTACCTTCAGAGTTCCTAACCCCCGGGCCATGGGTCTTATCGTTTAACGCACTTGATACGGCTTGCCGCGACTTACGCCTTTGTTTTAGAAAATGCTTCTTTAGGCGTTTTTTTATGCTACTACTGTCCGCTTTTTTCCCTCAAAACAGAACTGATATGCTGACCGGAGTTGGTAAGGAACATCTCTATTCCAAACCTCCTTCGCCAATGATTATTATTCCCCGGGTTCCGCGCTGGAAAGACGCTTCTTATCAGCACTGTGTTTTCAGTCGGTCACCGTTTTTTTGTTTAGTTTATTTTTGTCGTTTTTTCGAACTCGCATTCGCGATTATTGTAAGCGCTTCTCGAGCCTTATCGCCAGCCAGCTGAGCTCGGTGGGGAATTTGTTGTTTCCAGTCACAATCCACGACCCCTGGGCGTGAATGTGTCAGTATAGAAACTTTAATTAAATCGATTATTTTTTTTCCCAATAAGTCTGGAACACACCTCATTTATTGCTGGTGGTCCTTAGATGTAAATGGCAACGCTGTTTGTAGCTACCATTCTCCGCATTTTTTTGTAACCAGATAATGCCACATTCTGATGTTGGTCCACTGTAAATTCTCGGAAAAAGTCTGATAAGGATACTGTCACTGGAAGTTGATTAAAACCCCAAGAGCATTGACCAACTCAAATATCGATTTGAGGCTCTATTTCCGCAATCGGTCAGCAGTTCTCACGAAACAAAACATAGAAAGCGGAAAATCCATAAAATCAAAATGAGAACTTTCGCCCAGCAAGCTGTTCTAACCTTATAGGAACGAAAAAATCCCAGCCAAATGTCGTCAAAAACCAAAAACCAAACAAAAAAAAACGATCACACGGGACCCACACCATAAACTCGGTTGCCCGGTCAACGGATAATCTCTGTTGCGACCGCCACCAAAGTGCATTCATCAAAAACGGCCTAACGGAATGGCCCTTTATTAGGGGCACGGAAAACCGGGAGCCTTTCGGGGTCTGGGTGGGGCAAACAAACCCAGGCCGAAAACCGGAACCGCGTCCTTTGGCCCGCTGTGGAACCAGAAAATGTGCGCGCCTAAAACCGGACAAATTTCAGATGCTGCCCCATGCTTCAAATTTGTGGTGGAAAAAACAAATAAACCAAATCCCAACGATGACGATGGTCGCGATGGCGATGATGATGATGATGATGATAGAAACGATTGTTTGCCCGGTGTCGTCAGTGAACATCGTTGACCGGATAATAGAATAGCGGTGGTAGAAGGGTGCGAAAAACGGCGGCCACCACACAATAGCGCCGAATGAAAAACGGCCAGAAACGGAAAATTCCGCCACCTGGTATCATCGAACCAACGGACACAAACAGCCGGGTTGAGTGTGGCGTTGTGTGCGACTGTAAATTAAATCCAATTCCTACCGAAGCACCTCCGCAGGCTAGCAACGGGATCGTCCTGCAAAGGAATCTGGGCAAGGGAGATGAAAAGTGGCCGCGCGAGAGGAAAAAAATTCAAATAAATCGCAAAAACACACATTTCAATGAGTCGGTGAAAGAAACGAGGGAAAGGGCGAGAAGGGGAAAAGAAAGATGGAGTACATTGACGAAAGGGTTTCATATTGTCCCGTCACCTGCCAGAATCTATTTCCCTGGCACGGATCGGAAAAGGATGTCAAATCATTGGAGTAATCCTAACTACTCCTGGGACGGAAATGCGACCAATGAAGAGAGAGAATGAGAGGGAAGAGAAAGAGAAAGAGGTGAGGGGTAGAAAGCGACACAGCAGCTCCGTCCATCTTAAACGAAAGCGCCATGGCGGGCATAGTGCCCAGTCCGGCAGTGGATGTGGAGGTAGTTCACAAACCCTTGCTGGACCTCCAGGACCTCCGGCCAGAGAACATCGGCCTTTAGTGAGACACGGATTCAATGCAAACACACAAACACACACACAAAAAGCGAACGAACAGATGACCACAAAAAGGAAACGTAAAGCCCCAGGAGGACATACCAGTCCTCCGAACGTTACTCCCGGAACCGATTTTCCGTTCCGTTGTCCCACAGGATACTTGGGAAACAAGGAAGAGAGCGTGAGAGAGAGCGAGAAGGATAGCTGGAGGGTCGGTCTACCGGGACGGTTGGCTGGCTGGCTGACTTTCACATCTAATTCGATTTGTGGCCTCTTTGGTCCCCCCGGTCGATGGTTTGATTTCCGGAAGATCTCTTATGTACCCGGCCGTGTGCACACCTTCTTCTTCCACGGAGCGCGCCCAAGAGGGCGACCGCCACCGTGCACGATTTCCCGGCCACTGATTTTCCACCGTCGTTATGTTGCTTCCCATTCCATCGAAGCGATCCATTTCATCCCTTCTCCCAAAGGCACCGTTTTTCCCCGTCGGAATGCAATGTACGCAACCATGACACGGTGCTGCGAAAACGAGAAGCCGGGCGGGAAGCCGGCTGTCTCGCTCACAGTGTCGAACAGTTCTCACCCCGGCGTTCCCCGGAGAGAGAGGGTGAGTATGTGTATAACAGTTCGGCGCGGTGCTGGCCAAAGATCGGCACATCGCATTACACAGGGCGTGGCCTCTAGCAGTCACCCTGACCGAGCGGGTTCGCGCGCTACTCTCTCGCTCCCTCGCACGCACAGCGACGCTCGGACGGGCTCGCTCGCTCCGTCGGCGGCTGTGATTCGCTGAAAGCTTCGAACGGCAAGCTCCCGTTCTCGCTCGCTCCTACTACGTACCGATCCACACTCCATCAGAAGACGGCGTAGCGAGCTGCTGCTGCTGCTGCTGCTACTGCTCTTTCACCCCAGGCAATGAGACCTTCGCCGAGGGTTAGGCGAACCCACTGAACCTTGCTGCTCGAGCTCCTGCTTCCCCGCCGCGCGGGCGAATCCTGCAGCCCTACTTCCCCTTTCCTGTTTTTCACAAACAAAAATACTCGAGCAGGCGGCGGCGAGCGTTAGAGCGAGACGCGCGCATTGCTCGCTGCTCTGTACTACCACGCGGTGCCTGCTTCGACGCGACACACTACTATACGCCAGACGGTACCGAGACGCGGTGCGCGATGCGCGTGAGCGCAAGCGAGACAAACGGACCGGCGGCCGCGCGTGATGGTGGTGGGGCAAACAGGTCGGGCTTCGGTCGGTTGATCGGTCGGGTCGGGTCGCGTACCTTTAGCACCCGTTCAGCTCACTGCTGCGCGCTTCAGTTCAGTCAGGCACGGGAAGGCCATTTGGATAGCTGTGTGTTGCGTCGTGCGATTGCTGGCGTCTTCCGAAACGAGATCGATCCGCGCGTCCGGCATCCGGCGAGTGTTACGACGGAGGGATCACCATATTGTCATACCAATACCCGCGCGGTGACACGCGAGTGTGATGTGAGCGCGATTGCGACAACGAGAAAACAAAAGTTATCAAACACAAACGTGCGCGCACCTGGGTGCGATTTTTCCCTGCGGTAGCACACTGCAAGTCCAACGCCACTTCCTGCTTGTATTTACGCCATCGTCCCGCCGTCGCCCGCAAGGACGAAACGTTCGACCGGTGATCGAAGAAGTCGCTTGAAACGGATTAACGAATAGTGCTCGCGTTTGGTGGTGGTACACCAGCAGTGTCGGGGTTTTTACCTTATTTTTATTTTTGTTTGTGTCCCACGCGGCTATATTTACATCCACAAGCACCGTATCGACGCCATCTGAAAGAAAAGAAAAAAAAGGGAGAAATCAAATGAAAAACCACCACACTCAGTGAAAATTGCAAATCGTTTTGTCGAAGCCACTTGATCGCTCGTGTCGGATCAGTGATCGGAAAATTGTGTTTTCTAATCGGTGTGTGCGGTGTGACTTCAATGAATTGATTCGTCAGCAGCAAATGGTCGATTTTGTAGAAGCAGTTTCTGAGCAAGAGAGGGGTGAAGAAAAAGTGCAACAGTTTGTTGGTGGTAGGAAAATTGTGCACCATCATCGAGAGGGCCAAGTGTCGGCCAAGTTTTGCAACCCTTGTTCGCTGCAGCAGCAATATTTAGGGAAAAGGCAGTAGCAAAAGAGCCGAAGGGATCGGCTGTCCCTTTTCGAAGAAGAATTAACAAATGACAGAATAAAAAGCTCATTGCAAAAAAAAAAAACAAAACAAAAACAACAACTTAACGTCAAGTGATCTTCTTGCCAACATTAGACCCCTTTCAGGTGTCCGTGATCGCTGAAGTGAGTGTATGTGTGTGCGTACATGTGATTTGTCTTGCGCAAATTTCAAGAGAGTTACCCTGTCGTTGATGTGCCGTTTGTGTGCCGCCAGCATCCGGGCCGAACAGAAATAGTGCAAACATTCGCCGCACAGACAAACAACGCGCGGGAAGACACTTTTTCCCTGCACCGGTGACGAAAGGCGGGAATCATTTTTCTCGATAGCGTCGGCCCCGACTGTGGGGCCAAAACCGGAAGCAATATTCTGGCACACAACACCCTCAGCATGTACGGCGGTGGCGTCCTCTGCCCGTCGCCCTCGACGGCGACGGGTTTCTACAACCCGCGCGGCCAGGGCTCGGAGATCGGGGCGCTCGAGCTGGGCTTCCCGCGGGGGATGGCCCTGGTGCCGCCCCCGCCGCACGGGGCCTGGCGCGACCCGAGCAGCCTCTCCGGCACGCACCTGCCCGTCTCGAGCAGCACCGCCACGGCCTCCGGCGATGACATAACCACCCTCGGCGGCCAGGGACCCCCGGGCGGGTCCGTCGTGCCCGGCATGCAGACGTCCTCCTCCTCGTCGAGCGGTGGCGCGCAGGACAAGAAGGACTTCATCTCGTCCTCGTCCGGCGGCTCGTCGATCGCGAGTGTCGGCCAGCACCCGGGTGGGGGCAGTGGGGCGGGCAGTGGTCTCTCGTCCGTGGGGCAGTCAAACTCGATCGAAAAGAAGGAGTTCCTGTCGCTGCAGCAGAGCACCACACCCGGCTCGCAGAGCATGAACTCGCAGAACGGGCAGGACCTCAAGAACCAGAACATCGAGTGCGTCGTGTGCGGGGATAAGAGTTCCGGCAAGCACTACGGACAGTTCACGTGTGAAGGTAAGCAGTGAACGACAGAAGAAGACGGACACATAATTGAAAACATGCTTTTAGAGATGTCAAGTCAAGTTGTTTAAATAGACATACATTTTGTTATTGTTTAAATTGTAGTGTTTAAAATGAGAGTTAAAACCGAAATTCCTGTGACTTTAATAACTCAAAGTTTAAACTGTAGTATGACGTTCTGTTTCCCCTCATTAATCTATGGGAATTTCTTGACTCCTCTTGCAAGTCCCTGTCGTGAGAATGGACTAAATCTTCTTCCAATCCCACGGTGGAAATGGTTGCATCCCTGTGAGCATGTTTACATGTTTTATAGTTTTCCTTCCTTGTACCCGCGTGGAAGAATCTGCTCCCATCAGAAGGAGACAACAGCTCGGCTCATAATGACGCAAGACGTAGGAGCTCACCATGTTACATACAACATACTGAAGGCTTTCCGAACTTCTTTTCGAGCACAGCTTCTTACTCTGACTCAACCCTCCCCGGAGCCGCAACGGAAACACGCTTTCCGATTCCGATCCGAGCGTACTCCGAATTCCGGGCGCTCAGTTCGTTGGAGGAGTTAATAAAATTATGATTATTGTGGGATTTTTTGTCGGTTGGCCTTCTGCTCGAGCAGTCGGCCCCCGATTCGTGAAGGGAAGTCCCTTTTGCTACTTGATTCAACAACAAGATGTCACGATGTGTTCTCCGTTCGCTGGTAGTTTGTACCAACGGACAGTTCTTAAAGCGTTTCTTTACTCGTTTTCCTAAGAAGAAAAAAAACGAGGAATACTTTAAGCAGAAACGAATTGAGACATTTGTGCAGAGCCGGGAGCAACCTCTTCGGCAACTCTGCTCGAGACACAATTAATCACAACAAATAAGCATAAAAAAGCCATCATTCATGCAAGGCCGCAAGGGTGGCGTTTGGTTGCTCCGTGTTCCTTTTATGATTTCTTAATAGTAGTTGTACGATGTGGTTGTTTTTTCTGCTTCTCCGGATTGTTTCATCTTTTACGTGGGCCTGAACGTCCTTTTACGGGTTGTCAATATTTTCGAGTCGCGCTGAATGGTAGTCGCTTTGCAAACAAGTTACGGCAAGATAATCATCAAGCAATTGACTTCAAACAACATTTCGGTGCCCAAAGAAAACCCCCTCGTCTGGGTTTTGATTTTTGAGAAAATGAAAAAAAAAACAGGCGGGAAGAAAATCCTCCCATACATAAAAAGAAGACGAAGTTTCCCCTCTGGTGTCCTGGATGCTTTTCCACTTGGTAATTGTTATGATTTTATTTAAAAGGATCGTTGTTATGTTCCTTTTTTATGTCGCACTTATGGTCGGAATTGTTTTTTATTGGTCCTACTTGTTACCAGTCTCCCAATGGTATCCTATCGGCTAGACTTGCCCTCTTTCTTGTGCGGGAAGACGACGATGATGATGATCGTCCTTTTGCCACACTACGGCTGGGGAAGATTAGGGAGATTGTTTACCGTTTTCGGTGCACAAACTTTCCTGACTTCTCGGCTGATCTTAGTAGGCTTTCGGGAAGCGCGAGGAAGGCATCAGCCGCCGGGGGTCGGCCCGGCTGGCTTTATTTATTGAGGAACATTTTTCTTCCAACCATACGGTATCCGGAGGAATCCAACCGACAAATCTTCCGGAAGCGTCTCGGGCTGGAGTGTGCGATGTGCGGCGTACTTGCTTTGCTCCTTGATTTTTTCATTCATTCCTTCCTTGTTCTTCGCGGACAAACATAAACACCACAATGCGAACGCACTGAAAGGAAGGGAGGGGATACATGTTGAAACAGTTTTGGGCAATCATGGGTGAAATATGCGTATGCAAATAGTTTGCCCTCAGTGCTGGTTCAATGGATATGTTTCCTTCGGACAAAAAGGAGATACGTCCCAGAAAATACATTGCTCTTACTGTTGTTGGGTGCATTTCCGAAATGGATAATGTTCCGCCTCAGTTGATTGATATCGGTGTTTAATCAAACGTACCCTCCCAAGCGGTGAAACGGATGAAAGGAGCTGTCTAGTTGCAGCCCACCGTAATGAGATGGAGCTTCTGCGAGAATCTTCCCCCATAATGGGGGGCTGTTAGTTATTGTTCACGATTACATATCCTTGATGGGGAGAGAGACTGTTGATGTAATAGGTATAAGCATTTCTAACGATAACATTTTGAAAAGGGTCATACAGGAGGATTGGATACATCGTTAAAGGGTTGGAGACATCAATTCGGCAAAACGATAGTTGGTAACCAAAACTTTTGTTGCTTTAATTTTAATTAGCAAATGATTATTACACTGCGAGGGGGCCGGTACAGTACTGTATTTGCCTTTGTAAAGGTGTACTCAACAACAAGTACAAGTATCAACAGTGCTTATTTTTTGACAATTACATCATTAACGGGTTCAGGCTGAAGGCTGGATGGTGCAACCAAATCACTAACACTAGCCCACCGTACAAAGCCCACAATGGAGGCTTTTGACATCGAACATTGCGTCTTGGGATTGTGGTTTTCTTTTACAGTGCAAAATCGTGGTAAGCCGAAGGCGTGCGGCTTCGGAAGGTCGATGAAGTCAAAACAAGCCAAGCCCCAACTTTGCGATCGTGCCAACATGGT
>JAOEFI010000003.1:19177103-19191458 GCA_034621735.1 Anopheles plumbeus
CGGAGAAATGAACCCGTTCCCGTTTCATAAAGCCATTGTTGTCCTTTTGCGTACCGCTTGTTCGATTCCTTGCGGGAGAGCGACTAATTCTGCCGCAGGAGGAATAACCCTTCACGTTAGTCGATAGCCTGAAGGCATAACGACTGAGCGCCACTCTTATCCTGGTCGCAGACTGGTGATATCGTTAAGTAATTACTGTTTTTCTCAAGACGTGCTCCACCATTCTAAAGGCGGCAACAATAATATCGTTTCCACGCGAACAAGAGCGGCCCCGGCTTGGGGTGGAGTTTCCGACAGAGAAGAAAGGACCTCCTCCTGCTGGGCTCGTGTCGATGGGAACTCCCGAAGAAATCGTCGATTGTTCGCCGCGTGTAGGAACTGTTACAGTGTCCCGATTGTCAAGCAAGAACCCTGGTGTGTTTCGTGTGCAATAGTAACAGTGTCGGTTCCTGGTAGAGCTTTGGAATGCATTTTCTTTCAAGGAATGGTTTTTTTCTCCTCGTTCGGTTTCAAAATCTCTCAGGTGACCCTCTTATTATTTAGTAGAAGCCGATTGTTACGTTTGACCTAACAATTGTGAGAACGGCAGCAAAAAAAACGTTAATGTTTTACAACACCGTTGACTTTGTGTTGGCATTTTCCGATGGTTCAAGATAGCGCACCCCGTGTAGTTGGATCGATAAGAGTGTGATCGATGAGAATGCGTCCCACGGAAAGATCTCATCAAGGACATCACCCGCTGATAGTGCAGGGCAGCCTGGAGTTTTTCTAGCACGCCGCGAACCATGAAACGACTTTTTCTAAAGGAAATCCCAGAGTCAACAGCTGGGAAGTACACTTCCTGATCGCGATCTATAACGACCTTTCCGTCGGATGACGCTTGGCTTTCCTCTCTCTTCAAACGCACTACATGACACTCGTTGAAAGACGGCTGTTGAAAGGATGTATGAAATCGTTATGATTTTTAATATTTAAAACAAATATACCACGAGCACCCGAGACACATCCCCTGAATCCGTTACGCAATCTGTTCGGAGGGAGCCTGGAGCCACGGAAAAGAGGGCTTCTATTGTACTACCTATGCCGTTAGAAACAAAGACATAGCTTCGCATAGGCCTCAGAGTTGGTTGGACAACAACCGTGTCCAGTAATAGAGTATTTGAACTATCCGAACAACCATTACCTTCAGGACCGTAGAGAAGATTTATCGTCTTCTTTACATTTCCCGCGAAAGGCACATATGGGGCGAGTCTAGGACAAGGATTGAAAAAAAAAAAAGTTATGGAAAATAATCACAATAATGACTAGACCGTCCGATTTCGATCGAAAATGTACACGAAAAAGGATGACCACCGGTCATCTTGGCACATTAATCCGACGAGGAGCATTCCCGAACGGCGGACACCCTTCGCGCACTGTGAGAAAGGACCCAGGAGGAAGGAACCGGTTTGCCTTTGCACACCGTTGTTATTGTTGTCCGGGGAAGAAAGATTTTTGGAAAGGATTCCTCTGTTTGCACTACGTGCCGTGCGACGATGGTCCATGGTGGAAACCAGTCGAAAAAATTGATCTCCTTCGTCCACGCTGGTCAAGCAACTGACCGTTGGAATAAATTATAATTCATTAAGACGAACAGACCCCTGGACGGACACTATTTCCTGGCGCAATTTTTTTTTCTTCTGATAGAACTCTAATCCTTTTCCAGCCACACTGTAGGGTTAAGTAGCATTGCGCGAGGACACGTCATACCGCCGGACCTTAGGGTCGAGGTCGCACAGGCTTCCTGCCGAAGAGATCGAAACAACAAAAACGAGAAAGAGAGAGAGAGAGAGAGAGAGAGAGGGGACAGAGTGAGAGTCTCATCTTCCCGTTAATGGTTTGCGGCGAAAAGCCGCAGGCAACATTGCACCGAAATGCAATCGCCAACGTAAGGGGGACCCCTTGAGGAAAGTCGCCGGGCGATGAGACAGAAATGGAATCGGAAGGGGAATACGTCCGGTCTGGCCTGAAGGACATCACCACCGAGAACAACGGGATTTGGTGTGAGGATTACGGGTTTAGACGTTTTTGTTTTGAAGACGTTGAACCGACCTCCGGAAACTGACCACAATTTGACAGATGACCGGAAGGAAGTGAAAGTGTGAATCCTGTGAGATGCAGCAAGTTCTAGCGAGTCGCAGAAGTTTTCTGCTTTTTGATCTAACTGTTCCGAAATAATGAAACAATTTATAACACGAAATCGGAAAGCGAAATATTATCACCTTAACTCATGGATGCATGATCTCGTTTTTCTGTTTTCTCGTAACGATTTTGCTGCGATCGGAACCAAATTTACACTCACGATCGATTAAGGAACGCACATTTTCACACGCTTCGCCACGGACCGGGCTGTCCACGGATTATGCTCCGCGTCCCGATAGCATCATCGTGTCCGATCCATTCCATTCCGCAAATTGATGATTATATTGTTAACAACTATTGGTAACGATCGCGATCGTGGGTCGCGGGCGGACGGTGCGCTCTCGCTCGGTGCGCCAATGCCAATGGACGCGCAATGTAATCGAATGAATATGAACATGATAAAAGTGAAGGGCCAGCGGAAAAGCCCTCCCGAGCCGGGGACGGCTGAGGGACGGGGGTGGTAGAAAAAAAAAACATAAAACATAATCATAAAATAACACTCCTTCCCGAGACTCCGGCTGCATACAAGCTCCAAACATACATTCTTACACGCCTCTTGTCGACCCCTCTTATCCCGTCCGGAGCCGCTCCAGATCTTCGGCCAATATGACGTGCGAGGGGAGCGTTGTGTTAAGGGCGGGCAGGGGGAGCGCAAAAATGAGAAATGTTGTGCCTGCTTTGGAGCGGGTCTCCTCTTCTCGGGCGAGAAATCGGACCAGAATCGTAAAGCCGCCAACAACGACGCGGAACGAATGGGTCGCAATGTGTCTGCGGGACGCTTTCGGTGGAACAGTTTTCGTGTAAAACAATCACTCAAAGGTGC
This sequence comes from Anopheles plumbeus, assembly GCA_034621735.1. NCBI lineage: Eukaryota > Metazoa > Arthropoda > Insecta > Diptera > Culicidae > Anopheles > Anopheles plumbeus. The sequence goes on from JAOEFI010000003.1 coordinate 19,180,108, forward strand.
ACGGCGTGGGTGGATGATGATGTGGATGATCATCGCCGGATGATTATGATGTAGTTGCTGTTGTAGTGCTGTATGTCGTGTTTTGTTCAATTTTTGTGCGATGCAGAGAAAAGTGCGTCCAAAAGCGCGCATTCATTTCATCCTTTAAGAGAAGATGATGAGGTTTCGATTTGTCGATTCGACTGGAAAAAAGGGGGATGGGTGCCGTTGGTCGTTATCTTGCAGCTCAGATCATGCGAAGGTCTACACTCCTTCGGCGAGTGTGTGTGTGTGTGTGTTTCATTAAAGCGAAAGACATCGTTTTTTAACAATGAACCCAAAGAAAGAAACGAAGAAAGTCCCATTGTAGGATTTCTCGAGGGTTTGTAAAGCTCCATGAATGAAGCCCCACCTTGTTGACAGTCGGAAATAAAGCGGATCCGGCTGGAGGGTCTGAACCGTTTAGTTGAGGCTTGTTTTGTTCGCCTGCTGCTTTCTGAAGCGCCCGATTGTGTCTTCAAGCGATAGAGAATCACTTCGCGGCAGGGACAATGGTGAGCGTCACCTTCTCTCGGGCCGATTCAAGCACGCTGATAAGCGGAGAGGACAAGACAGTCTTCAACCGTTTTCACAGAAACCACAGCCGCACTCGTCGTGGAAGCTGCTCTTTCGACTTTCTCGACCACAAGAACGCGACACGGAGACGACTGCACACGGGGAAATTATTAAATGCCCTCCACCGTTTGTCGCTGCAACCCTAGGACTTTTCCATTGGTGACCCTTTTTTTTCTACTCCGGGAACTGAAAGGGTGTGCGGTACGAAGGTCACACCGTCGAACCTGAACCGAATGGACGTCACCATTACGGAACTGTTTTGACCACTGGTCATCAGCAATAATCAAGCCAGGGATCCTTCCTTCCTGGGAAGGAAAGTTCGGAAAGGAAAACTATAATGCTAGCCTGGACAATTCTGTTTGTTCGCTCTCTGTCCTTCTATCCATCTTTCTCTTACTCTTTCAAATGATGCCATAAGGGTTACCGACCCTGTCCTGCATTTCGTCCTACCGAGAAAGGGTTTCTCCTTTACCGTGTGGAAAAACTTAATTAAAATAAAATGTCCATTTTTTAAATGACAAAACAGCGTCATAAATAGCGTAAACTTGCCGCTAGCGCAAACTCGTGGCGGTCTATGCGAAGCCCTTTTCGAAGGCCCGAAAAAATACACTGACTCTACAAAAACTGACGGCATGTGAGAGAGCGAGAGGCAAAGCGTACTTAAAGGCATGAAGACACCTCGATTGAGCATGCGGGCTTGAAGGATGAACGGGGTGCAGATCGTAAAAAAAGGATTCGTGGTGGAAACTCCTGGCGAGAGGATCGTGGTCCCCTTCGCTTCCAAAACCGGGACAACGACGACCAGAAAGGGCTCTGTGATCTGTCTGCATTTCAACAGTATCCCAATGTATCCTTCTTCGTATGCTTCGGCCGGCCGGTTGTCGAACCCGGGGTTTGCCAGTTTACATTAAACCCTTTTGTCTCTCAACACCTGAAACTAATAAGTGATCATAAATTTGACCTTCGGGCAGGATCGGTGCACCGGAACCGGAGTGTCTGGTTCCGATGGCGACCTTCGGACGGACACTCGTTGAGCGGTGGTTTCACGAAGGGACCGAAGGGATGATACGTCCTGCCGGGGCCTCACTCGGCGACTCGGCAGCCGGGGATTGTCTAGGTATTTGCATGGGAAATTGTGCAATTAAGAAGAAAAATGCCAACCCACTGACATGGACCGGCCAGGGGTATCCCGGGTCCACGGATAGTAAGCGCCGACCGTGTTCCGCACTGTGCAAACGGACTTCGGACCTTTGGACGGAAGAGTGATGGCGAACGATTAATCAAATTAGGCCCACTTGGGAGGAGCTGTGTTGATGGTGGAACGGAACGGAAAAAGCCGTTGTAAAGAGCCACAACGGGTAGTCATGCAGGGTGGAAATCTGTTTTGTAAAGAACTCTTATATTCACTGGGTAGCACTTATTGAAACACGGGAATCGAGTACATTCCCAATACGTGAACATGATCTAGAGCTTGTTAATACTTACAATAAAGGAGTATGGCACTATTGGCCCTTTTATTTGAATACTTGTAATCAATACTGATGAGCAGCTTTTCAAACAGATGCCTCAACATATCAGGATCGAATAGTCAACGCTTCGATTCTTCGGGACAATCTGAAAGAATTTCTTCCTCGCATCTCACGGAGGATGACGATTCAGTTCGATTCCATTCAAAGGCTTGTACACCGCGTACCTTTTTTCCGACGACATCACGATGACTAGCCATTAGGAGGCCAATGAAAGAGCCGTTACAAATTAATACCCAAAGAATGCAGAACCGAATCGACGAACATATGGCCATACAACCAGTTGCATCTTTGGTGGGCTGTCTTTTTCAATCACCAAACTTGATGTAACTTTTCTTACACAAGCTGCAAGCGGGATACTCATGCAAATCCTTTATAATTGCCCAACACAAACCTGGTGGGCTTTTCCTTGTTCCAACATTTATTCTATGTAGGTCGTTTAGCTCCCGTTTTTACATTTCCTTTTGCGAAGAGAGTGGAGAGAACGAGAACGAGTATTATGTGAACAATGGTGCAATCTTGGACGGAACGACCGGTCCCGGAGGATCTAGTCGAGGGATAGCATCGAACCGAAATCACCCAAAAACTCATCCATGCAAATCATCCTCTGTCCTACTGGCCCAGCGTTCTCCGATGTCCTGCCAAATACTCCTGCTGTCCCAGCGAACGTTGCCTTCGGTTTGGTGGTGTGCGAATATTTTTGCGCTGATTATGCAGCCCTTCAAAAGCCGCCGAGTCCCAAAATCCCATCCCATGCTTTTGCCCTCATTTCTCAAGACGGAGAGAACGCGGAGTCGTTTGTCTTTCCTAGGCCGGGGCCACGAAGAATAGGACGAGACCGTCGCGGTGCGCCCCCTTTATCTTGTCCCTTCGGTGTTACGGGTTTGAAGGGTAGCACAAATTCTCCCGAAACGATGCGCAGCTTGCGCAATTTTTGGACGACAAAATACACACCGCAGTACAAAACGTGCAGTCGATAATTATCTTGCCCCTGCCCGGGACTGGCCCATGGTGGCTCGCCGGGAGAAGCATGGAGAAGAATGAAACTAGAAGGTCAGAAATCTGGCGAACGCATCAACCTGAGCCGCACGGGGTCGAGCGGATGGACTAGTGCCCGTGTCCGGGGTAGTACGATACTGGATGATGTTCGTACACGATGTTCCCGCAGTCGAAGGTGCAGGGATCGCCTGTCTGACGGCCCGTCCGCTTCACACGGCGGTGGGGACACTGACACAGGGGCACCAGCAGGAACGCGGGAAAGACTCCGCGCAATCGGAGGAAAGTATCCGTTTACAATCCGCCTGGTTCGGGCCTAGTTGTTCGCGTCTTCGTCGGATACCTGAAGGACGGCAGCATTGAATCCGCGCCGGCGGAAGGTGCCAGAAAGAGCGAGCACCGTGAGGTCTGGGAAGCGCATCTGACCAGCGGACGGGGAACGGCGTTCGTTGCTGTATTTCCGTTCCGGATCACCCCGACTGCGAACGGGCGAACCGGGTGAAAATTAGCCCGGCCGGCGGACGCAGGCGATAAACGTGGACTACTGCGTGAACTGATGTGGTCCGTCCTGGTTCGGCTGTTCTGAAACTGATTCGGTTATTCGATACTTTTTTCCTCGCTACTGCTCTACTTACGTCCCGACATCTTCACCCGGTAGTCGCCGAGGACGACGGAACAACCACAGGACACTTCGAGAACCTCGGAATATCCATTGCACGGGCCCGCGCGCGGGGTCGCGCTTTCTCTACTTTGACAGCTCGACAGCACCGGAAGGGCAGTGGGGATCGCGAGTAATTTGAATAATTGTGCAAGATGGCGTAATGATATCGGCTTCAGAATCACAACATCGACCAAAACATGGGCACGCGGTGCCGACGAGCAGGGAGCGAAAGTGACACAGGGCGAGAGAGTGAAAAAGAGATAGAGAGTTTGCAACCCGTCTTTGTCGGCGGAACTGTCCGCGGGAATCAGGTTCCATCAACATTGTCGTTCGCCATCAGATTCCTACTAGGGAAATGGGAAAAAAAAGGAGCACGACTTTGTGGACGCGGTGGACCAAAACAAAATCCGTACCGTGCGCGAAATGAGGTTAACGATGGTGACGCATTGGGGAGAATAAGTTATCTGCATGTTAGATCTCATAGTAGACACACAGGCCAAGTGAACGGACAATGAATCAATGGCCAATCATACATCGACACCTCTACCCGATTCACGGGATCGGTAGGGCCGGTCGTCGGCGATCTTCGCCTCGATACCCGGCGGCCGTTTAATGGGCTGGCCGCGGCGCGATGTTTTTCAAGGTGTTTTGAATTTTCCTTTCCACTGCCTAAGACGCCCTCAATGGGGCATTAATCGCACGTCTTCACTCCTCGTCTACTGCCGAAGAGGAACTGTGCATTAGGTGGACGAGATGGAGGAGGAGAAGAACGGGGAGGAGAATCACAACCCGCTGTTTGATTGCTCGTTGTTGTTGGTCATCGTTCCATTAGGTGGCGGATATCAAGCGTATCGGCAAGCACGTGCCCTTTCCTTTTTCCCTTTTGCTCTCTTGAAGCGTCCGGCACCGGTGGAAAACAGTTAATCGAGTTATGATGGAACGATTGGAGGCGGCCTAGCATGGACGTCAAACTCCTCCCGTCCGGAGAGGTGCGCTATGGAATGTGGCATGAGATGGCAAATTTGACGCAAGTTCGAATAAATACCAAATCGAACACTAGCCCCGGGGTCTCGCAAGCGATCCTAACGTTTCTTTTTGGGATGCTTTTTTCTTCTTCTTTCTTTTCGTTCATCTTCCTAACCACATCTTCAAATTTGACCATAAGTGCCATCAGTGTCTAATGCAAGATTAAAGCACCACCTCCGAACGCGGTGTCCGCCGGACGTGGGGGAATTGGGAAGTTTTCCAAATCGACCACAAGTGTTCACTTCTGGTGTTGAAGTGTTTAAAAATTGGATAAAAACCATAATTCATCTGCCAAATTTTGAGTCAAGCCGTTTGCATTGGCGCAACAGCTTGACCCCCAGGGGCCAGAAAAGTAAGGGCTGCCGTTTGAACTCCGGTCCAGTGGCTACCGAATCGTGGCGCGTACAGAACCGGGTGCATTTTGGCAATCACTTCCCGTTGACATGCCGTTGTTAACCTCTTCAGGCGCAGGCCAACTCTTGACTCAGCAAAAAATTGTTCCAAGAAGCATCATTACGAGGCTGCGTTCTTTTCGGACATTTTTTACACCATTCTCGTCTTTTAATGTTTTCACACTCCTCAATCTCAACATCACGCGCATCCCCTCTACGATGTGCCTCGACGGCAGGACATGAGGTGCGCAAAATACACGAACGAAGAAAGAACAAAAAAAAAACACACACACCCAACCCTATGCCCTCGGGTGGCACTGCTCGAGCGTTAATGTGATTAATCTTCACCTTTTTTCGGCTGCGGCTCGGTACGTGTGTATTACGTTGACACAACATCACCTTGCCTCAAGGTCTCAATTCAGGTTTTCCAACGCCGGGCTCCCTTCTCTATTCCGGCTCCGTTTCTCCGTTCGCCCAGGAAGCATAGGATGCAGAAGGATCGTTCGCCTGGACCGGAAGGCATATCCTATTTAAACATCATTTAGTCCCCCGAAATCATCCCGAAATGATACGTGCCGCGTAAGAGAGCGAGAGAACCAAAAAAAGTGTGCGCGTTTTAAGCGAACAATGGATGAATGGATTCCATTCCCAATGGAGGTTGAATTAGATAAAGAAAGCATTTACAGAAACAAACATTCCGCTGAACAATCCTGCACCACGGATCTGCTCTGCTGCGTGCCTTCTCATGCCCCTTGGATGTTGGGTGTTTGTTTTGCGATCCTGAACTGCACCATCCTTCCAGACAGGCGCGTGTCCTTTGCACCGGTGCTGATGAGAAGATTGTACAGTGGTACACTACTGGTTGGCCAGCTAGCTTTACATGCACTACGGAGGACGTTTGGAAGGACTTATCGTATTATCAGTGCTGTACAAGAGCAGTGTCCCAAAAGGACCTTCCGTAACTTATCTGCTACAACTGCGCTTGGTGAACAATATTTCACAAACATTGTACAACCGCAACGAAGGCATGCAAGAAGACAAATTAATCTGCCTTCCCGGGAAACTAGAGACCCATCCTCCAATCCGCAGCATAGCGCACTAACGGACATTGCACATCACTATCCGATAAGAGAAGCCTGGAAATGCAAGCTGATCAACATACTGCTGGTTGGAAAACGCACAGCTATAAAGCTAAGTCCTGTTTCTCATCAGAACCCTGCCATGTACCGGTACGGTTTCAGTTCTCCAGCAGGAGTTTGCCTCCGGTTTAAACCTTCAGCTCGCACCAGCTCAGCGCGTGCAACGTTGTTCCAGTTTATTTATGACCCTTTTTGGAGCGAGAACTTTCTGTATATATATTATTTTTCCGCCGGGCTCGGTGCGCGAATCTTGACCGGCGGACGGCTGGTCGACGACTCCGGCTGCGGTTATCGGTTATAGGCCGATTTTATCAAACCACAATGTCTTCGGCATATACTCGGTGCGAAATACAAGCGAAGTGCTTTACCCGCGCTCCGCTGGCAGCAGGCCTGGTGGAGAGATAAGTTATCGCACGTGATGATGTGAAAAGTATATCACGATCGCACGCTGGACACGCCGTTGGGTTTAGCCGTTTTCCCCGTCCCGAATCACGGTCCCTACGGTGTTTAGCGTTCCATCTTCACGGCACACACATTTTATCAGCTACGAAATGGGTGGAGAAAAAAAAAATCAAGATTAATAACAAAAATCCCTTCATGGGCTACGCACACTGCTGCACCTCGGGAGCAACATTCTTTCTCGCCAGCGAACGGAAGCCCTCGGTGAAGCCCGGGGGGTTCCGTTCGTAGCCTCACGGATACACGGAGGGGTGACTCGATCGGCTCGATCGCCTGCACGCATATGATGTAGCTTACATTTTTCTTCGCACCTTTTCTTTCACCTCCCCCCCGTCCGTCCGTCCGTCCGTCCGTCCTTCTCCCGCTCCCTACGTGTGGGTATCCGGAAAACAACGAAACCACAACAACAACAACAACAACACAGAAAAACACAGGTATCCAATCACCCACACACAAGGAGGGGATTTACGCCGGGCAGCCTGCTTCACGTCCACGCAGTCCAGCCAGCCCCGAGAGCCGCAGCCGCAGGGCCCGCAAGGTAACAGATATATAATTATGGTTAAATTAGTCGGTATTCACCTTGCCGTGAGCCATCCGATGATTCCGCGCGCGACCTCCCCTAGGATGCGCTCCGAGAACCAGGGCTAGCGCCTCCACCGCTAGCCTTTCGGGATGGTGGAAGCGTGGTCCGTGCAGTTGTGCATCATCGTGTAGTGGTGCACTCTGGAGTGGTGCACTCTGGAGTGGTGCCACCATCAACGGTCCACCGCAGGCCAGCTGTACCAGGCCATCTCACTTGCTCTTTGTCTCTCTTGCGCCCTACCGGAGGGAGTTCAAGTGGCAAGGGCTGCTGCTGCTGATGCTGCCAGAAGCCAAACAGCTGGGGACCTTACAGGCTCGAGAGATCACTTCACTGCTAAGCGACCGTTTCTCCATAAAGCGCAAACGCATAAGAGATAACTCTTCACCTTAATACGCTGCGATATGCGAGCCGCGATCGTTCGTCCGTTCGTTGGTGTGTGCGCCAATGTGTGCAGCTTTCGTTACCACCTACCCCAACCGTCTCGCGCCTTTCGTCGCTGGAGTGATCGGTGTTTTATTTTTTCGAAATTTTTCTTCACCCCGTCCGGAGTCGCAAGAAGTTTGCGACGAGAAACGGCAAGAGGACCATGTTGTTATGTGTAGCTCGAAAATCGATTACGTCCAGTGCAGTGGGACGCCAGTAGTGGGAGAAGGTAGACCCCCTTGGGGGTCAGGGAAGCCCGAGGAAGCCGAAGAGTGAAGGATGAGATTCTGTCCAACGACAAGATCGATGATCGAGTATCGGACAGTGCTCAACTCACTCGTAGACTTCGAGGTAGAGCGAGGCGTCCCCTCACGGATGCGTCTCATGATGCGTAGAGTCTGCTCCTCTTGACGTCGAACAACGTCTTGCTGCTCTTGGGACATTTGTTTTCCCGTCGCGTCATCAACGGAGAAGGTCTCCAGTCTACAAGGGGAAAAAAGGCAAAGGTGATCGTAGTTTTGCGCGGGATCGCGAGCGCCTGTAAACAATGCGGCAAGTGTTTTGATTGATGCCTTTTTTCCACCCAACGGGCGCACCAGGTGATCCACCACCGCCAACACCAGAGCAGGCGCCCAGGCGGGTTGATGATGGGGCGATTTATTGGATATGACAATCAATCGCCGGAGAGGGCTGATAGAATCGGATGAAAACTGTGTGTAAGGGTTAGTTTTTTCTTTCTTCTTTACAACTATCCTCACTTTGGACTTGTTTTGGTTGGATACCCCACCGAGTGAAAGGTGACAGAATGGGGTAAAGCTAGCCAGTAAAGTAGGTCGCCTTGACCTCCTAAACAGTCAGCAGCGAGGTTCCTAATGGCGAGCAACGCTGGATTTCTCACGGACCATATTGTCTCGAACGTTCCGTGTGCGCTTTCACTAGATTCCTATTTGGAGACACGTGCTGCTAAAGCAATCGTCCTTCGTTGATTGATTATTTTTTACCATTCTTGTTTGAGAAATTTCCTCTTGTTTGCAAGATGGAAACGAACTGAAAAAGTTGCAATCACTTTCTCACTCAATTCCGATAGGAAGAAGGTCATTCACATTGCACCTCCCGGTGGGCCGAGAACCAAAAAATGCGCTCGCCAGAAATATCCAGCCACCCTCCTTTATCTCACTCCTCGCCCTCCCCCCCTTCCAACACTCACCTGTAAGGATAAAGAATCGTCCACGTTGCGGCTGCATAAGATCAGCATAAGCACACCGGACACCAGATGTAACAATAACACCCGCAATAATTCCGACGTCCAGAAAACGTGCTCCACCGCCAAGCGCAACGGATTGCGGACGGACGGATTGTTAACTCGCCACTCTCGGGCCGGTAGGGTAGAAGATTGCGAAAAGTTTTTCACAACAAACCCCTTCCATCCGTACCCTGCTGCTGCTGCTGTTGCTGCATCCCTTTGCATGTATCATATGTGAAACCGCTTTCCGCAAACCGCTTAATCCTGACGGTTTCGCGGTGCCGTTTCCCTGGTGGCACGGCATTGAAACTCACTTTTCCTACCTGGAAGAAAACCCGCCCAGCCGGCCCGGCCCGCCATATGGTGTAAATTCAATTTTAAGCAACTGCTGCCGCGTTCGCGTTCGCGAACGTAAACGAAACATCCCCACGGCGGCGACGACGACGGTGACGGAGACGGTGGGATGCTGTTTGTGCGCTCGCTGCTTGTGCGGCGTGCTTCTTATGGCCTCAGCGAACTGTTTTGCGTTACCGCGTTCGCTCGAAGCAGTCCTGCTTTTATTGAGGCAACAAATGGAAAGAAGAGAGGTGTACGGAGAAAAAACCACCTCGCCCTGCTCAACGCACCTCAACAAGAAGGGCGCGTAAATTGCAAATCCGCGGCAGAGTCGACGCACCGCACCGATAGGAAGGAACCCGCATGTTACCGACACGGTGGAGCGAAGAAAAACGTGCATCACATACAAAACAATGCGCCACGAACAGCGAGCGTGTGTGGGTGGATAGGTAGGAAGCGGATCCGGTGACGGCTGACAAACCGGCGCAGCATCCGAAGGGAGAGTGTGTGAATGCATAAATTCTTTCTACGAAATTTCGGAAATTGACAGAACGTACTCAATAAAGGACTCGGAATCGTGCGAATTTGACAAACGAAGTTAGAACCTCCGTGCGCTGAAATTTGGTCTACCAGGACTTTCACACACCTTTTTGGGAACGATTTTATCGCACTGTTACGTTAGGTGTCGGTCGGAATAGTTGTGTTCTTTCACCTAAAAACTTAAAGGGTATCGCAACCTGAAAGCTTACGGCAGCTGCCCGAAGAACCGTTTCAAGTCGTCAGCCGCGTCACATTTGAACTCCATTTGACACCGCACACCATTAATCACTCAATAAATCATGAAACGCGGGGTGGCGACCGGCGACCTCTATCCCTTTCCGGGAGCCGGGCGAACGGATTTCTCACGTCCCGAGTGTCGGCAGTCCTTTCTCCGAAGGAACGACCTCACGAAAATTATACGGCCCTAGAGTGTCCTTTGCTAATTGATTCAATTACAGTTGCTGATTAATGATGATTCTGCGATCTTGTGTGTACTGGCGGTACTATCCAGGCGCAAGATAGTTCCGGATTGGAACTTGCTTTCTTTGAAACCATTTTCTAGAAACTCGCCCCTACTTTAAGGAACATGATCTGATCACTCAAGCCTTCCAGCTATGGGCTTCCTTAGACGATCCATGAACATTCCGCTTAGCTTACAATATGTAACTCTAAAAGCACGGTTCAACGTTGCCTCTTTCTAGGCTTCCACCTTGAGTTGTGCTAGTTCGCAATCGCCGCCGTTCGGTTCAGTGTTTTGGCGTGGAAACAGCGCGAGGGAAAACCATCGATCGTTTCATTTTCTCGGTCAAACCGCACCCTGATAGTGCCTCGCTACCACCAGCAGGATGAGAATCGCGCCAAGCCGAATGATGCCCGCGATGATGACTATCATCATCACCATCATCATCTCCATCGCCGGTTGACTGTGGCGGTCGCGGCCAAACGGCTATAGGAAGTGGGTCTTACGGGGTTCGGTCGGTTCAACGCAGCAGACAACTACAGCAGAGGCAGCAGACGTTTCGGCTATTCGGCCGCGCGCAAACCGACGTGCCGTACCGTGAGAAAATTCCTCAACTTTTATGATGTACAATCTTTCGTGATATGCGCGCTGCTCGCGAAAGGCACGGCAACATCTTCTGCACCGTCCGTCCGTCCGTCCGTCCGTCCGTCGTCGATGTCGGCTGGTGCGGTTCGCTCCTTTCCGCGCATTCGCACGTGCCCTGCGATCCTCTCGCTTGCACGCGGCACATCGTGCGCTGCGAATGCAGTTCCGAACTTTAGCATCGTTCGACTTTCCCGCGAGCCGGTATCTTGCCGGTATCGGTGAAGATGCGACCAACACGCGGAGATCATTCTGGCGCGATGTGATTTGAAATGTGGCGCACGCGGTCTGCACTTTGTCGATCGTCGAACAACACCCGAACGTACCGATG
>JAOEFI010000003.1:19191558-19205116 GCA_034621735.1 Anopheles plumbeus
AAAAAAGGCCCGTAAATCCACTCTATTGTTCAACAACTAGTTTGAAATTATTCGATGACCCATAACTATGTTATTGGTAAAGAGATATTTATGCAAAATTGTTTGTTCTTGGGATGGGAAATAATGGGAAAATATAATGTGACTTCATTTGTATTCCTTTTTTTAATGGTTTAGATGAAAACATCGTATGTCATAATATAAACATTAGATGTTTCTAATGCCTGATGACAATGGATAGCACACATTTTGTGTAAGCAATAACGAGTGTGTATTAATTGTCTAACGCATCAGAGCTTAATTTAATTAAATTCCCTCGCACCTAAACCGCTGTAAAAACCATGAACCAGTCTTAGGATAATATTTATAGGTTCGCTGCTAAAAATTGCCTCCATAGGGAAACGCAAACATAAAACGGTAATCATAGATAAACATTCTTAATTCCTGTGTGTTTTCCTCTTGGAAAGCTGCAGCATCCGTTGCTGTTCATAGGAAAATGTTCTTGTTTGTTCATAGTTCAAAAACTACGCAACTCGAAAAGGTCGGTAGCGGGGTGGCCTGTTGGTTGGTTGCCCTATTGTTGTTGCAGTTTGTTGTTACCGTATCGTTTACGGTCAACTGTTTATCTGTCTGTCCGTTTCGGGTTCCGAGCATACACAGGGTGCAAGATTGCAACTTCAAACTTGCCCAACTGCAAGTCCATAGTGAACCCTGAACAACAGCAGACCAGAGAGCAATACACGGTGGGGGAACAGAAAAAGGCCGAGTGTTTGCATCCTCCTATCTGAATGTGTTCGGAAAAGCGAATCCTATAGAGAGAAAAAAAAAATATCCGCCGTGTGCATTGATTGCAACTGCGTCCAACTCCTCCAACAGGCGGGCGGAAAGCCCACACGGACGAGGGGCCACAAACGGTGGGCGCCCAGTGAAGGCGGAGCAACTACACCGTACGGAAAGGATAGCATTACAGCACCCGCAGCACCCCCGAAAGTCAGACAACAATGTGCGTCTGGCGCGCATGTACCAACATCGGCGGCCAGCAACCGCTGGCACTACATTGGAGAAAGGAATAAACGGGAAAATGGTACAAACCATCGATCTTGGGATCTTCCCCAGCCCCACTGGGTCGGCGGATGGGGCAGCGATGGACGTAGGGGAAGGGGGGGGGGGGGGGGGGCTAGTGGAAGGACGCGGCGTGTGAAGATGGTCAAACTCCCGCCCCTCTGCTGTTGCTGTGTGTGGAAGGAACCGAACCGCGCACACGCGGAAAGTCAAGAGCACACACAACATACACACACACACAATCGCTAGATAGAAACGCACACCGATGCATCGATATCACATACGGCACGTTACGTTTGTCGTTCGTTGCTTCCACGCCGTCTCCGTTCTACGGAGCAGAAATCGAAGAAGGAAGAGAGTATCAAATATCGTGTTGAGTTTATAAGATTAACATTATTATGTATCAGATTAAAAATAAATTATAATATTTTTTCACTTTCCACCGTTCCGCTCTCTCTACCCGTCTCTCTCTCTCTCTCTCTCTCTCTCTCTCACTCTCTCTCTCTCTCTCTCTATCTTCCTTTTCCTCTCTCCCGTTCTCCTCTTGTTTTCCATTGTTGTGCGCGTGTGTTGTATGGTTCCGCGGATGCACTTTGTCGATTGCATCCCCAGCACGCGGGCACGTTTTCCCGGTTCTTCTCGACTCCGTTATTCCGAAGGTGGATCCGCGAAGGTGGACGGTGGAACATACTTTCCTTTTCCTTTCTATTTTGATTTGCTCCCCCCTCCGCCCCCGTAAATACGCTGCATATTATGCTTTCGATGCTGCTTTGGCTTAGGGGGGAACAGAACACGCTCCCAACGTCGCCGGCCCGGAGAAGATCGTCCTTCTGATCTTCTCTTGCATGAACTTTTGTGAAACCGATTTCGGCAGATTTAAAAGCCCGAGCAAGCCGCGACAAACGGGCGATGGAACGAAATAAAACCCATGCGACATCATACCAGCAGGCAGCAGTGCGGCATTCGAAAGGAACGCAAAAGGAGAAAAACACAGAGGGAACCCACGAAAGACAATTCCGCAAAAGCAAAAAAAAAAAATCAAACCGAACGGCCCGCGTCTCGTAAGTTTATGCTGTGTGAAAAGATATAAATAATTCATTGCACGCTGGTTTCGCGAATTTGTGGGTCCTTGAATTGAAACATATAAATTAGGCCATCCTCGTTTGGAGCATTCGACCGACACAAACACACGCACGCGCACGCACACACACAGGACGGAATGCAATTCAACCCTGAATGAGCGAGGAAATACGGCCCCGTTCTTGGTTGAGGATTGCAGCAGTTGTTTTTTTTTTCTGTGTTTCCTTTTTATTATTGGAACGAATTATGCGCCCATCGTCGTCGTTGTCCTGGAGCCAATTGAATGTGATTTGGTGCCCGAAAGAGGAGAGTTTTATTCGGGTGTCAGTTGAACCTGATGAGTTTATTTGATTTCCCGTGGTTAGCGCATAATGAAGCGCTTTTTGTCGATTGGGTGGAGAGTGTGATTTTTCAAGTTGATTATTATAAGTTTATAACCCTCATTTTGGGATTCGGATGGTAAGTGGACGACTCCATGTGTTTGTAATAAATTCGTTGAAACCCATTGGAACAAGCGATGAAATCAACCCTTAGACCTTCAACCAAAGGGTTTTTATAGGTACGCAAGGGCAAGATTGTTGATGCTTTTTAAATACTTCTCTCGCTTGCTACAAACCCCGTACAACCTTTGCTCTCCGCTGGTAATAGCAGTATCATTGAGCTACAGCTCGTATCGTATCTACAAACCTATAAAATTTAATGTACTTTCCAACTTACCCATTCGCTAGTTGGAACAGTAGCTTCCGTTTCAAGCAGTCAACCGCTTATCTTCAGCGGATTGTGAAGTTGTAGAAAAAACATTTTGGAAAGTCGCGCCCAGTCCTGTCCTGGCCGGGTCGTGGTACACATTCCCAACAGGACAACCAGGACGAAGTGGTGGCACAAAAACAATAGGGAAAACAAGATGCTGTCCATAAATTACGGGTCCACGTCGCAACGACTGGCGGCTGGCGTTTGGTCTGGTGTTTCCGCAGCATCTCGCGATGCATTAGCACGGAGGAGGGGGGAGAAAATCGTCGTTGTACTTAGTTTCTTTCCCCCTCTTTTTCTATCTACCCTTCATTTTTATTTTGGAAAGAGAACTCCACGGCAGGTGCGGGCTTTTTTCTTTCTTCGTCATTTTCACTTCCTACTTTGATGATAGGGAAATCATGGAAAATGGGAAATAAAACAATGTTAATGTCTTTTTGACTGCCCTCGCCCGATGCGGGCGCGGTTCGTCGCTTAGGAAAACAAAAAAAAAAACAGTCACCTTAGCGTCTGGTAGCCAAGAAGGGCAGCAGACACGGCGTCGGATAAAGCAAGGATAAATTCCATGGACCATCAAATCGTACTTTGAAAACTGTCCCGGACACGCGGGACGGAGGGAAACCGGCAACGGCCGAGGCGCACTTGCGATAGCGACGTTCGAGAATCGTGGTTATTTTTAGGCGGTAATGAACCATTCCTTATCTTACGTTCATCTCACACCGACCGCAGCTGAGGAGTCGTCTCCGAGACGTGCCCTGACGAAGCATCGGTATGCGGGGTTCAGTTCACTGCTGAAAGTACAACGGGTTAGCGGGAAGGCAACGGGAAGAACGGGTTAGCGGGACCTGTATCGCACCGCGGAGACCCAGTGTGCATTTTGGTAAACGACCGTGAAGAATTGATTGAAATCACGTACACGGACGAGAAACGGTCCGATTTGCTTCCCAATTTTAGGTCTCCTTTTCATGCTGCTCCTGCTGCGGCGGTGCTGGTGGTATTGAACTCGTGGTCTCGTTAGGGCCTGGCGTCGCGCCGTCTTGCCCGAGAGACCGCCTGCGTCCAAGAACGAACGGCGAACGGTACAAATAAAATCGATTCTATAATCATGATTGGCAGAAGGCGTTCGGTTTGTGGTTTTGCGGTCGCCGTCTACTCGCAAAAAAAAATACACGACCTGCCCTTGGTTGGTGCCATGGGGAAAAGAAAGTGGACTGAATCGACCGATTATGCCGCCAACTCGACACCTTGCGATGGGCTCTCTTTCGCAGCAGAGCGGTCGCAGCGAAAATAGGTGCAGTTAGGGTAAATTGGAAAATTTCGCATAATCCATCAAACTCTAAAGTGCCGCGTAACCACGTGGAGGAAAAAAGGGTATTCCATCTTCGCCGACAAAACCACATCAGGCTCGGGGTAAAAACGAGGAAAATGAGTTCTGCGCCATTTTCGCGGCCGAGGTGCAAATTGACCTCAGTTATGTCAATCAGGAATGGAAAAGTGGGTTACGAGAGGTTCTGTCTGCTCTTTTCGCAAATGAGGAACACGCTTCGCATCCAAATTGGATGTCCTGTACGTGATAGCAACATTGTAAGTAACATGCATTCGTAACATGAACCCCTTATTAAGAAAATCGTGTTATTGGTAGCAAACATATAGGACAGCATCGACAAAACTCGTGAATTTAAATCCTTTCGACGCCATCACTTTGGGCAAGTAATTAATTATTGACAGGAGCTAAGTCCTGATACTTGATCAAAAACCGTGGATTTAAGTTTGCTTTAAAATCTCAACCTTTTCCGAACGAAAAGCGCCGCAACAAACACAGTGTAAATTGAATACCAGACCGTCAACTTGTTGCTACGGCATGGGTAGTAATAAATTTTCCATCGATTACCGTTCCCGATTCCGGAAGGTAGTTGCTAAAGGTCAACCGGTGACAATTTATATTAAATGGTACGACCTTTATCTAAATCAATTTCCATCAGTTGCAGCCAATGCATTCCGAATTTTATGTGATGCTTTTTTATTTTGCTCCACCCGGAACTTAACGATCGGAGAATCAAAATGTTGGACGCGACATGAAAACCGCTGGAAAATTTATGTATTTTCAATTGACACCAAACCGATTCGTTTTTTTTCTGGGTGTGTAATTTTTATGTATTTGCACTCGCACAAACGCTGGTCGACAGAGAAAATTCTTTTTCCTATGAACCTGTGTTATCTGGTCAGAAAAGCGGTGTGCCATTTTTCAAATTACATTTCCGCGAGCCTTCAACGGGAGCCTCTTGTCTAGTGGAACCACTTTCTATGGTGGCTTCCGTCGGGGAAAAAAACATTCTGCTTCATGTTATAATATACCCGGGTGGAAACTATTGAGCGAAAAAAAACCACGATTACACAAACACAAACGGTGTGAAACGAGTTCGCAAATAAAAAAAATCATTCTACTTCGAACGAGACAACCTTGCCCAGGCCTGGTCAATTGGAATGAATGTATTCAGGGCACAAAATCGAACAGGACGCTATCTCGGTGTGTCCTTTTTTTCCCTGTCTCTTGTAAAATATATGAATTGAACAAAAAAAGCTACACACCTGTGCGCGACTGATATAAAAAGATAACACACAGTTTCGAGTTGGCCATAAAGCACCTCGCCAGTGCACTGACGACGACTACGACACGAGCGGAAACAGTCTCGATGACAGGCGCACACAATCACAGTTCCTTCCTTCCGCCCGCGGTTCGATAGTCAACCATTTTATGGGGCGCAGACTTTTTCACGTTTCACTTTTTCGTATGTACCTCACCTTGTTGCTAATTTATTTTAGTTAGCAGCGAATGGTTTGACATAAAAACAGGGAATATTAAAACATAGCGAGTGCGATAAATAGTAAAACGAGTCATGGCTATCATTTTAGTAAGTCATCGGCGACATATAATAATCGAATTCATTAAAGCAGCATTCAAATTCAATATTCACAAACACATTAGTAAATATATGTCCATACAACCTCTTAGGTTACAAAAGATAAAAATATCCAATCACCATTACCCGGCAACAAGTCTCGCAACATAGATCTCGCTAATTCAATATACAGTTGAACCATAAATTTCCCGTGAGAGAAAACACCACAAACGGAGATTTGGTGAGCTTAGCGAATTGCTTTTCTAGCCTTATGACACCGCACACTCAATACTGTACCCTATCGCCGACACGTTGCAAAACACCGGGCCAACAAAGGGTGGTGCAAAGGAAAGCAATCAAAATCATTCCATTTTTCCCATGCAGCGTTCTGCCCGCAGTCAACCCGCAGTGGCCGCGGAACTTGTGGCTCGCGAGATTCGCGAAGCAAAACACTGGATAATAAAAACAAAAACTTCGCCACATTTCATGCGTTGTAGGCCGTTCGCCGACCACTGTAGTCCGCCGTTTCCTTCCAGCGTCCAGCGTTGCACACCAGTACGGCACACGGGCACGGAAAGATTTATTGACTATTTTATTTCATTTTAAATAGCATTAATAATCGATGCTCGCGAGTGTGTTAACATGAATAATAACAATAATAACGTTGTCTTCGCGTCTCGAGGCTTAAGCCTTCCCGCGGAATCCATCTTTTCCGCCCGCAAGCAAAAGCACAATCGCTGGCCCGATCCGCTGGCCCTGTGGTGGAATTGAAATGAGCCATAGTGAAAGTTTCACCGAACCAAAGCTTGAAGGAAGAGCGGGCCAGCGAGGTGGGGAAAACCGGGAGATGGGTGGAAGAGCATCTTGTCTACCTCTTCGAGGATGGTGCGCGGAAAGATGATGATCCCGCACGCTGCATTTACTGCGAGCCGCTAGCTAAGGCTGCACTTTATTGGTTTACATCTGGTAATGTTGTGGCTCATCAGTCGAATCGGCAGCCGCGTACTGCGGCGAGTACGGCGAGCTTAATTATCTGATTTATGCTTGCACTAACCGTGCCCGGGAAAGCCCCTAGCGATCCACGAAAGTGCGCAGGATCGTTTGTGAGAACACTTTTAAGACCTTGCCGCCTGCGGTTTGGTAAACGGAATTGTTACGCAAGATGCACGGGCCAACGGAACCACTGCCAAGATGCGATTGTACGATTCCGACAGCATTCTGCGGTTCCCTTTTTTTTTTGCTTCTAGCGGCAATTTTTATTCAATTACCATACACCTTATCGAGCGCGCGTGAAACCGCTGCCAGAGTTCTTCAATCACGATGCTTAAATATGTTCATTAATTTTTTTTCCATTGGCTTATACTGTAATTGGCCGACGGCGGTAATGGAAGCGAATATATTTAAGGTTTCACGGGACATATTAGAGGCAGGGTTAGCTACAAAGTAGTTGAACGATGTGATGAAAATCTAACAACATCTAGCACGATTAGTAAAGTACCCGTTTTGCTAGTTCTTCGGTACATAAATAGAATGTAGGCCACGAGGTTGTTCACTTCGTTCAACATAACACAAACATTACATCGAGCACTTATCAAAAACGCCCTGATAAGGTGGAACCGTCTAGCAGCTGCCGGGCTCCTTCGATGGGAAAACTTAATCGCCCACAGATCGACGTTTGAATTCTTTTGGGAGTTTTTTGTTGAAATTTCTAATCAAGCTCGAGGAGCGTGTACACGCTCCGGACCGTGTGCGCACAGAACATTGGTTACGAACGATTCCTATTTTCCTCCCTCTCGTCAGCGGGAAAGGAAAAAAAGGGTAACTACACTTACTCCACTCGCCACGGGTTTGTTCCTAATTCTTTTTCCTAGTTCATCTGTCACCCATCCACGAAGGGCCCCTCAGGCTAAGGCTTCTCTTCTCCCTGATGATTCCCGTGATGTGTGTAGTACTTCTCCGCGCGCACTCAATGACAGTAATAATCATAAATAATTAATGCTCATTTTTTCCGAAACTTCATTGTTTGCTCAACAAGCGTCACCCGTCAGACACGCGGTGCTATGAGTCGAAGACTGAATCAGCCAGATGAACGGCTTTTTGTGCCATCAGCATGGGTGTTCGTGGATGTGTGTGCGTGTTTGTGTGTGTATTGTGCAGCTTGTTGTCATCGTCTTGAGATGGAGTTAATTGTTGCCCTTGCTGCGGGATCCATTGGTTCTGGGGAATGGAACAGTAATGGGAGGGTTCCGAGGGTGAGAGAGATATGGATGGAAAGCGGATTAACGACGACCGCAATGGTGACGGGTGCACGACATCATAATCACGGTGTACGGGATCCACCGCTGCGGCTTGGACCGTTGCGTACGGTACCCCTTCTTTAAGTGAAGGCCTCAACTCAAGTACGCGCCGTTGCTCAAATCACACCACGCACACCGACACTTGGCCGTGCTGGTCGTTGTAGTTGCAGTTGGTTCTAAGTGTCCCTGACAGAAACAACGAACTGCGGAACCGAACCGTTTCACCACTACGAAACTATGAATATTCAAATTCTCCGAGTTCGAACAAATAGAATTGAATGACGTTTGCTTACACCCCGAAGGTAACCGAAGGGCGTTCATAGCCTGCCATTTGATCCCATGAACTCCCGAGGAACACTGCTGGCCTACTTAGTTTGCTTTAGATCGCGTCGGTACGATTGGTCGAAATTTTGTAACGTCCCGTAACCCAATATATGTGGCCGATTCTCATCTTATCTGTTTCTTTTTCCCTTTCGTTACAGCTGTTCAGCGAGGTCGAGTACCACCGTCACAACCACCGGGCATACCGTACGGCCAGTACTCGATACCGAACGGTGACGCCGTGACCGGCTTCAACGGTCACTCGTATCTTAGTTCCTACATTTCGCTGCTGCTGCGAGCGGAACCGTACCCGACGTCCCGGTACGGCCAGTGCATGCAGACGAACAACATCATGGGCATCGACAATATCTGCGAGCTGGCCGCCCGGTTGCTGTTCTCCGCCGTCGAATGGGCCCGCAATATTCCCTTCTTTCCGGATCTCCAGGTCACCGACCAGGTGGCGCTGCTGCGGCTCGTCTGGTCCGAGCTGTTCGTGCTGAACGCCTCCCAGTGCTCGATGCCACTGCACGTGGCCCCGCTGCTGGCGGCGGCCGGTCTCCACGCGTCCCCCATGGCCGCCGACCGAGTGGTCGCCTTCATGGACCACATCCGGATATTCCAGGAGCAGGTGGAGAAACTGAAGGCGCTCCACGTCGACTCGGCCGAATACTCCTGCCTGAAGGCGATAGTCCTCTTTACCACAGGTAAATTGTTGGACAATCTCTTCGGCGATGTCCACGCCCTGCTCGCCAAAGCCAGCACCCAGCTCCACTCCCTCCAGTCCGAGTCGGACGTGATCCACCTGGTGCAGGTGCACCTGTACCGTAGCACCAGCGGTTCGCTGTCCGACGGGACCTCCAACGTTGGAGGGGCGGCTCTGGCGGCGGCTGGTACTACCGGGCATAACACCACCCCCGGTAGCACCGGTTCACCCAATAGCTCCATCACTAATATCACCCTTAACAGCTCCAGTGGCAACTCGTCACTAGCCTCCTCCACTTCGATGGTGTCCACTTCGGGCCAGGCGGAGCAAACCGCGAGGACCCTCGGGGGAGTGCCATCCTCGATCGCCTCCCCCTCGGTCACGACGACTAGCTCCGCCGCCGAGGCGAACACCACCACCGCTCATAACCATAACCACACTACTCACAATAACAACAACGATCTCAAAACAGTTAACAATAACCTCAACACTCAGCACCATACGCCGACCGGTGTGGCAGGTAACAGTAGCTCGCCGTCGCTGCTGGCGGCCGGGGTTGGCGCACTGTTCGGCAGCAATGCCCAGTCGAAAACGCCGCCCCTTCCCCTGTTCAGCTTCCACCAGAATACACCCAACCGCTCCTACCACGGCACGTTGGACGACTTCGTCAACCTGAGCAGTAGTAGTCCGTACGGAGTGGGCCACTCGCCCTTCTCGTCCAGCTTCGGCACCAACGGTATCTTTAGCCCGTACGGTAGCAGTAGCTTGCAGGGCCCGATGCCTTCGGCAGGGCCCAAGTACCTTAGCCATGGTGGTGGTAGCTCGGACTACAAGTTTTCACCCTACAGCCCCTGGAGTAGACGATAGTCGCATGCGTCAGCCGGGGAGGAAGTGGATTTCCTAGGGGGGATCTTTGTGGGGAGGGAGTAGACCTGTTGCCCAGGCTTCATACCGATGTTATGATCTTTCTAATGACCTTTTCGGAACAGGGATGAAAGTCATTGGAAATACCATATCATCCAAGTTGAGTATCTATTGCTCTACTTAGCCTTTTTGTGCATAGCTGTATGTCGTAGCCGTAACTCTAAGAGACCTTAGACCGTAGCCCCTTCTGTACAGATATAAGCGAAACATTGTACAAGCATTTGTTACCGAAAAGTGCACTACGCTGCCACTGTATCTACCATAGTTTAGCTGTACGTTAGTTTACTTCACCCCTATTTATTGTGGTCCGCTAAGTATTTATTTAGATTGATTACTATCCCTAGCGTCGGTTATGTAGATTCGTAAGTCTCGAACTGTGTACTGTTTACTGTGTAAGTACCCGTCGTCGTCGTAGTCGTTGTCGCCGTGGGTTATTTCTGGTCCGCCCCTTCTTCCGCGTTTGTCGAGGCGCTTCTTCAGCGCACATCAAGCAGGAATTGGATCGGATGGACTCGAGCGCGAAGAGTGGAAAAAAATAAATGCGCTTTCGTTAGCAAAAATAAACCGTTCGGTGTGTTCAGTTTCGTTTTCTTGTCGCAGATGTCTGTCTTCGATTGTTCGATCCGTCGCAGTTGTTGACTCATCTGATAGATTTAGTAGTGGTGTCCGCCCGCTGTAGTGTCTTTCCAATGTTTCGCCTTCCACTCGGTAGAGTGCACCAATAAGGTGCACGGTGCGCGATAGGAGAAATTCTTGTTTTCTTTCCCGTGTTTTAGATGGCTCACGTCAGAGGAAATTGTCGCCTTGTCGCATTTTGCATGATTCAATCTTCGAATGTCGTCCGTCAGAATTCGTGTCGCACAATCAGTGCGCCCCGTTTCTCGTAGTCGTTGCAGTCCTCGCTCGCCCCGTCCTCTCGGTCGTTCTTTTCCTCGCCGTACTTGTACTTGATAGGTTGTAGATTGGATTAGGTTGTACAACTCCTCGAGAATTTGCGTATTTTCTTGCGTTCCCATCCCTGTTTCTACCCACCTGCGTACACAGACGCGCCCAGTCGCGCGCACTCGCACGTTCTCTGGTATAAAATCTCATGCATCCATCCATCCAGAGGCGTCACATATTCCAAATTCCAAACCATCATTCCCGGTAATGGGCGACAAGGCAAACGAAATGTTGCACATTATGCGACGGCAATGCCTTCGGCCGACGCTGCGAGAGGCCATTTGCCTGCAAACTCTTGTTCACTTCAGGTTTCGGTGTACAGGATCGTTGCTCGGTTGCAAGGCTTTTATCGATTCCACAAAGAATTCCGCGTGTGGAAGCGAGGAGGAGAGCTCTCTCGCGAGACGGTCGGTCCGCCTAAGCGAGCGCCTTGGGTAGTAGCAACGGAACGGCAAGCGGTCACGGCAAGCGAAACGAAACGGAACGGAATCGGACACAACAACGCGCGCGCTTGGAGTTGATTCCTCAGCGCGCGACGGGAATGCATGTGTCCCTCTTGAAGATTTCGTTGTTTGCTTTGTACTTGCACACCGTGGTCTCTCCAAAAGCGTCCCAGCACAAGTGCGCCAACGAGGACCGTCTACGAATCATTCAAGTCGCAGCCGTAGACTCGATGGTCTTCCCCGCGAGAAATTGGGAATGTTTTGGTTTTGGTACGGCACGAGAAACAACACACTGGCAGAGAAAAAGAGAGAGAGAGAGAGAGAGAAAAAAAAGATTCCGTTTGCCACGGCCAAGATGGAAGATGTGAAGTGAAACAAACGCAAAACATGAATTCATGTCTCGTGCATTTTCATCTTCATCATCATCATCAACGCCACGAACGTCGTCGATGGCTGCGCCACGGTGCCGCGGTTTCGTGACGTTGTTGGCAAACCTATCACTCCCGGGGTACTGCCATCTGACAATCTCTCCTGGAACGGTGCACCGAAAAGCTGACGGAAACTGCCGCAGTAGCCGTTGCCGCGGGGATCGTCTTTTACCGGTAAAGTCTCCGTCGGCTGCAAGGTGGGGGGAGGCGAGACCGACCGGCCTGGGAAGGGGAGGCGCTGGCTCCGCCGGAACTGGTGCATAAATAAAATGTGCCGCTCGGATCTGCGCCAACGGATCTCGTCTCGCTCTCGCCGCATCCGAAACGGAACGAAACGGAAGGATCTCGTTTGGAGATTAGAAGCCACGACCGTGAGCTTACCGTTGTCGTTCCGTCGGCCAAGAAGAACACTGCCGGCTCTGCGGTCGGCCGGTAGTCCTTTTGTTGCGCTGGCGAGCCCAACCGTACGGGAAAGGTCACGGAGATGGTCACACCGACTGCGCCAGCCAGTGCGCTCTGGCAGCCATCCACGCTGCCTACGATTCCAGTCGCCTTTTTCCTGTGCCGCGTGAACTTCACGCGAACCTGGAACATACTTAGACCAAACCATGCCCTGCTAATGGAAGACGGAAGGTAGCTCACCACGTTCATTCGCCGGGGGTGCATGTTTCGCGGAAATTAAATTGAAATAATTTCACCACACAAAACACACAAACAAGGAATTCTTCAAGGAACCAGTCGGTAGGAGTCTCTTTATCTGACTCGGAGGGCATTCGTGCCAAGATGTTACGACTCTTGGCGCCTTCTTAGCGACACGAACCCGGTAGAACTCGGTGTTCACTTTTGCCTCGCTCGACATTTGAGTTCGTTCGGGTCTTATCGTAAAAGGTAAATTAGCGATGTTTACAGGAATTGTAATGTACCAATTGGGGTTCCACATTGCATCCTGTGCAGTTGGAAAGCGCCAGTTTATTTATTTATTTCTTAATTTATATTTCCACAGAAGAACAGTATTGAAGTTCGTGGGACATTTTTTCTGCATTTTCTGTTACCTAGGTTACAGAATGTTTCAAATGTCAATCAATAGAAAAACAACGTTTTTCAGCGTTTCAAAACAACACTCGTGTGTGCGTGTTATATATATTGAAGTTTTAATCAGTT
Organism: Anopheles plumbeus; assembly: GCA_034621735.1. Lineage (NCBI taxonomy): Eukaryota > Metazoa > Arthropoda > Insecta > Diptera > Culicidae > Anopheles > Anopheles plumbeus. The sequence continues at coordinate 19,204,567 of JAOEFI010000003.1, forward strand.
GCTGGAGTTCATTTGGATGGTTTCATTTACTTCCACAAGATAATTTATGGCCTTTTCTTTCTGCTTCAGCAAATTATTAATGTTTCGAGATTCGCCTGGTGCCGGGAAAACTGGAAAACACATAATCGAATCTAGATGTTTTTCGGGAAATGTGGCGTAGATGGGCGGCAAAGAATTTGCAGCCGAATAAAAAAGTTTCCAACGTGCCATCGCATATGAAGCCATAAATAAAAATCACCAGCGCGCAGGAATTATTGTAAATCAATTTCTTCCGCTCAATAAATTCCCAACTCGACTGTGCGCCGCCCCGCGACGACCAACAACAAAAAAAAGGGCCATGTGTGACTTTTTTTTTTGAAGCTATGTTGCGCCTCTATAGTGAAGGTTTTCCGTGTCGGTGGCGACATGAATGGTATCGGTGGATTGTTTTCTTTTTGTTTTGCTCCTCCATGTTTCGACTGACGGAGAACATTAAACCAGATCAAAAATCATGTGCAGTTTCCCAGCAGAAGGAAAAACAAAATATGTCCCCGGGAAGACTGGAAAAAAA
>JAOEFI010000003.1:19223040-19239373 GCA_034621735.1 Anopheles plumbeus
GTCAGTGTCCATTACGTTAGATTATTGTTATTTTTATTACATTACACCGCTGAACCTCATTTATTCGATTTTTGCGCACCGAGGATCGGTTCCGTCCGTGCCGTGTTTCCCTTTTGCCTTTCTTCCCAATGCGTTCCCTAACGAACCGGACAAGTATTGAACACTAATGATAGCCTCTGGCGACGCGACCTGCCCATTTCACCTCAACATTCCTCAGCAAGCGGCATCCAGCATCTCCAGCAGCTAGCATGGTAGTATAGTTCCAGGGTTAGGGTACCATTTTTTGCTCGTTTCACACACCGGCCGGTCCATCATCATCGCGCGCGCGCGCGCACGCTGCTGCACGATGCGCCATTGAGCTCGGCTCAGAGCTTTATAGCTCTGACCTCCTTACCGCGCGCAAGGTGTCGACCGGCGGCGGAACGATCCATGGTCGGGCCGGGTTTTTGCAAACGAAACGAATTTTTTTCCCCTGCTTGCTTTTAATTTTACGTTTTTCTTCGCTGTGGCCTCACGACTGGCAGCTATGCGATGCTATGGTGATATGCGCTAGAAAATTGATCTCCGCTCAATTTGGCCGGCCTCATACGTGACATTAGTGATGGATAAGCGGCAGCCCACACGGCAGCGCCAGGGGAAGGGGGTGGAATGATATGGGCGGCTAAAGTGGGACACGCGATCACAAATGGTCCTTACATCAGATGTGCCAACAGACGGTGAGGACGGTGGCGGCGGCGGCGGCTTTTGAGTTTCGCGCGATTAGAAAGCCTTTCGCCGTGTCGGCCAGCCGATCGATCTGATGAAAAGGGGATGACTTTTGAATCCTGTTGAAGGTGCTAATAAATGTTTTCATCAGAACGTTGCCCCATTGACGAGCCCCTTAATGGCGCGCGGACGGTTGACAGGATATTCAACGAAATTGCTCTTACTTCCTTGAACGATTAAAAGCCACGTCCCCGCAGCAGCCTGTCCGTGGTCCGACCTTGTGTAGGAACGCAAGCCGCGCCATCCTCCCGAAAGGCAATCCCCACCCCGTTTCAATGTCAAGTTTAGTCGGACCGTGCACTTGGCCGACCTTCACAACCCATATGGCCAGCCTTGAAAGCAATGGCAGGATGTGGCATAGAACGTTCACGATGTCGGCGACACCACCACTGGCGAAACACTGCGGAACTCGGGCCGAAAGTGTCAAAACGCAAACACACCCGCCCGGGGCGATGAGAAGATAAAAACACCACGCAAACAACTTCATCTGCCGACATCGCGGTTACCCGGACCGGCGGTCTATAACTGCGTGTGGCCGCATCACTCTCTCCTCCGGTTGTTTTTAATTCTCCTAACCTAGGCAATGAGGATGCGCTCAAACGCAATGTGTCCACGAGGAAGACTCAACCGCATGTCGAGGGGTTCACTGTTTTTTTTTACCTTTTCCTTGCTCGGGCCCTTCCGGAAGCATCGCACAACGTCTAGCCGGGCCAGTAGTGGGCACCTTTCTGGCCCGTTCGAGTCTGGACCGCGCGGCAACCGAGCGCTAAGCCAATAATCACCCCAATAAAAAAGGAAATAAAACGACACCAAAAAGGAAAAAAGAAACCCGGCAAGCAAATTCGTCTCTCTGGCGGTCCTCCCTCGGTTTTCACCGAAAATTGGCAAGGATGGTTAGACAAACACACACAAGAGTGAGAAAAAACGGCAAATGTGCGCGTCGGCCAAAACCAGAAGCTCACCACCAGAACGAATTAAAATAATTTCATTTAACGGTCTCTGGACCAGACCCTCTGGGCAAGGGTAGCCACATCGCAATCGACACACGGTCTGCGTGCACCCTGCGTGTCAGGGGTGGAAGTGTCACCGGTTCCGCTTTGCACCAGTAGTGGATGACGCGGTGCTGTAGTGGCGCTTCAGAAACATGTGTTCCACTGGCCACGGTGAGCTCTCGGGTGAAGTGTGGAAGGCGGAAAAACCGATAGAGAAGAAAAGCGATGCGAAAAAGACGCACCACCGGAGTGACAAAATACCGTGCGGAAAATCGTTCGTTTGGCAAGTTGTGACCGGTGTGGCGATGGTATTGTCGGCATTGTCTGTCGGACGCAGATTAATGACTTGTAACGCCAGACCAGCCGCATCCCCCGGTTCGCGGTTTTTATGGATCTGCTGAATTTGCACAACGTGTCGCGACGAAGAGTCATTTTGGTTTTATTTGGCAACTTTTTTTTGGGTTCTAGTGCAAAACGGAGATGGCATCTACTGTTGGGGAAAAAATTTACACTTAATTTAATGGTAACATTCTCACCAATGAGATGTTGGAAATGGGAGTTTCTCTTCTCTTTCATTGTGGCAACATCGACACCGATTCATCGGGAATGCGTATGTTTTAAGCAGTAAATAAAAGCAAATAGAAACCTATCTGCCAAAGAAGTGAAGGCAACATGTCAGCAATATTTGCCCGGTTTGCAGTAACAAGTTGTAAAAGGGATGTGAACAAAGAAAACCGAAGCGATTGGATTGTAAATAAAAAAAAAACCATGACGCGTTTTTAAAAACAAAAGAATTCAGTATATCATCAGAATATAAATCGATTTCTCAAACTCAGCTCACCGCAAAGGTGAAGGGGTCTGGCGAGCAATTTCACAGTTCTTCCAAGTGCACTAACCTGGAAAGCCTTTGCGGGTGCGATAAGAGAGGAAAACTTTCACCACAGAGTGGCAAACGCAAGGACAAGAAAAGTCGACGTTCCAGGACACGGTATCGGGGCCATTACGGTCGATTTAACGAGTACGAATGATAGCTCTCGAAACGACTCTCGCGAATAATGCCTCGGTTCGTTTTGTAAGCGAAACGAACCGACAGGAAGCTATTATATGAACATTCCCTCAAAATGGTCTTTCTAACAAACGGAGGAAGGTTGAAAAATGTGAGAAAAAAACCACCTCACCTTCCCCGCCATGAAAATTTCCACCACCGTTGTCATGGTGCTGACAGTTTGTCCCCTTTCGAGATGACAGGTGCTAAAAATACAATACCATTCCAGGCGAAAGTGGGAATCCTTTTTTTTCTCTTCGATCTTTTCCGCACTATCGGAGGAAAAATCACAAGTACTGTCATATAAACTTTCGCCATGGCAAATGCCTGACGTGACCGCCCCGGAGATGCTATCGTAGTTTGTATCCTTTTCGCTCCGTCAGACTGTTGATTCGCTCCCGTGGGTACGCTTTTTATCGAAGTTTACCACACGCACACGCTTAGTGTGGAAACAAAGCCACTAATTAAATATTTTAATTTGATTTTAATTGTTTTGTCAACCCCGGCTGTCACTGTCTCGGGAAGAGACGTTTTGCCCGCAATGCAAACTTCCATCGGAAGCGTTCCGGCGAATCTCGAACGGATCCAAGCAGCTCCGATCCGTGAAACAGGCAACTTGAGCACGTTTTATGGGGATTCTTTTTCAACAACGTGAAACTTTAAAGGCTCGTGCACCGTTATCCTCCAGACACGTTTTCGTAACCTTCCGCCGTGTAGGGTTCCACCTTCACCGCCCGACCGTTGAGTGCAGCCACTGTGTAGACATATGTTTTACACCCGATTACCATCATTATGATTAGCAATTTTCCCGTGATTAAAATTATTGTTTTACGACTTTTGGCCGCACATGCTCACAGCCCGGTTGTAATGAAGGCAGGACGCTCGCTCTCTGTCTCTTGGAAGGAGTCGGGAGTGCGGGGGCCACTTGGGCATGTCTCCTCATAAGAGTAACCCCACTTGGAAGCATCGTATGTGGCCCAGAGACACATCGGGTGCCATTAAACTGTTAACATTAGCTCTGAGACTAGACGTTTCCCTGCGTGCCAGTGACTTGAAACTCCCGTGACAGGAACTGAGTAACATTATCTCATATTAGCATCATCTATGTAACTTCCGTTGAGAGCAGCAATCTTGCCCACCTCCGGTGCGGAAGATGATGATCTAAGTGCCTGCCGTTTAGTGCTGCGTTCTTCACCCAACACCCAAAGTGTCAAGAACGGGAGCAGGTTTGGGATGCTGGCGAACAATTGCTGGCAGCTGCTGCTGGAATAGGGTTTGGGTAGATTTGGAGTTCCGGTACGGCAAACACTGAAAGTCCACCACACTAGCTGCCACCACTTGAAGATTTGCGATGATGAGATGTTCCAGAACGCACACACGCCCGGTTCAATTGTGCTGACATTTGCCTGCCCGTTACCCTATCAGTTCAGAAGCCATGCCACCATGGCTCTTGTTGTTGAGGACTCTTGCGTGACTTTTGGCAGCGCACGGTTGTGCTCCGGTAGTGCGTGTGTAATTTACTCTAATGTGTCCTTGAACCAACAACATTACATGGTAGGACGTGACAGTTTGCACTTTTCGTTGCAGTGCAAGTGTGGGGAAAAGGATGAGGGAAAGGGATTGGGCTTCAGGCACTTGGTCTGCCGAAAAATCACCGATCCGTGCCTTATGCTGGCCGAAAGAATGGTCTTGTTGTCGTAAAAGTCCGATGGAGTTAGAAGATTGATGATGCGGCGCTTAACAACAAAACTTTCGGGATAATCGTGCAATAGAATGGCGAATGATATTTAACAGAAGGGCACTTCTAAGTAGACAAATTCTCCCCGAATAGTTCTCTGCCTCGAAGATTATAGTTCCCAATTAAATTGTGGTAAAAGGTTACAAAACAAACGAGTCTCAATCAATGTGCTTTCCCATGTTTTTATATGATATGATTGTTTTCAAAGGTCAAAGAATAAAAGATTTTCTACTTACCTTGATGGAGAGTGCCATAAATATCAATAAGACTACGTCGAACAGATATTAGGTTGATAATTGAAGTGAGAAATCTTTGTGATCAGCTCGTCTGTCTTCGATTTCGAAAATAATAACTATAGAGTATGTTTTCAGCAATAAATCTTGCCGACATACTCCCGGCTGATACTAGTCGGTTCCAAACACTAACTAATCACACGCACACACACACACCACTAATCACGTTAGTAAATTACCGATAAGGTTAGGCCTCGGAAGGCACACTCCAAACGTGAAATGTCAAACGTCAAATGCGTCGACGTATCGGAACCATGCCGGGGGGAGGGTGCCGAAATGGTGGAGAGGGAACAACATCGAAACACACTCGGTTGCTTCATCAAAAATGCACCCTTTTTCAAGGCGTCACACTCACGGCCAGCAAGATTGCGTCGACCCGGTAGCATTTCACCGTCGACCGGAACGATTTTCCAACGTAAACATGACCTTTTGGTAACGATCGGGCCGGACCCGGCATCCGGTATTACACTTGCCATTAACGAGACGGAGCGTGTTGGCGTGTTTTGTGGTCGGTGTGAAAACTAGGAACTGCACGGATATTCTACGGTAGAAAACACACACTTGCTGTTAACAACACACTATGGGAACTGCGATTTAACTTGATTGAATTTCACTAAAGCATTCCAAACGACTTCCGATTCTACGGCAACTAGATCGCACCTCTTTACGAACTGCCGTTGAGCGTTCGTCATTAGCAGCGGGTTACTGTCAGCTGTGTTGTGGGAGTTGATGTGGGCGGATGGGCAAACAATTTGACGTTTGATCATCTGATGAACAACTGTCACTTTGCATTTTCGCTAATGGACCGTAACGACGCCCATTACCAGCATCGTCGAACATCAAAGAGACCAACGTATAGCGAATGAGAATCGTTTCACCGCAATACTGTCGATTATTTCATCTTTTATCACCCGTAACCGTACGGTTTAAAAGCGCTGTACTACAAAACCACAATTTTGCGCAGTGTGCCCGCTGATGAACGTTCACTTTCATAATGTACTTGTTCATTGTTGCGCAAAGTGTGTGTGTTGATAAAAGCGGATAAAGGAGTTCAAAACCGGTGGTATTAGGAAGAAAAGGGTTGTGCTAAAATCGCCCCCTTTCCCGGGCGTACGGCCGCTCGACAATACAGAACCGCGTACTATGGCATCGCGGGCGGTCGTGATAGATTAAAAAGTCAAAATCTTTTCGGTCCATGCTTCCCTACCATGCAACTCGCCCCACATTTCCGAGCAGTTGCTCTACTTCCGGCCGTGTACCAGCCACAGACCGCAATTTGTTGAGCAGCTTACTTATTGAGTAATTTATTATTGAAAAAACCACAGCACGGTTTCGGCTAGGCTTCCGGCGATTTTCACTGGGGGTTCAGTTTTCCACACACAAAAAGACGAAATTGAATGATGGGGTTTTTTGTATTATCGTTATTTCGAGAACATTCTATATGATCGAAATATAAATGAATTCTGAATGCTACTGCATGTAGAAATAAACCCAACCAAAGTATTATCCTAAACCAGGAGACTCGACGAATTGTGGTTAATTTATTTATCAAGAATTGTTTCATTTATTCGTTCATTCTAGCTCAAATCAGATATTCGAATCAGATCCTCGAATTTTGAATGTGTAACTTTCGTGTAAGCCTTTTATCTATATAGAACAGAAATAAATGCCAGATGAAATAGTCATTTTTCTACCTGTAAATGCCAAAAACAGCATAAACATTTGTAAGGTGACGCCAGGAGCAAACTTACAGCCTGCCAGCAACGTAAATGGCATATAATAACAACTACCACAAAAGGAGAATTTGTAACATGTTCCGAAATTCACATGGAAGTAGATTGTGCAAAACCTAATGACACCTAACCCTATCGTCCGCATGTACTCGTGTCTCCCATATCGAACTTGCAGTTCGCACAAACCGTTCCGGCTCAGCCTTCGGTAGTAGGAAACGGTTTAAAAACAGCAATAACAGTGTACGTTTTACATGTAATGAACGGCAATATATCACTGATGGGAATCTCCTGCGGTCCATGCGGGCGGAACAAACGGCGTGCTTTGACTCGAGTCGACGCGAGAATACCGAAGAAACAAACATTCGTCGCCGACAGGAAAAGGGTTTTCTTTTTTTTTTCGGAGGTGGCTACAACACAACCGATGCAAGCGCGCGACATGGAAATGTCAGCATGTTTGGTATTTTTATTTTACGTTTCGTTCGTTTCGACCCGCTGCCCGGCTCGTTGCAAGATCATCCGGAAGGTTAACGACGGGACGAAGTACCGAGCATCATCATCGGCAACACCAAGAGAGGGCGTTTACAATCACAGTGTTCGGAGTTTTTTTTTTCGCTCTCTCTTCACTCTTCCCTCCTCCAAGCCATCCTCGTTTCGGCTAGATGCTCCCACGACTTGCCACCATCACTTTCGTGTCATCGCAATGGTGCGCGCGTCGAACGCCACCACGGAAAATGCGGCGAACCAATCCGTCTACTCTTGGGGCGGGTGATGGCAGGTGGATGGATGGGCCAGTTAACGCCCATCGGTATGAACGGGGCAACTGATGGGACCATTTTGGAGCTAAACCAACGAACACAGTCTAGCGGCCCTTACGTTGCCCGGGCAAATGTTCATAGCTTTTCCTAAATCCACAGACCGGAGAGGGCGAGTTTGGGAGAGTGCACCAGACAACACCCCAAGAGTCTGCATTAGGTAACATTAACTTCGAGTGTAATTTTGCTCAACTTTAAAGATTAAACTTCACAAACACCATTTGGGACGGATTGCAGTGCCGTTCAAGTTGTCCAATTCAATGTTGTGAATTCATCCCTGGGAGAGAGAATAAGATGGCGTGAGGTATGAATGGAAAGAGTAGAAAGATAACGCGCATCCGCGGGGGGAAGTTTATTAATGGCAGTTGTGCAATCAGCGCCCGGGCAAACAATAAAACATTTCAAATATTTGTTTTTACGATCATTTCGGACATGAGACATGAGATTGAGGTGAGGTCGCCGTGCCGCGGTTTGCCTTGGAGATGCCACGATAGGGCGGTACGGGAGGCCGCCCATCGAAAGGAATCGCGCGCGCCTGCAACCGAAGGCACATCACGCCAATGAAATTTAATAAAGTGCGCTATCTTTTATTGGTCGGTTGTTGCGAGCCCGTCCGGGCCAACCGGGCCAACGTCGGCAGGGTTGCGCTGCGTGGACCACACGGCACCACGCGGGACCCGTTCCGAGCTACGCACCACCCATGGGGCGCACCACGACCGACCGCCCCACCGACCTTTTTATCGATTGATGATTAATTGATGGATAAATGGACGGCCCTGCCCTGTCCGACGGGTGGGCGACGATGGCAGTCGGTGGTGGTGTGGTGGAAGATTTACTTTTTGGTTGCGTGAGATTTTCTCCACGACGTCCCGCGTTTCCGTCCCTCGTGGCGCGCCCTCTCCAAAGAGGATCATGAGACAGGAAGGACTAACCAACGTCCAACCTTTTCCTGCCAATTACGACAAATGCACTCCGCGGAAGGAACTCTCGGGGCGGATGTTTGTTTGAACGTGGAATTAATATTGCCGCCATTCAAAATGGCGATGCACACGATGCTAGGTGGCTGATTCTGGAGGATGAAAATTAATTATAAATTAAGAACCGAACGCTCGCGGGGGCGAGGTTGTAGCCAGTTTTGTTCGAGGGCTAACTCATCCGCCCCGTACTCTTGTGATAATGCAGCTTGATAGAGGGAACAATTTCAAAAGACAGGTTTAAACTTATTCCTAAAACAGTGATGGAATCTCTTGATTAATACGTCCAGGCTTCATCAATGGATCATAAATTAATATTCTATTCAAAAACCAAGTCTTCCAGTGGCTTAATTAATACACTTGTGTAATCCGCGTAAATTATTTTAATTATTCCATCAGCCATGTGGACGATTAGCGCGGCATCAACTACTGCGGTGGCCACTTTCTCCCATGGGACGAGAAGAACCGTCCACAACTATCTCCACTAGTTGATCGGCCGTCGCAATTGATGATGAACTGCTGGACGACTCCCCATCAACCGGTCCGGGTGTAACTAGAGTCCGTCCATCACTCCCACCGCTGCAGTGGCAACACTTTAAAACTTGTCTAATAACATTAATTTAAACCATGCTATCGATAGCACTAGACGTCAACCAGTACTTCTTGCGCACCCCAGTACTTGGCCCGACTGTGGGATGCAAAAGACCGCCGTTGACTTTACTTTTTCTCATTCTCACGCGTGGGGAAGACGTCTCGCGATACATCGTGGCGACACCCGCGGGCAAGTGCTGGTAAAGCGTATGCTGCAGGCAAGCGCCGGCACCAAGGAGTAGCACTTAATTTACTACCATCTCGAGAAGAAAGGAAGAATGCACACAACACAACACTCCCGGCCGTTCCCGCCGTCTGGAAGGCACCCAAGCCACGTGTCGCGTGTCGCGTCGTCGCGCAGCCGAGTGAGTTTGATCTATTAACTGAGCGCATCCCGCATCGCCGACCCTCCAAGCCGGCCCCATTCCAAGGAACTGCAGCGGGTTCCGTGGAATGCGACGAAGAAAGTGGTAATAAAAGCGTAATAAATATTTCGCTGACAGTGGAAACAAATGCTAAACACTGCTTAATGACTCGATCGAGTTTTAACTCCGCCCGATCGAATGGGAGTGCGGGATGAGCGTGGAAAACGGTCGATAATGACGTCGATGAGGAGTTAATTTATGAGCCACGGTATTCCTAGCGACTGCCAGCAGGCGTCTAAGAGAAGAAAACGGTCCAGCGGCAACGAAGCAGACGAAGGTCGTCTCACTAGGTGTGTGTGTGTGTTTTTCCGACCGTTTTCAAAATTCTCAAATTGATCGCATGCATCAAAGAATGGCAATTTTGACGGCTTTACGTTTAAATCTGTCGCCGCCCCACGCCAGCTCGCCGCGGAACCGGAATGAGGTGGAAAATTCATCATCAAGAGATTATTACCGTATCCGTTTAATGCCTTGTATAATCCGCCTTCCACACGGAAAATGTCTTTGATCTTGCCTTGGGACTCTACCATCCATGCTGCTCCAGGAGCAGTGCATATATATATATTTTTTCCTCATTTCACCACATTTCTTTTTTGTCTGAATTTTTCATCGGAAACGATCCAAACTCATCCCGCGTCTGCATGCGTCCCTCCTTTGAGGTAATATAATTCATATTGCTCAGCATTTTCTAAATAACTTTTTAATACTTTCGTCAAACAAAACCGTCCTGTTGCGGTGGCCGTTCCGGTCGGCCATCTGTGCAGAGCCGCCTCGTTAAGACGACGGTTCGAAAGGTTTGGCTCAAAATTTGGCTCATTAAAAATGGCGCACGCTGCACAAAAGATCTTCCATTCGCAACGAATGCGCCGGACGGTTCGTCTTGGCTAAAGTTTCATCCGCCCCGGAGCACCTTCGGAAGGTATCAGTTACATCATTAAGACGCTCCCTGCCTTGTTATGAAATATTCGAGCGTTTCCTTTCGACGTTGCACCAAACATCTTGGGTGAAAAGTAGCGAGGGAATAGTTCTGCGTTGTGTCTTGTAACGGATAGTTTGAATAGTTATTTAAAATTGGACGAATGCCCTGAAATAAGCTCCCCCGGCAAAGGTAGCATTCTACAAAAAAACCCCTTTTGGATTTAAATTATGCGCTAAGATTGAATCATTCCATGAAGCGTCAGCATAAACACGTTCTTCTCGGCGTTCTCAAAACAGGTCGGGCAAGTTCTCGTGTATGCTTCAAATCAATTCAATCCATCTGATTCGACCAGGGAACCACAAATAAAAACAAATAACATCTGTCCCCACCAAATCAACCCACCAAAAGCCCTGGCGCACGCAAACATGCTCCTCCGACCGCCGTTCGGTTGGCAATCGACCTACATAAAGTGTTTGTAATCAGTAACAATTTGCACTAATTGGTCCGAATGGAGTGAAGAATGTGTGCGTCCGTCGAGGCAAACCCACCCAAAGAGGGTCGGAAAAAAACCCCCCCAGTAGTAGCCAAAACGGGAGTCGAGAGTGGGCCGGGTGGAAATGCCACCCGTTTTAGCGCACCCGATGATGGAACATAAAGATTATTGTCTTTAATTCCATGGCCCCCGGTGGAATGGGCGTTCTGGCGGCTCGCGAAGTGTTCTCGGCCTGGGCCTGAACTATAGCTTCAGCCTGGCTCTAGCTAGAAGATCATTGCTTCCTACGATCCTACGACGATGTGCGGAGCGATACAGCATAGACGAATGTGCAGCCCTCCGCACTGCGTGATATGTCACCATACTAAGTTCATCAAATTGAAAGCAATTTAATTGAATTTCAACACCCTCGCTCCCCAGTTCGGCGCGCGATAGACGGGCACGATTACGCAACAGTTGTTGCGCATCACGTTTTTTATTTGTGGAGCAAAGGGAAAAAAAAAGCCTCTGGCCGCCTTTTTTGTTTTTGGACCGGCGGTCTTCATATAGAGTCTTTCACTTTTTTGGTTACAGTGAATCGATCAACGCACTTAACTCCATCCAGCTTCCGATACACGCGCGTGTTACTCCGTTACAAGCGCATCCGCTTGACACGCTGAACTGCGCGCGAGAACATGTGCTAGGCTTCAACTGTAGCCGTTATTATTCAGCTTTCCATCCTTCTGTCCCACGCTTTCGTTTTCTGTCTGTAAGCCTGGATAGTTTGGCCCGATTGAACGTACCATCTTCAGTTTTGAGATTGGGAGTCTTCGGAGACTCTCTTTCTCTACAAAATGAAGCGACAGTGAAGTGTCAAAAAAATTGTAAGCCCAATTAAATCTAGGCATCCTTCACCCGCCTCTCGAACGCGACTTCGGGCGAAACAGGTGAGCCAAACGAGCTCTTCAAAATACTAAGCCTTCGAGCACACTGTGGTTTCGAGCACTGCTCCCCCTCCCCTTTCGCCACCTGCAGTGCTGCAAGGAGGGGGAGGGGGGGGGGGGTGGAATTATGTTTTCCATGTTCTACACCATCACCCATCATCACCACGCATCGCTCGAAGGGTCCCACCAGCTCTGGAGGGTCTCCCGTTTTGTGCCGTAAAGAAAAATGTTGCCTGTCTCCTCGGCTAACAGCATGACAAACAGATGTTATCTGGCACCGATGGGGTCCCGGAGCTTTATTGGTTAACCCAGCGGACCCATGCGCGCCCCCTGTTTTGGGCAGACTTTCGCCGTCGTCAAAAACCTCGAACGAGGGGGAATGTTTTCAAGTGCGCGAGTCAGCGCACGATCACGCGCCACAAGACAGTCGTGCGTACGATCCCTCAAAACCCTTCCCTGGGGGTGGGGGCGGCTGTGGGAGGACGTCGGACGACGAATGAATAAATTTTAATTACCCATGCGCTGCTTGATTAGCAGTCACTATTTAACACGCTCTTCCACGGGAGGGAGTCTTCAACGTTTAAAGGCACGCGACTGCTGCGCAACTATGGCACAGCCACTTTGATCCTTGACGGATCGCGGAGTAGCACTGCAGTAGCCTGCAAAGCCGGCATTGATTAGTATATTTATGCTTGCTGAAACGTTTTCGAGGGCACTGTTCAATTGAGCTACAGTCGATGCACAGGGTTTTCGGAGGAAATACACGGCGACAGAAACTTATGGCATAATAAGTTCTCGGTTTGGAATGTTCCCCCTGATGTATTGATAACTTCATTCCTAAATGGCAATGGAATCAGCGAGGTATTAAAACTTAACCTAAACGAAATCATCTTCACCAACATACGTCGGTTTGGCGACATGTGGAGTTTTTTTTACTGGCACACACACACACACACATTTCGCCCTGGGGCAGAAGTCATGAAAAACGCGCATTTAGTAACATTTCGTGCATTGCAACAATGCCAAGGTCCTGCGAGGAATTTCCAGTCGAGTGTAAGTTTGGCCATACCAAACACGGCCAGACGGTGCTCGTGGGGAAGATGATGCGTCAACTGTATCGTGATTTATGAGCCTTTCTTGTGCAACGGCGTGGCGTAGCGAAGATTGCGGCAAGGAATCAAGTTGAACTTGGCGTTGTCTCAAGTAGGGGTTTTTGGTTTTTCGGTTCTCGCGCCCTCTATTGCTCCTCTGTCGGTTCGTTTCGTTTTGGTATTTCCATTCCCCCGTCCGCCAGTTATACTGGGTGGAAGGGAACACCCTTGCCTCTTTGTGCATGGCTCGACTGGCCAGCAGTCGGTAGTAAGTAATTTATGCTTCTGCTAGTGTCAGCCGCCTTCACTCGAAACTGCATTTAGGATCTTTTGGGCTATATAGACAATCCGGGAATTGGCTTTATCAGATGCGTATCGTTTCCCAATTGACTTAAACATATGATTTTTGTTTCTTTTCTTCTTCTTTTTGTTCTTGCACTAATGATTTTATATTTATTTCTTCCAGCCAGGTTTACAATCTTATGTTGCTTCATTTCTTCATTTAACTCCTGCTTTACTAATTTCTGTCTTAAGTTTCTATTTCACTTCGTTGTTTGGTGACAAAAATAACCTGGAAACCATCACCGCTAAGAAGGCTCACACAAACGCACAAACACACTTACAAGCACGGCTTTGCCCATTAATGCACCATTAATTGAACGATTTGCTCTCTTCTAACAATCAGTTAACACACACGGTAAAAGGTGGATATTGTTTTATTACTTTTATTATTTCCCCCCCAGTTGTGTCCTCAAACATGCCTTCCCTAAGTCCCGGCTTACTTCCTATCATGTCCTTCCCGATAGTGTCCCGATAGCGATAGTTGCAAATGTGTTGCTCATTGAACGAACCGTTTAATTCTTACTGTGAATTTGCTTCCATCTTCTTGCAGATGCTTGTGGGCTCTCCGACGTGGCGCACATCGAATCGTTGCAGGAGAAATCCCAATGCGCACTGGAGGAGTATTGCCGGTCTCAGTATCCTAACCAACCGACGCGCTTCGGCAAGCTGCTGTTGCGTCTACCCTCGTTAAGGACAGTCTCGTCGCAGGTATGGAGAAATAGTTTAGTATGTACATTACACAAACTTAACACCGGAATGACTATTAGTTGGCACCGTGCAATGCAAAAAGTATACTAACGTTAAGTGACCTATGCCCTTGCGCTTCTCCGTGTTTCAGGTTATAGAGCAGCTCTTCTTCGTCCGACTGGTGGGCAAGACGCCCATAGAAACCCTGATACGCGATATGCTGTTATCGGGCAGTAGTTTCTCCTGGCCGTACCTGCCTTCGATGTGACACACGGCCGTGTGGCGCCAACTGACAACGACATGATCTTCACTGATGATGGGCGGTGCGTCGTCTACCGCAGTAGCGGCGGCCACCCTGCAACATCAGCAACAGCAGCAGCACCAGCAGCATCAGCAACACCAGCAGCACCAGCATCACCAGCAGCAGCAACAGCATTTGCAAGAGCTGCAGCAACATCAGCAAGCCCATGCAACCCAACAGCAGCAGCAGCAGCAACAACAGCAGCAGCAGCAACAGCAGCAGCAGCTAGTCACCCATCTACAGGCGCAACAGCAGCAGCTGCAAGAACAACAGGAGCAGCAGCAGCAGCATCAGCAGCCACCGCATCAGCAACATCAGCCGTCGTCCCTCGGGCTCTCGCTGGGCCAGGCTACCACCCAATCCCTGGCGCTCTCGCCCTCGTCCAGCTCGTACTACAGTAGCTGCTGCTCGGATATGGCCGCGGCCGCGCTCTCCTCGCTGATGGCGAGCACCAGCCAGTTCACACAGTTCCAAAACACGCTAAACTTCGTCAGCGGTGGGGCGATCGTGGCGGGCGGCAGTGCTGCCAGCACCAGCAGTCACATCAGCACGGCCAGTGCTGGGAGCACACGGAGCGGCGGTAGTGCGAGCGGTGCCGCCAACCACGGAGCAACCGGTGGAAGCGCCGGGAGCGGCAGTGATAGCACCGGCAGCTGCACGACGATGGATGGCAACGACGACGCAGCCTGCCGTACGGCCACTGGCAACCATGTAAATACCTTCGACAGCACGCTGGCAGCACTGGCGGCGACCACGGCTACCCAGATCGCGGCCCACGACCACCAGCGGAATGTGCTCGGCCGGTCGGACGGTTCCCCGAACGGGCCGCCGGACAGTCATCGGAAAATGCGGCCACATCCGGCCATTCTGATGGGCGCCAACTTACTGGATGGTGGCAATCTAGTTGACAGCGATCGACGCGCCGACCCGGACAGGAACAACGGGCAACAGCAGTTGCGCCACCACGACGACGCCACCGTGTCCGTGGTCGATGATGATGTTTCGTAAAATGGGTGCTAGTTGATCCGGCTACAGCGTCTCCCCGATTAGATGAGTGATCGATCAAAACCTGATCATCTGTGTAGACGGCTGCTGCATGACAACGCCACAACTCGCGGCACTTCGCGGACCTCCCCGGGGGCGCAACCTGTACCAATGTATTCTCCAAGAGAATGTTATCGACAACAGAGACACAAAGCCCAGTGCAGCAGTGCACGGTGCAAGTTAGTTATTTATCGTGAGCAAGCTCCACCTTGATCTAGTTCTATGTTTATTTCGGTTGTTCTATGTTAAATTATGTCTCGTATACTGTAAACTCTCGTGCAATCTAGATCAATGCCATGGAAAAGGGCATTTGAGGTGTTCTCCAGTCGATCGAAGTTTCTTCGCTCCCCGGAAACAAAACAAAACAAAACAAAAACTAATCGAAATATGTGTGTGTGTAATAAAAAAAATGCAAAAGTACTGTAGGAAAAAACAAATGGACAAAAAAAAGAAGAAAACATTGCAATATGTGAGTGAATGAAATTGAGGAGAATAAACAATAAAATGTGGCATTTCTAAAAAGGAAAACAAAGTCTCAAAAATCTAAAATGTACAAAATTTAAATAAACCTTGCGCAAACTATTTCTCACCAATGAAACAGACTAAATCATCCAAAAGCAGAACCATCGTTTCATGTAGTTGGTGTGTGTTGAATAAGAGAAATCTCCACTAATATGTTACAGTTCGAAAATTGCATCTGAGGAACTTCCCGTCACAAGAAAAAAATAGTTCCGGACTGTGACTCGGGTGCCCCCGACGGGACACAAGTCGAGGAGCCAAACAGCAGCACACAACACATACACTAAAATGTAAAAGAAGCAGAAGTCTAATCAAAAACTGTTGGCCGTCCACAAGGGTTCTCTTCCGCAGCGCTATCGTCGGAGCTAACTTCCGTTTCCTATCCCCGAGTTTCATCCCCTGTGGTGCACACGCTACATAGCCCCGTCGATCATGTAAATACAGCAGTACAGACCTTAACTTTTCTATCGTTTTCTCGAGATGCTATCCTGTCCCTGCGCAATCCAGCTGTGACCTATCATAGGCATCTTGCGATAAGTGATTTCTAGGTTAGGCTAGGGTTTGTTGTTTTCCTAAGCGCTGATTAACAATACAAAAATGGCGGATGAAAAGGTAAATCATTATGCAATGGCCCTGTACATCGCTT
>JAOEFI010000003.1:19239473-19262585 GCA_034621735.1 Anopheles plumbeus
ATTGGTATATACATAAATAAAATACAGATGTGACGGTGGAGCACACGTTTTGTGTAAAGCAGAGTCTGTTGGCTTTCGCTGCATCATTAACTCTCAACAGGCGATGATCATCATGGGTTTGAATCAAATGTCGAGGAATGTACATTGCTGGTACATTATACACGAAAACCAATTATGTAGGCCCATCACCATGCGCTACTTACAATTTTCAACCGACGGGGAATCCGCTACATGTATGTACATACACCAAAAAAGCAATGTTCTTCCGCGGGCTCGATCAACCTGGAGTGGAGGTGGATCGAAAATATGTTTAGAATAAAATTGCGCTGGGTGAAACTGAGCGTTGGCAGCTGAATCAAAATAATTTAGTTAATGTAACCATATATTGTTTGCCGGTGAGGACAGCGAGAAGCGGGAACCAGTACCACGTTTGGAACAAGTAATAGCATTATATGACTATTACTACTTTCATAATTTCCATGACAATTGTAGGGCCAACGGAAGCGGACCGGTAAGAACTTTTGCAGAAATGTTGCGTTCAAATTTCGTTTCACAATAGACAGCAACAACATCAACAAATGAGGCCACAGAATGATCGCTCGCGGAAAATGAACAAATTAGCTAAATGAAAAGTTACAGAAGATAAGCAAATGCAAACAACGCAAGTAAAATCTAACTGTAAGAAAGTAGAAAGGAAGTAAAGATACTTTTAAAACGAACAAAAAAAAACATATGTAATATTTATATACACCATGATTGATTGCGGAATGGAAAAGTTGAAGAAAATAACTAGCAAGAAATAAAAAAATATATATAAACTTGAAACAGTGTGTCTTAATGTTATGGGCACAGTCGGACCACATATTTTAAACTATTCTTGATGTGTACGAGAGGTAATGTCATCTTTGGAGAAATTAGGGAGACGAAATTAAACAACAAAGGAGTACATTTCTCAACCTTTCCTTTACTTGTCCTCGTCGGGCCATTGAATGCCTTTCCATCGAAAAATTGTACGAGATATATCCCACCCACCAATAGTGTGTATGTGCAGAGTTTTGATCCTAGTCTTTGTTAGGAGATTCCCAATGAAATGTCATTAATTATTGTTCGATATCATTAATCATTTAGTCGCCTTTCGTTTCAATTTCTTGGCTCGTATGGCTCCCGCCGGCAGCTATCATGAGGTATTTGGGTACCGAATTTGCCTGGACCTTTCACCGGATGTCCAGCGCGGAGAAAAGGGATGGTCTCGAACAAAACCTAGGATCTCAAATTCGTCACCGATCGTCCTAACCAAACACGATGCTGTCGAACATCTTCCAGTAACGTGTTCGTTGGTTTTATTTCTAATTTCTTGCTAGTGTAAAATGGAACGGGCCTAGGTAACGGTTACAGCATAAACTTAATCATTCAAAATAAATAAAACTATTGTACATTCAAGGCAACATGTGCATGAGAAGGCAATTTGCCGTTCGTTTTAGCGCATGTTCCAGTTTTTCAAATGTCCAGATCATTCTAATTTATTTATAAAGTAGCATACAACAGCAAAAATAGCACGCAAGTTTGCTACCAAGTTAATTTAGTACATTTGCAAAAGATGGAATGATTAATGAGTGATCAGAAGTATATTTTTCATGTTTTTCTCTTTTGGAATATTGGTCTACTATAACATATTGGTTCTGAACAAGTTAAATTACATCCATTGCTTCCGTGCACGGAAATACAACCTGAAACAAAAATCATGCAATATCTATGAATTTCCCTGCTGTTTTGGCATCACTTGTCATGTTGGTCAGCCGTGGCTAGTTGCGTATTTTGTTTACCTCTGATTTTGATATCAGTTCAATTCAATCAGCCTCCGTACGAAGCAGACCGGTGCTAGTTTAACTTCGTGCATAAATTGTGTCGCATTTTATAGCTAAATATCTGAATTGTTATCACTGTAACTACAACTTTTCTTTCCAAATGTGTAGAAACCAGTCAGCTTCACTGCGATGTTTGTTCATCGTGGCCCTTACATCAACCCTAACCGGCTTGTCCAGGCTAGATAAAACAGGAGCACCGTTATTCGCAGAGGCAAAGGATGCCGAAAACGTGCCAGAGCTCGATTTGAGTAAAATGATCAACGAGAAAGTTTGTATCCTTTTCAATCGAAGACCATTTAGTGGTGGTAGAGGCTAACAGCCTAAAAGACACGTCAGTAAAAATGGATGTTTCTTATCAAGTGATCGAAAGTTTTTTCTTATCATGAGCCTCAGGTATATTTCCCTTAAACAAAGATAATCTAGATTCGAAAATATTCGTCCGCAAACGCGAAGAACATAAACTTTTGGTAAACCATCTGCAATCCATTGACGACTATTCAAAACGTTACAAACTTATGAAGCTCGGAATCGAAGAAATTATAAGGGTAAGACAAACAATACGTCTGGTGGAACCAAGAATAAAATAAATCATTTTAATGCTAGATAATTCGAGAGGAAGGGGCTAAACTGCGCGGTAACAACATAACGGCTGAATCCGAGTTTCCGAAGATACAGGAGCTGATCAACGCATTAGCACAGTACCTCGAGAACGCGTGCCTTTTTGGTGAGATAGTATTGCACTTTCCAGACGTGTCATACCGTATACTAAAAACTGTATCCGATTGGCGAGAACTCATGACTCAAGCATTGAATTACACAAAAGCGTTTGTGCAAATTTTGGACGAAAAGTCCATAGAACTTCTCGGCCTGTTGAACCAGGAAATCAACGAAGATCAGCGCACAGCAAGTTACGTGAATCCGTACCGGGAGAAAGCGCAGTCACCGAATATGGAGAATGAAAAAACCACAAAAAAAAGTAAAGCGAAGCTAAAGAAAGGACCTACAATGACGCCATCGAAGATAGAATTATAAAACAAAACGTTTGCGGTTGTTAAAAATTATTTCGTTCTCTTAAATATACTTATGAAAAATTTACAGTAAATATTTTAAAGATTGATTCGGTTCAGATATTCAGTCTCGCATCGTCGGAGCACCTAGTTGTCCCATCTGCACCATTTTTCCATAGCCGCCGCGGCCCAAATCATGATCCTGTCGATATTCGTCACGCACCTGGCCGCCCGTTTTTCCGCGTCCATACTGACGCCCTTCCACAAATCCTGCATCCCAATCTACACGCACGATTCGATCGTCCAGCCGCGTACCATTAATGTATCGCATCGCACTTTCCGCGTCCATCCGTGCGTAATATTCTACAAAACAAAAGCCGCACGGGGTCTTCTTGAACTTGTCCAAACCCATGACGATGCGCCGAACGTCACCGCAACGTGAGAATAGTTCATGGATCTGCTCCTCGGTCGTATAAAACGATAGATTTCCAATGTATAACGTGGAAGTTAGGCGAAGAAGTTTCTCTTGCTCGTGTCGAGAACCCTGCAATAGTCAAAAAGTGTTGTCGATCAGAAAAAGCCATTTGGTTCGCAAGCCAGTACGCTGCTGAGTGAAGATTCTTGCACGCAGAAATGGACGTAGCACATACCTTAAAGTGCTGATCCCGATATTTGCTAAGCGCCACCGAAGGCGTGTGAACGGCTGAAATCTGAGAGGCCATTTTATTTCCTTTCCAATAGTACAGAAGGCGAAATCCACGACGCCGACTACTCGGAACCAGACCAAAATGTACGCTTTGATCAAAACAAACCGCATTTGTCATATTGACAAGCGCTGTTGACATTTGGCTCGGAGTGCCCTCTGTGTGCAATATCAATAACCTAGTGACTGTTTCTTTGGTCCACAAAGATAGCTACAGGATCGCTCGCCATCACTTCTTCAATTCGAGCGAGCCGTTGGATTCTCACTATTGCTAGAAAGGGAGTGAAAACTCCCACTTTTCCTCTGATGAGCAACGTCTCACCATAGTGAGCAATCAATCTTCTAGCTAATCGCAAATTTTGGCCGAGGATTTTGAAGTCGGTTTTATCAGCTTGTTCAAAATATTTTACAATTTCCTGTCATTTCAAGCATGTAAAAAAACAATAGCGTGACAATTATTAAGAAAATCACAAAATTGCAGTTTCTTTATTGAACAACCAAGCCTTTCATGTAGAATGTGTCTGCCCAATCATATCAAAAATCGTTTATCAATAAGCGTTTTCTTAGCTAGATTATTTTTCAGCACATAGTTCATCACTAGCTCAAAACATTTTCCCACGATTCCAATGACTACGATCGCTAGTAGATAATTTCCGGTTAACGATACGATGCAACAGAACAACAACAGCTCAACCTGGAAGAACATGCTCTCGTTTCCGTAGAACATAATTTGATCGAACGAATGACCATTATCGATGTAGAAGACTCCTTTATCTGCAATAGAGAGATATTCTTCTAATTCTATTCACCATTGATAAAATTACAAAATTTATCTTACTGTCTGTCACGTTGCTTTGAAATTCACAGTTCAATACGTTTTCCAAAATGCTTCGCTCTTGAATGATGTAGTCGAGGTCTTTCAGGGCCTGCCGGAGAAAAAAAAAAACAAACAATGAGGCTAGAAATAGATATAGAAATCAGTGTTCTTACGTGATCAACAAAAGCAGCGAAAAATCGGTTAACATTGTAATACGTCAATATGGTCCGCTCAAAGTTGTATTCCAATCGACCTCCTCCAGGACTGGTAAACACCTCGCCTGTGCTCATTTTAGCACTTCCAATGAGCTGCGGTTGATTTAGGTGCTGGTGTGGCCCACGCGACGAAGAGTTTTGCAGCGGCGTAATCAGCTTATCGTAGAACAAACGGAGATTTTTTGGCACCAGAATGGAGTACGTTTGCTGCTCGGATCCCGGCAGAAGCCCCCGATTGCCGCAGAGGTTGTCCTCCTCGCGTTTGAACTGCATGATCATCGAGCACATGTCCGTATCGGAAAATCCGTGGGGTGATCGGCCGTGGATGTAGTAGCCATAGGACTCCATACTCAGTATGAAGACTGATATGTTTGCGATTGATGCGACATCTATAAACTGTTGGATGGCATTTTCTATGAACCGATCGTGTATGAGAAAACTGTATAGCCGCTGCGCCACGTAAACCGTTGTGTAGATCAGAACTCCAACCGCAATAAGAAGCACTTTGTCAGGCTCTCCTAAGGATTCTTCGTTGCGGTGCAGATGCAAATGGAATGCATTGGAAGACCAGTTTTCGAAGCCAAATAAAACAAACGCCAGTGCCAATGCAACAACATGGGCGAAAAGGGAAATTTTTCGCTTGGTTGCCAATTCTTGCCATTCGTTAGCAATGAAATAATTTCGCCACGCCGAAACGCCATCATGAGAGCTCCCTTTAGCCTGGAGTGATATTGTATGGATTTAATAGAGCTATACAAAGGATGCGTAAACAGAGACTTCACTTACATTCGTACTGGATGCGATGGAAGGAGTATCCAGCTGATGCACCCGCTGGCTCATGGTGCCGATGTCAAATATTCTCGGCCGTTCCCAGTCGATAAAGAAAATGTCTACATGGGCCATGCAGAAAAATACACGCACAAGTTTAACTATCTGAAAACATAGCAAAGTTAAGGTTGCGCACTATTTATACTTGAGTTCCGTTTGTTGGTTTGTACCTTTAAAGCGAAGCCGACGTATAGAAATACTTCCACTATGTTCTGTACTTCTAATGGTAGCAACAGGTGAACGGTGCTCTGCGTTTTATAAGTGAAAAGGACGTGTAGCACTATAATAACTATGACTATTAGAAATGCTGTTCCCAGGTACGATCCAAAGTAGATGAAGAAGTTCCAAAGTATTTCCATATCGTAGTATTCCTTACTCTGGCGTAACTTATAGCAATAGGATTGAAAAATTGTCGCAGAAAATGCTAATAGTGTGAATATAGGTAGAAGAATCTAAAAAAAATCCATAGTCATTAATAATTAATAACATCGCAGAATGGAGCATATGGCTTAGCACTTACTTCGAGCAGGGAGGTGTAACTGTAAGTCTTCGTAAATGAAACATTAAACTGGAATTCAATAGAATCGCCAAAGAACGGAAATTGTACGTTTGATGTGTTGAGAAGAGCGTACTCCATTCGCACCAGTGGTACCGAAATCCGATTCGGATGTTTTTCATGATCCGGATGTAACTTAAACTCGACATCGATCTTCGTCGCATAGCGCAGAAAGAAGAACTGATTTTTCATGTCCACCTCGCCGTACAGTTTGGGTTTGTGTAGTTCGTTCAGTCCAGAGAGCGTGTCGACTAGGAGAAATCGCTTCACAAGCTGCCACCGTTCTGGTTCCGAGCCACCATTGTGGCTGAAGGCATCCCTTATCAGCACCGGAACTGGTCGCATAAGTCGAACTTTCTGTTCGTAAAAATTTACGTACAACGACAGAAAGTTCACCTCACGAAAGTCATCCGCCAGGCGGTTCACATTTAGGCGACATTTTCGTCGATAGTTCTGGCCAAACCGCACACGTTGCTCCTGGCTAGCGCTGTATCGTTCGCAGAGGTTCAAGTCGGCAAAACGCATCTCGCGGAATTGACGCAAATACCCATGCAAGTCATAGCTAACTAAGGTAAAGTTGAGGGTGTTGTTTATCTGAAACGATAATCGATTTGAAAAGTTGCGCGCTCCGTCTTGCTATATAGACTACATGAGTGCACGTGCAACGGTTCGTGGCGATTGGTAGCGACATTTACATGTCGCGTGCCCAAGGATATTAGGGTGAAAATAATGCACTCAATGTGTGCACATGCATGAAGAATACAAAATGGGATAGAAAGAACTCTTATGTGAGTTTACAGGATTACGACAAGATTGCAGAACGTTGATATCAAAAGTTTAAAGTGGACTGACATTTCTATCGATAATGGGAAATATTCTTTTCCTCCACTAGATTTGTTCAATAACGTCTAAACGAGAACATCGTTTTGAATATGGTCTTCTAATGCATTAGATTTTTCAGCCCTTCTAGACAAGATTGGCGTTTCCGGGCCACTTCGAAAAGAAGAACGGAAACAACTTAAACGTTGCCAGGCCAACTTACCTTGCCAAATAGTTTTTCCCCAGGACCACCATTCCATTAGCATTCAACCATTATAACCCTTCCGTCAGATTATTGCTACTCCGGCACGTAAATACTTATTGTGCTAGTTTCCATTTTTGCCGATACATTGAGTTCGCAGCTCACGACGCACCGAGCGTGCGCCTATATGCGGCATGATTGCATTATGAGTGTAGTTTGTGATTTGTTTAAATATTCAGGAGGATCAGCATCTATGACCTTCAACTTGGTAAAAACATTTACCACGAGGCGATTGTTTGGGTTCCATAGAGTCAACCACAACGGGAGCTTGAACGGTCCTTCATACGGAGCATTGGATAGTAGATTATTAATGATGTCAAACAGCTTTTACTTTCTATCTCTATTACAATGGAGTGATATTATAGCACCAATCAAGCCATCAGTGTGCAATGCATCAAATCACTTTTGATCTTAGCAGAAAAAAAACTTGTAAATATATGTTATCACTGTGCATATTTATACACTTCAAATGTGCTTCTGGTAGTTCAAAATATTGCTCAGATTCAAAATGGGTCGAAATGCAATCGAGTCCAATGAAGGTCCCTAACCTTTGTGTCATATTTCGTTTCCTTCTAAAGTACGGCTCCTTATCATGTGCACGACCTGATTTTACAACCCCTCTTGAGAGTCCGAATTTGACCCAGAAATAAGTTGAGTCAACGGTAAAAGCGAACACTAGTACAAAAAACGGTGTTAGCGTGAAAAAAATCATTGCGCATACATTAACGAACCAACTCTAATGAGGGGCAAAGTTTCCTTAATTAATTTGAGATTATGTAGAGCATAAAAATGTGCTTGTGTATGTCTTGGGCTTTTCTTGTGTATGTTATGGAGAATGAATCCAAAATGAGTTCCTTGAAAAATACCAAATGCTCAAGTACTTCTATTTTTATCGTGGTGTCCTCCAATATACCGTATTGAAACTACATACCTGGTTCGAAGCATCGTTATCATAGCTGTAATCCAGATACTTCTCCAGCAACTCGCCGACGTATTTTCCACGGCGGTAGAATAATCCAGGCCGTACAACTTCAGGCCCTAGCTTTATCACAGTAGCTCCTCCACCCCCATCTCCGGCCAGATAGCTCTGGCTTGCGCTGACCACACTGGGGACACTGCTACTGGCACCAGCAGTCCCCAGGGCGGCCAGGTCGTACGTTTGGTAAGTGTAGAAAACGGCACATGGCGAATACCTTTCCAGGTTGTAGAAACTGAGAACGCACAGATTCGCCAACTGCTGGCAGTGTCGCATGCTTCGGATCACATGACAAAACACTATTAAGTATTTGATATTTTTGTACACGTTCAAGTTCTGCCGGTTCTGGTGCAGGAACCGATTCAAGCTAAACGACGGAAAGTGCTGCACGTCGCGGAGCAGCGACTGGGGTATACAGAAGTTATGGGCAGCTCGCGAGTCGCCCGGCCCTATGAATCGCACATCCGGCTCGATGTAAAGCATGTTGGCCTTTAGGTCGCATTCGCAAACAGTACGCTCGCTCCCAGGTGGAAATGTCCTGCGGCGCTGGTACACCGTACGAGACGATTTTGTTGTATTGATGGCGCCGATTTGTGTGGTTTTGCAGAAGTTCACCGTATCAAACCGCTCGCCTGCACTGAACTGGGCAAAGAACTCGCTCACATTTTGGCATACTGGTCGCTGAAGGACACTGTCATGGTCACGGATGGCCACGGACTGATCGTTGCACGTGCAGGATAGTTCTGGAAAAACCATACACCAAATATGTTTGATATGACCATTCTTTCTGTGGTTACTTCCTCAAGAAGAATATTTTTGGACGTGGACATGTCTCACGGTACATGAAAAGGGAATGCATGACACCTTCATATTTAGTATTTAATTTAGCTTTTCGTTCGAATTATACATTTTACCGATCGAATGACATCGATGACATCTATTTGCTCGAGAATTATTGGTTCAATAAATCGTATGAACATTCAGCAATATGATAAACATGTTGGCTTCAAAAATTGTCCATACTGAACTGAGCATTCAGTTTACAGTTTGTTTAATCGATAAACAGGTGAATTCAAAAGTTTTTAACAGTATGACCTATACTCACTGTCCTTAGCTGGTACCAAGTGCAAGCCATCGTCGCACATCATACATTTCATGGCAAATAAATCGTAATACTCATTGGAGCGACAGTCTTCGGGCGTGGCGTACAATTGAACATCGTTCAAGTTGTAAAAGTCCGCGTTCGCTAGGACGAGCAAGTCGTTGCACATGAACGTAACTAGCAGCAGAAGCATGTTCCTATTTAGCCCCATCTTCACATTCCAGGCCACCACCACACCGCCTAGAACTAATTCCATAGTTCGATCGCTCTAGTGTCCTGTTCGAAAGTAGCTCATCGTCGGAGCTAGAGTAATGGGCCTTTCACTTTCACTTGACTGCAAAGACCATGACTCCGAAGGAATACGTATTATCCCGAGAACTTTCTGCAACAGACTGCAATAGCTTACTGATGGTAGAATTAACGAAGGATGAAATTGAACATGTAAACAAGGCAAAGTTTGTTCAGTTCGTGTCACTATGGTTACTGACTACGGTGTGCAAATACTCACTTATATACAAGCATAGCCTGCCATGCGGTGTTGATACTAGATGGTGCCTGTATACATTAATTATTAGTGTTCTATTCTACCGTTACTATTCAAAAAAATCATGCCTTGGGGTTGATAAATCCGCTAGAAGTGGGATTACAGTTTCTAAACGTAGTTCCGATAAAGAATAGTTGCCTGATTCGCATGCATAAAATCAATGATCATCAGTTCAATCAAAAATCGGTTTCCTGCAGTAATCAGATTTTAAAGCTGGTATTTTATTTACTTTTAATTTTACGTTGCGAGCTAATTGGCCGAACAACAAATTTTGATGTCCAACTGAACGGTTGTGTTTACAGTGTAAATGGGTTTTAGAGGATGATTGACTCGGATGAGAGTTGGATTCTCGCAATAGCGGATGTAAACAAAAATCCGGCCGTAGTGTCAGAAGTAAAGAAGAACCGTCATTTCGTTCGGTGTTGTTCATTTGCATGGACGAGAATTAAGTTTTTCCCACGGTACAGGCCGAAAGTTTTCCATTCTATTTTCATCACTGAAAACGGAAAACAACGTGCTGCATTTGACTTCCAAAAGTCGTCGTGATAGCAGGTGTTTGCTTGCTTCAAGCACAACTTTCGCCGGCGTTGGTAATATTGTCGTAATTCACAACAAATAGTGTGTACAGTTACGACACCGAAAATGTTCGAAGAAGCAGATAACTTTGCTGACTTGTTTCGCGGTGGATTGCCCTACTATCTACTGATAGCACTACCGATCTTGATCATTTGTTCGTCGAATCCGGTCCTCGCTGCCAGTGAGTTCGGCGTGCAACGCATGTCCCAGTACGACGTTCACGGAGTTCCCTACGGTAAGCCCTGCAGTGCGGTGAAGTTTAGGTTGAGGTTAGGGGACAGTGTCCGGTAGTGGTCATCAGAAGTGTCGCCTTTCCTCAATTACCAGTTGATTAACATGATCATTAACATAACGTGGCCCTTGTTTCTATTAGGTTGTCGTGCTTCAGCATTGAATTTGGAAGCCAAATCCTTGTATACTTGGCAAACCTCGCGTCACTGTGTGCTCGCCCGTTTGCAGGATATGACCATCGATCATTATCGAGAAATTCGTGCCAAAGCAGGAGGCTTGGTGGTACTGCTTCCAGAAGATGTAACCGCGCTGAGTTTAGAGGACAAACAGGTGAGGAATGATGCTTTGTCGTCTCTCTTAGAGAACGTGAACTTGCTTGGGGAGATTTGCTAAGCCAATTAGACACGAAAAGGTGTCTACTTGGTCCTTTGGGAAACCAATGCTAATGAAATTAGAGAGGATATGTGCTAGGTAAGTTGGTGATTTCTAGTTTGTATTTGTACTCAATTCTCCATAGCACATCCACATGCTGGAGCAGGCAATGATGATGCAAGAGATCCCCATACCGGTGTACTTTTCTAAGTTCGACCCTAAGCTAGATACCATCATCGATGAAGTAACGCGTACGGCCATACGCAGCCATAAGCAGAACGCCCCGAAACGCGAGTCTGCCCTCAGCGAGATTTTCGGGTCGATATCCGCCAACGGGTACCAGGTCGTTGTGACCGGTGCATCCCACGCGATCAACAAGCAATCCAAGATACCGATTATTCAAGGTGAATTAGTCCCGACCAAGCCCAGCAAAACGCTGGACTTGGAAGGCAAGCTTCCGCTAATCATCGTGGCCGCTCATCTCGACACATTTGGGCTAACCAATTCGCGGCAAAGCAACGGGGATGTGGCCGTGTTGCTAACACTGGTTGAGCTGTTCAGTAAGCTGCACGCCAGCATTCCGAAGTACCGCCTCATGTTTCTGGCGTCGGAATCGGGTGTGTACCTCAACTTCCAGGGTATGAAAAAATGGCTAGACTCTAATCTGGACGAAAATGTGCAGATACAGCACGCCGAGTTTGTTGTTTGTCTCGATACGGTGGGAAAACTGCTGGCAAATGAAAATATCTACATGCACGTTTCGAAACCGCCGAAAGATGGCACTTCAATGAGCAGTTTCTACAAGACGCTTCGGACGATTGCCCAGCGCTATGGAAACGTTAGCGTGGAAGGTGTTCACAAGAAGATCAACCTAGCAGATACTCTTCTGGCCTGGGAGCACGAGCGCTTCAGCATGAAACGCATGCCAGCATTCACGATTTCGAATGTGAAGGTAAGTGTATGGCTGTCCAAATTAACTGTTCATGCAAAGAAACACTTTTGTTATTCCCTGTTCTGCGCATATTTTTTTAGAGCCACAAAGATCCTCTTCGGAATACAGTCTTCGAAGATGACACGACTGAGGAACAACTAGACACGTTGGAACGTAACGTAAAGATCATAGCGGAGGCGTTGGCTAGTCACATCTATAACGTACCTGCCGAAGATGGTTCCGCTAGCGAAATATTCACTGGTTCGATGGCAATCACTCGGGAACACATTTTGCCTTGGTTGCAAATTCGTTCGACGCAGCAGAACAACGATTTGAAGTATGCTTTCGAGAAGTACCTGCGAAACGTTAAAGTAACCTACGAAAAACCGGACAACCGGGAACCAGACTTCATGCTGTACGACGATCGGGACGCTTTACTGAACATCTACAACGTGAAGCCGGCCATTTTCGATTTGTTCCTTACGTTTATGATAGTGCTGTATTTGACGACAATCTATTTTGCAATTTTTCACTTCCCCAAGCTGTACGGTTTCGTATGTCGAATGACGGTGATGAAGTCCAAAGTGAACTAAGTCGAACAATTTGCACTGCGGTCATATATGCGTGTAGCATATGGAACCGCCAGTCAATCATACTTTTGTAGGTGTGGGTAGTTTAGCTTGAAGTCCTGTTTTTTTTTTCATATTATATGATGGTTCAATTTCCATACCATTTCTTATCAAAATGATTTGACTGCAAATTTGTCGTTTTGTAGGTAGACACGAAACCGTTTGATCTTATTTACGCCCACCCCATCGACCGATCGTTTCGTTTTTGCATAGGTTTGTAATCCCCAACTGTTATGTGGTACAACACTAGTCCCTAGAATGTTGTTTGGCCCTATCTCCCCATTTGCATTCACACGTTTTCACGATTAGACTTACTCTATTGATCTATTTATTAGTTTCATTCGAACTAGACAAAAGAGCTCCTCAAGTAAAACCGCTATGAGTTCATCGATGAGTAAAGAACCGATTAAAACCAAATAAAACCATTTGCCAATCGACGAATGTGTAAAAGATTTGTGCAAAATCAGCCGAAAATGAAAATACAATTTTTTTTAGTCATTTATTGTGCACTTTCCTATGCAGTAGAACATTTATTACCCCATCCATTTCAGCACAACTCTGCATGCTTTCAAATACCTGCGCATATTTGTTTTATCTATATCTATATTTCCAAATATTTTTGTGTTCTTAATGTTGTAAAGTTGTAAATCATTAGTCTTTGATACCAAATTTCCAACTTGTTCGTGATTACTATACAAAAGTATCGAATTTTCCCATTTGTAAAATTGCTTAATGGAATTGAAATTTCTTTAAATGGAAACAATAAACATGTTTAACTGTTATTATTGTTATTTTTTCAGCATTCCTACGTCCTTCGACAATTTCCACCTCTTTAGTACTATTCGTAACTACGATCGGACTCCCTTTTACTGCACTTTGTTGCACTGCTTTTTATTGCAGAACCAGACGTTGCATTATTTCAAATTTTCGCCCCGGGCGAAAAGAAACGTCATTCGGGCTGGGCTCGCCTGCGTCAGCTAACGGAAAGTCAGTATTGATAGTCCCGCACAAAACATAAAGACGCTATGTTCATCACAGTAAACTCTTTTACCAAAAGTTACACAGATAGTTAACACAAAAAGCAAATCATTTACCTATCGTTTGTTTCGATGCCGTTAAAAGCTTTCGTCAAGTGCATGTCTTTTACTGTAAATAGAAGCTCACACTTTTAGTTCAGAGTAAAGCAGTGAAGTAAAAGTTGCGACGTTAAACTTTCGGCGATCAAGCACGTCGCAACTACTTATTAACTGGGTGTAAAATGGCGTTTTCCAAGCAAAGGTAATGCAATTAATAGTTATTGTAGCTCTATTAGCGTTTTTCACCATTATCCATGGTATCAATTGCAGCTTACCTGTGCGTTTGTCAGATATAGATGATCTGTTACAGCAGAATATTTTGGATTCGTCCGACGGTCAAAAATTGATTGACTACATTAAACGAAAGCAGGGTGCAAACAGACCTCGCCTCAACCAGCTCTTCGATGGCGCAGAAATCCCGATTAATTTTAGGTTCGAGCATCTGCAGCCAGTTCCTGCCAAGCAATCGACAAGTTCGGAAAGACCTAACAATGCACTGCATTCGCCAATGCCGGAAACCGAGCGTGTAGTACCAGGAGTTGCACTGGTTACACCACGTTCGGTTTTGCATGAAGAAAAAAGGCTAGGCTCATTTGTTACTCCCACACAAAGGCCAGTCTCACCATCAACAGAGAGGACAATGCAGAGCAACCAGCACAATGCCGACCTGCCTATTACAAGAAACTCTTTGGCACAACACTCGGTAAACCCATGCCGAATGGAACGAGCCAGTCAGGATGTGAATCACAGTCGGAAGACACTGCTTAAAGCATGCCAGCGCGCTAATATGTTGAAGAGTGAAAAACTGCACATGCTGGCATCGAGTACACCGAACGCGAACGAAAGGCAACGGGAGAGATGCAACGACAATTACATGGGCTTCAAGGAAACCATATCTCCGATATTTGAAGATCGCACATCATATGAGTATCCAGCTTCTTCCGGGATCTACTCAGATGCTGGTCAAACGCGACTCAGTGTACACACTGTGCCGGCCACACAAGATCAACCCGACGCGGTCGAGAGAAACACTCGCGAATGCACTCCGCCGCCAGAGGATCGGTTGGTCATTATACCGGAGACGCCAAGCCCTGATCGACGATGTTCGGGTCGTCCTTCTGCTCCGCTTAGTGCCTTGTCGTTGGACAGGGCTTCGTCGTTTGAAAACCACGCAGATATAAGGCGGGTATCCTCAATGCAGCCTCAGCTACACCATACCCCCCGTACCGATGCTACACGTAGTAGCGACCGCGTCGTTTCTCCGTTGCAGAGAAGCATACTGAAGAAATGGAACACTTCGTCCCAGCAAATGGCTGTCTCACCGTCGCCGCGGAATCGCGTTAGCTTCGCTGCGCAACTGCGTGAAGTACGAGAATTGTCTCCCGTTTATTGCCGAACGCCTCTCCGTTCAGACGTCACATCGGATGAAAGCAATGAAGAAGCCGACGAACCGCCGCCAATTCGGGCAGAAAAAAGTGCAACATCATGGACCAGAGCAGCCAGTAACGGAGAAATTTTGAAATCCAAAAGCTCCGGAGTAAATATCTCCACACGCATTCGAGGAACCCAATTAACACGATCTGATGCGATTGATATGCCAGAACTGCCCGAAGCCCGACCCGAGCCACTCGCGGTCGAAAATAATTCAAGATGGAAAAAATTACAAAATCAAGTTGGTGAACGTTACCCTACGCTGCTCGGTCGTGATGAGAACATAGGGAAACCCACCCATTCCGAAACGACGAGAAGTAGTCGAAAAAATCGAACAAATAGTAATGTCATCAATATGGTAACAGAAGATTGGCATAGTTCCGATTCGTCCGGCGATACATCTGACGGTCAAACCATCTCGGCAGCTGCTAAGCTACTTAAACACCGTACCATTAGCAGTCCCATGGCAATCACAAACATTGACACCCCGCGTACCGTCGTGATGGACATTCTCGATCCTCCATTGGCATTTTGTGATATCGAGCAAACCGAAATGGAAAATACGACCATAGAATTACCAGCAGTCGAACCTGCTCCGGAAGAACACAGTCGTAGGGATTCGCCACAAAGGCAAAAGAAGAGTGAACACGAAGAAGAACCAACGAATGTATATCGGCATGATGCTCATGGTACCATGAGTCCCCAGCTGGAAGCGGTGAACACGTATGGTATGCTGGGCAGAAGTTGCAAGCATGCACGTGCAATTAGCGCAAGTTCCCCGGCGGATCATATTCCGTCTAAAATGCTCGACATTGTGAACAAGATCCATCAGGGTTCTCAGGTTGAACCACTGGAAGCCGAAGACTCCCGACGTACGACAATAGTGTTACCTCCAAAGAAGCGCCGCGTGAGATCGAAAAAAGCAGATCGCGACACTGAAATCTACTTCAAATCGATTCAGCTACCCGGCAACTCCCAAAAAACAGACAAAAAGAAAGGCCTGGAGCGGCGGAAGCTGTTTCCCAAGGATGTTACTTCGACCGAGCTCAGTGTCGGGTCGCGTGAGAAAAGTTCGTCCCCGGAGCCATTACCGCTGTCGGGAGAGGTCACGGATGGCGAAACCGTATGCACCAAACCTTTGGCGATAGTGGTGAACCGTCTATCGGTAGGAACCATCGGCAAGCTGATCAATGGGAAAGGTAAGAAAAAAAAAGCAAAACCTTCTGTGGACAAAATGGACCGCATTACAGAAAAGCAGAATACGGAGGGAACGGAAAAGACGAACGCAACGTCCGCAAAGGCGAGTAATAGCGATGGTACAGCGATCGAAGCGTTGCGAATGGCAGCGAGTGACACAGAGCCGGTCACCAAAGCTCGTACGAAAGAGAGGAAAATGAAAACCAAATCGAAGAGAAAGGGAAATGTGGATGGCAAATTAGAATCCAAACACTGGAAAGACACTATAAACGAGATCCGACAGCAGGTAGAATCCGATGGATTAAGAAGAAGTAAGCGCAATAGGTGCTTACCAAAAGAGCTGCTATTTCAACATCCCGAGCTATCGAAAAATGATCCGCCCCTCTATGTTATGCCTTCAGTGGATCAGTTAATAAAGCTTTACAAGCAGTCCGAGAAGGCGTCCAAGAAAAAAAAGGGTGCCACCGGAAAACGGGCACTGCAAGACGATGTGACCGCCGGTGCGGATGGGGGCAATAGAGCAATCGACCCTAAGTTTCCCCGCCCGAAACCACCGGAAAAGGCAAACGAGAAGCACGTCGCTGCGGAGGCTAGATTCGACGAGGATGGCTTCCAGATTCCAGCCGTTCCCGTCACCGTTCTGTCTAGCCAAACGTCGCAGTCACAGCGACAAAATATGCTTTCCTTAAAGACAACCTGCAATGGCGGATCGCACGACTCTGGTCTTTCTTCGGGAGTCATGACGGTAAAGAGTCATTGTTCGTCATGCTGCACGTTCCGAATTATCTTACTCTTATGTTTTTCCAGAACGACGATGTGACCGAATCACCCCCGGAACAGCAGGCTAGTACATCGAAGTATGCAGGGTGCGCGGCACCCGGGACCCAAGAAGTTTCGTGGGACGAAATTCAATCTGAAAAGCGTCGAGCGATGGATTGGATGTCGCTATTGATGGAGAACCAACCAGAACGGCCCGATGCGTTGATGAGTGTCGAAATTCAGGGATTCACGCACTGTACCCTCGAACATTTGGTGTTTCAGCGTCGGGGCGATATTGAATACTCCTTCTATATCTATTCCAATAGGGATAATTTCGGATTCGTGCGGTTGCTGCCAAATGCGCAAAAGAAAATGACGCGGCTCAATAAATGCCATCTGGTAGGTAGAGTGATGACTGTTGTCCAACTCGGCCACTCGGTAACTATTCTTGTGTATTGTTATGCTTCCAGAAATTCCTCATACTGAGCGGAACGTTCACCATCTTTATCAACGAACGTCCCGTAAAGCCGGCCGGGGGCGATTTTCTCATGTTGCCCGTCGGTAAGTCATCGACTGTCTATCCCATATTGACCTGATGACTTACAGCGTTTTGTATTATTTATCCCACACAGGCGCATCGTACCGGATAGTGAACGGACCGGACACATCCTTGATTTTCATGATCAAGACGACGGTGGATCCTCCGTCAATGTGAGCCAATTTGAATGAAATATATTATATTATTGCTGTAGATAACACTTGGAATATATTATTTTAGTCTTTTATCGAATCGTTGAATGGTTAATTTTGAACTAGTCCGCTCGAGCGGCACAGTGTCGACTCAACCCCACCAGCTTTCCACTTTAGCACAAGGTTGGAAATACGGTATTGAAGTTGGTACCGTGGAAAGGTGAAAATTAGGTATGGTGAAGATAGAGGGAATTGCAAGAGTAAGCAATCGACTTGGAGACTCTAACAACCACGAAAATTATTCCCATATTGTCCAAAATACGATGTTTGGGAATGGTGGTTGTATGGCAACTTCTCTTACTTACCTCCTAGAAGGATGAAAATTGTGATACATATTGTGTGGAAATTTAGAAGAAATGTTTGTGTAAATCGTGGTAATGGTCATTTTTGAGAATGTTAAGCAAAATTTAAAAAAATGCTTAGCAAAGTTTATCTGTTACATGGTTCGGCATACACGGAGTCGTCATATAGAGTCTTGTCCATCCAAAAGTGAACAGTCAAAACTCGAGCGTTATACTGTCTGCGTTCGTTTATTTCGGCCGCGCAACCAATCATCTATAATCTAATTGTACCAAATGTCTTTGTAAATTACATTCTGGAAATGCGAAAACCAACAGACGGATTTAAAATCGGTTAACAATAACAAAATACACTGCTTAACGTAGAAAAAGACCTTATTGTGAGCTGTGCACTGGCCCTGGGAGTGGGACATTCGATGTTTTCGATACTTATTTTCATTGTTTACTCGGATTCATAACAATAACTATTTTATAGAATTTCTATGGACTTCTATAAATTCTGGGACCATCCCCTGCCATTCTTTTTCAACAATGTTTTTAAACTGCCTGACAGACGAACACCTCTTTAATGCTATTTTCCAATTCCATCCCTAGAGTTTCAATTACAGTAAGGCTATAAAATCCACATTCTCACAATACTGCGTATGTATATATATATATATATATGGCTGTACATAATAACCAACATCAACATAAACCGCCGCGATCTGACGTTTGCAATAAGCAGTGTGCTACGAATTTCCTACTGAAGTGATGACATCCACTATATAAACTCTGCCGACTGCCTTAACGATGCCAAACCCTGTGAGGTTTTGACGCGGGGCAACGGATTCTTTTTCGCATTACAACCTGTCTAGGTTGTCCGTCCGATTCGGAAACACCAGTTAATACCAGCAAGCGTACGGTGTCGGACGTGTATTGAAAGTCGGCTCGAATTCCTCCGCAAAGTATTAAGGGTTGGAATTGCCCTATTTCGTGCATCAAGGAGACTGGCTAACACAAACAATAGCAGACAAAAAGGGTTAATTGTGCCATTTCAGTTGCTTTCTGTAAAGTATAGCTTATGCAGTATAGCAGTGCCTCTACATCTCGCCGCGTGCACTGTGTATAGTGGTTGGTTTGGTGGTGATTTTTGGCATACAATAATTGCATACACTTGCAACTGCAACGCACTGCAAGTCGGAATTTATGCCGATTTCGCCGGAACTAGATTGTGAATTTTTCATTTGGTTTCCGCCACTGTCCGTGACGAATTCGGTGTACCAGCAAGGGTAAAAAAACACCCCTGCTGTTTCGCTAAAGTTCTTTGTGCCGTGACGTCGAAAAAACCACGTGAGGTGAGAGAAAAAGAGAAACAGCGTGCACAAATTGTTGCGTCCATTTTTGATGCCGTGGGAAGTGTTGCTCGTTCCAAGAAATTTGGCGAAGCGTCTGGCGTTAGAAGCAGTGTTTGGCGCCTCCACGTGTGTGTGCGATGCGCTGATGCTACAACCTGCTGCAGCAGTTTATTGAATAACGAACGAGTGTGCGTTCCTGTAATCGGTGTCGAAATTACAACCAAAATCGATTAGACGGTCCCGTCGCACAGCACATCCATCCTTATTCTTCGGGAATATCAGCACCTTCTGCTACCAGGGAGCGACCACTTCCGGAGACGCGGGAATTAAAAAAAAAGGGGCTTTGAAAAGTAAAAAGGCACAAGCAGGACACGGACTGTGAGGTAAGTGTCAATGACCTATGCAGGATGGGATTGCGAATGGCCTAGGCCGATTATGTTCCGAGTAGCCTTTGGAGACAGGAGTTTAATTAGCTTCACCTGGCGAAACGCGGAAGAGTATTGGAAATATATTTGGAGTTGCTTGATTAATTTGTGGTATTTTGTGTTAAAGTCCCGTAGGGTTGAGTATCCAAAAATACTTGATTGAACGTTGAATGGAAGGTTCTCTTTACTTTCACTTCCATGCCCTTTTATTAATTGCATCATGGAACAGCCCAACAGAAATGTACTCTGCCTTTGCTGTCGTTTGGCGAAGATAAGAAACATTGATTCTTTGGTAAAATGGAACATGATAGAACACGCATGGGACACTATAGTTTAGGATTTGGGATCTGGTCAGCACATCTCTAACCGCCTTTTCATCTTTTCCGTAGAAAGAGTTGTCGTTACTCGCCCTAGCCACAGACGATAGACACCCCGCGGGAAAACAATGCCGACGTCAACGAAAGTGCATCCGGATCAGCAGTCAGTTGCTGGTGAAGAGTCGCCCATTATTAACACCACTCCTTATCGACGACAATCCGCATCGCCGGCCCGAAGTGAATCCCCGATGTCGCCTTCAATCACAACCGGAACGAATATCCCTGTGGTGGCCAACTTTTCCGTGATTAATTATGGTAAGTATTCTGAACACATCGCGGGCTGTCCATTTCGCGGGAGCGAGGTGGATCAGTTCCAGCTTCGACTACCACGTGACCGGAACGGATCGCGGGTAATAATACAAACCCTCCCCCGATCATATATACTTTGCACGATCTTACGAAGGGAAATACGTGAAAGATGAGAGTATATATGCTGCAATGATAAGCGGCGTCTGACAGATAGATGCTATACTGGACTGCATTCGGTGGGTTTGGGGTAGGTCAGTAGAAGTTTAGCGATGAAAAACATCGGTCTGGATGTCGCCATTTGAACGATCGGACCGATCACCGCCGTTCTCCCACACTTCACTTCGCGAGCGAAACGAAGCGTGTTAATGCTGATTATCTAACGGCAGACTAAAAGAGCTAGAATCGCGCGGGTAGATTCATATCAACGTGTGGTTCTGTTCGATTCCGCTCGATGAAACATGTGCTCGCGCTGTCTGCTCCCGCCACCGTTTCACTATGGTTCCTCCGGCGTAGAGGGGTGGCGAGGGAGCGTGGACAGGTGGATGCTAAAATGTTTAGTTAGTCGCTGATTGTGGTTTTCGTTTCATGGCGCGTCCATCACGTGTAGCTAGCGACTGTGTGTTGCTGCGCGCGCGACTCACTGTTGCTATATACTATACTGCCACAGCTGCTGCAGCTGAAAGCAATCAACGGGCTCGGGCGTCGTCGGGAGAGTGTTTTTTTTCCTTGTTCCATCGTTTTCCGCCGTTGTTTCGTCCAACTCGTTGTGGAGAGTATATGGACCTTCACGACTGGGCGGTCGCGCGCTCGGTGCCGTTTCAGCTAGTAACGGGAGATGATGGGCCGGGTATTTCCGGCGGCTCGAGTGAAGCGAAGCGATCGAGTCGAGCGAGGCAGGGAGAAACGAAAGTAAAAGTGGTCACACATAGTGTGTCTCTGTCCTTTTCGCGCCTTTGCTCGCCATTTGACCACGAAACACCGGTGGCACTCTGCAAGTAACGTGGCCCGGTACAGTCGGTGGATTATCGTGCCCATATTGTGGTCGAAAATGGTATCAAATTTCAATCTTCATCAAATGTGTAAGTCCACCAATGTTGAAGATAGGCACGCTCGAGTGGACTGCTACACTATACTAGATTTACCAGCTTACTTTTGATGGAACGTCTTAAATCCTGCCCCACCGCGGCGTTGCGATAGAACAAACATGCATCAGTCTCTTGTTCGAGAGGAATGATGCAGACACTTCGGGTTATTGCTGCTCGTATTAGGTTCTTTTCTTTCTTTCATTCTTCAAGTCGCTGTCAAGATTCGATCACTTGTCGGCACACGTGAGGATGGCGAGCATGTTTAAGTGTGGAGATGGCGCGGATGGTGAAGCTGTCGTCTGTCTCTCATGGTGGCCATTTTCATGAACGACTTACACAGTTAAACCATCGGGTTTGTCTGGCCGCGAAATGACGTCAATCCGTCCGTCGTTGCTAGTCTGCTTCGGGTATTTCCCTGAAGACGAGTTCTTCTTTCAGCGAACTGTTGTTGACAAATTTCGATTCTTATAGTATGTGGTAGCGATACACAAAATAGAGAAATCGCAGAATCGTTTATTAGGCGACATCCGCAGTCAGTCAGTCGGGGTGGGTATGCCCAAGACCCCATTGGACCTTTCCTCTAGACAGGTTCGACCAAGACACATTGGACCTTTCCACTAGACAGGTTTCCAAGGTTCGACCTTTCCACTAGACAGATATGAAACTTGAACTTGAGTTATTCTACTCAGCGATTCAGAAAAACCAACATTGCACCCTTGCACATTGCAGAAATCTAAATCCATCCCACCAACACCAAAAGGGGTTGAGGGAAACCCTCGGAATCGCTCGTTTGCAAACATTGTGTACACTTTTTCCAATCGTGGACGCTAACCGAAGTAGCCACGGCCCCAGAGGAGCAACCATTTCGTTCGACATCCTGTTTTCAAGTTTGCAAACTCTCCCTCCTCCCACCCCCCTTCCACCCCGGCTGCGTCATCGAAGATTGAAGCAGACTGTAAACACAAAGAAACACGTGACACGAACGGCTCGAGTGGGGGGCCTCGTGAATCGGGGGGTGAAATGAACGGGGGAGGGAAGTTGCTGGTAAATAAATAATGTATGAGCTCCAATTCCCACTTCCGGAAAGGTCCGCACGCCGCCCGCCCTTTTTAGTAGCGAGGCGTTTAGTGAGAGAGACAGACATTCTTAGCGTAGAAGTTGCCGACTTTCCCAGTTCCGGGTGAGCTTCTTCCGATCACGCAGCTTCCTCCTCCCTTTGGGCCAACTCGCGGAATCGTGAGCGAAACACGCGCGCGGGGTTCGCACCACCGATGTGGCGCGCCTCACGCGTGGTCACAAACCAACACGTGGTTTTGTTGCGTGTTCAGTTTATGGAGTGTCCGCGTGTTTTTTCCCAATGTGCACATTTCCATTGAATGTTCCCCTACTAATCCACCGGCTGCGGCTGACGCAGGGAAATGGCGGTGCAGTTACTTCATCCCCGTTTGTTTACCCCACTTGTCGTAAGTGTGACTTCCTGTAGCGGCATTGATCTGCATACAATCGGGACACGCGTTGCTTGGGGGGTTTCTTCGGCTGGAGTCAAGAAGCAAGCGGACTCGAAAAAAGTTGAACAAACATGCACTACTCAAAACTAAGCACGTTTCAGAATAGTTTATAATAGAACCGATTCCAAAGCATGTAGTTGTTACACCTATAACTGTTGAATAGTTCCTTCACATTGGTATTGCCGT
>JAOEFI010000003.1:19262685-19273822 GCA_034621735.1 Anopheles plumbeus
ATAATAGAACCGATTCCAAAGCATGTAGTTGTTACACCTATAACTGTTGAATAGTTCCTTCACATTGGTATTGCCGTCCCAGTCCGTCAGTGTGACGAATGAGACACAGTAGCAGCGCCTGGTAGTGCTGATGGGAGATGGGGGGTGGTGTGGTCACGGCGTCACATTTTACGGCTCGTTGCGTCGGCTCCGGACCGACATCGGTTACATCCACGTGGCCCGTGCTCGGTGGCAGCGGCGAGTGTGAAAACGTGCTGCAACGCGACCGCGACCGCGACGCGAGACGACGACGACGACGACGGACGACGACGAGGACGGCGACGTGCCCGATCACCAGCCCGAGCATGTGGTTGTGATGATGATGGTTTAGTCCCCGCGGGCAAGCGGCTATGTTGCGCACGTTGCGTGCCGGATGGGTTTCCCATCGTGTGCCCTTCTCGATTCGTCATGCCACCCTGCGGCCCTGGCCACGCCGCCGTTACGGCTTATATGAGAGAGGCCACCAAACACGTTGGATATTGGCATTCTTAGCTGGCCGCCTTGTGGGGGTACGGTGGACCCGTTACGCGACTTCGAAAGCACGGGTTGCCTCTCCTGCTCGAATGTGTCCGGAAGTGGACAGTTGGTGATGCAGAGATCTGCGCCACTGCGGTTTGTGGTTAGAGGGTCTCGCCAAGCCGTATATGGCGGGGCGGCTAGTACTAGTGGCACAAAACAATCACACAACATATTTCATATAAAGGTATACTTTTTTGTTTGTACCACAAGGTATCTAACGCCACATGACGTCCTCTGGGAGAACACGTTGTGTAGTACTGTGCGTGACTCAGAAGGGTGAATAAACCCCATCATCCCGATGGTAAAGGGAAACGACATTCGTCCCACGCTACCACATTGGAATGCCCGATGCCGGGCTGATGATGATGGCCGGCCGGTAGGGAAAATCGCCAATTAGCACCGGTCGGTAATTATCTAGTTACAAACACGTTGCTTTGAGAGTGCTTCCTTGGCACAAAGCACAAAGATGTATTCATGCGTGCTTCGACATGGTAACCTTCTGGTTCCTGGATGAAAACTATTGACTTATTGAAATTCTTTTCATTCGATCAAAAGAAAATTTTACAGATTTCGAAACTCCATGATCCATGTTTGTGGATAAAAAAAAATCGACTGGCACAATAAGCCCTACGTGAATGACCGACGAAGCGGTTTTTTGCAAGCAGTTGCTAGGAGTCGACCAACAAACTAACAGTGGCTGGGTTTAACCCGTTTACGAATGCTGCAAACACTCCGCCGTTAGCTACGCGGTTTTGCTGATGCAGTACATAGCAACACACAGCTAGAGAGGAGCTCCCTTCTGGCCTCGCTAGTTGCCCCCGTCCCGATGAGTGGCTCGCCGCTATATCTTGTCCGCAAGTGGCTCAGAACGTGATCTTACCGATAGTGTGTACGGGGGTTGTTTTTACTTCCCCCGCACCTTCCCCCTTCGCACCTAATACTTACTGTCCGCCCTTCTGGATACGCTCCAGTGCGTCTCACGAGGCACAGGGTGGTGGCATTATTTAAATCGGACATCGACCAACACCGGGTGCAATATGAGCAGGGACCGCGGTCCACACCGTGTTGTTGCTTCGTCTGTTGATGTTTCGCTTTTCCGGAGGGCCTCCCCTACAGTCGCAAGGGTCGTAGATGGACTATGAATGAAAACGCCAACCGGATACCGTTTTTTGAATGATCGCCGAAAACTATGGAGATTATTTATTTAAATTTGAATTTGAATACTTTTTCTCGTATTAACTTGCTTCAAATAAACGTATTTTGCAATTCGGTTGTCTCAGTTTCGGTCCCGCGGTCAAGCGGGAAGAATTTGGGTAGTGTTTCGGTTCCATCACGAGGCGGTACCTAATTTGACTCACAAAACGGTGTCGTTCAATCGGTCAGGGGTTCACGAACGAGAATAGCCGACGAACGATACTTCGTTCCAACAATTTTGGGCATTGTTCTCGTTCACCGTATATGGACAGACGGCCTGAGCCTTCACGGCGGCTACTATTCGAGTACCAGTAATATCCTAATAGTTACCCTTCATTTCTTCTATCCAACAGTTGGCAAAATTCAAAAGCAATCATCCTACAAATCGTCCGCACGGTGCCGGACGCCGTACGAGAAGTGTAACGTCCGATCGGGTATAATGAGCCGCCTGCTGGTGGAGCCGCTGATAGACGAAACGACGAACTCCTCGACAGCCTCTTCGATAGAGTTTGGCTGCAGTAACAGCAGCAGCAGCAGTCACGGAAGTAGTAGCAGCACTGGAATCGCCTGTGAGAGCAGCCTGGAATGCAGTGACCAGCCCGACGGCCTCGATACGGACGACAGTAGTGTCTCTGGTCAGAGGCAGCGTAGTCGCCGATCGATCAGCGTTTCGTCGAGTGGTTGCTCCAGCACGATGGACGATCGAAACTGTGATTTCTCACCGCTGGGAAGCATCATTAGCTGTCGGTGAGTTTAGTCGTCGAGAGGAAGACACCATATTTAACCCTGTACAACGCATTGCTCACGATATTCATTCTGGTTTTTGGTTCTCTGCTTGCAGCTGCAACTCCTACAGTATGTCCGACTTCGACGACGATGGGTTCCGCGAGGACAGCAGCGTTTCGTCGGGCTATGCAGTATTTCCCACTTCGCGGTCGTGTCAACCGCATCACCCGCTGCACCATCACCACCAGAACGTTGCGCACCATCCGAATAACCACAAAGGGCTCTTCGATATAGCGCTGAAGACCGTGAAGCTGATCCGGCGCAACCAGGAGCTCCAGCTACGCCTGTCCCAGCTGCAGGAGGAAACGAACGCGTTCATTGACTCGGTGATGGCCAATCCGGAGAACGAGTCGCTGCGCTCGCGTTTCTACGGCGCACAGACCACCCGTCTACCGACGACAGTAGCGCTGCACAAGTAGTAACGTGTTGCGGAGACGCACACTGTCCTACCGTGCCTGGACGGGAAACGGATCGGTTTTTGGGTCCGTGTGAAGCGCTACAACTACGGCTGCACCATACCGTTCAGTTTTCTCAGTGAGCAGCTCGAGCACATCTTCGCATCATCCGTATCGATCGTACGAACGTACAGATCGTTTATTCGGGATCCCAAATACTTGTGTCGTTGCTAGCGGCCTATATTTTAATCTAAATATGATGAAGATCATACTTTGCCATTGGCCCACTCTCTTCTAAGATGGAGAGATCTTGTTTTATAATTTATTGCCAATAATTGGGCTCTAAACACTATAGTATTGCATAGCGGCGCGGTAGAAATGGGAGGGAAATGCAAATGCTCTGTACTAAATCGCATGTTGCCATACGTATGGGGAACATTTGAAGAAACAACTATATTACAACCAGTCTAGGTTTGTAGAACGTAGATTTCCAAATACATAAGTTATTAGCGAGACATGAAAAAAGCGGAGGAC
Source organism: Anopheles plumbeus (assembly GCA_034621735.1). Classification (NCBI taxonomy): domain Eukaryota; kingdom Metazoa; phylum Arthropoda; class Insecta; order Diptera; family Culicidae; genus Anopheles; species Anopheles plumbeus. The sequence continues at coordinate 19,266,153 of JAOEFI010000003.1, forward strand.
AGTAAGATTTATTCGGAACGAATGACAATGTTGGCATTAGATGCCAGTCGATCGTAGGTAGTGCTAAGTCACTGTTTCAATAAGCAATCAGTTTGTCGTGAGATATAAACGTAGAAAAAAGCTTTTGCTGAATTTTTATGGAACCTTTTAGGGCAAAATTGAATACGCATGCGAAACGAACGACCGTCTTGTTTGATTTGCCCACGAGTATGTACTGCTGTACTTCCCTTTACGGTAGAATCGATGGAATCGAGAACGAGTGATAGAATAGGTTCTGCCGTTAATAAGGCAGGTAAAGTCACCGAGCGGCGATACGGAACAATCAAGTGATTATACATTTCCATTCGGTTGGCGGTGATCAAAAAATTCGACAACAGGTTTTCTTTTTTTGCAACTGACAATGATTTTTCTTTATACCGTATGCGTTTCAATGAAAGTTAGAATACTATAGGCTATAAAGCAAGGCAAAATCATTTCACAGAACAGTAAGCTTATTATATTACTGCGCAAAAGTTATATTTTGTGCTATAATAATGTTCGGTAGTTGCGATGGAGACGAAGGTGTAAGAATGGCGACGGCGAGAAAGATGGACAATTCGTTTTAAATTGCGCACACTTTTATGCTGCCAAATGGTTATTATTTGTGGGTGGTAAAATACCCCCGAACATTAACATTTGAACATACATTTTGAGCAACAGTTACATAATAGATTCTACTGAATACTGAATAAAGTAGAAGGATACACACGAGAATTACAGAAACTGGAGCAGAATTCATTAAACAAATAAAAACCTGCTGAAGAATGCATAATTAATGCCGTTCTATGCTTTTATGTGTGTTAGTGGGACAGACAAATCTCAATCATTTATATGTAAGTAAGTGAGTAAAACTAGGTGAAGCATGTTCGCATATATTCGAATAACAACATTAAATATGTTTCGAATGGTTGAATGAAATTCATCCGAATTCAAAGAACATGATCTAAATAGCATTTATATTTAAATAACGATACAGTAGTGCAGATGAAAAGTGATTACATAAAGTGAATTGAATGAACAACTTTTTTCATTCCATACTTACTAGATTTGTTTTGCAAAACAGATTCGAAAGAAAACATAGAATAATACTGAAAACGAGTTACTGTTCGAAGTGGTTAATTTCCTGCATTTCAAATGAAACTATCAACATACTTTCAATCATTACCGGCCAGTCTTAAAAAAAGTGTTTTTATTCGCAGCACTAAGGAGATTCGAACGCTTGTGCTTCGTGTTGTAAGTCGGGAACGTTAGCTACCTGTAACGAATAATTTTCGCACATATGTGCAACATTTGTAGGGTTTCACGAAAGCTCGAGCGTTTAACCCTTCAATTGTGCTCTGTAGCCCAGTGCTAAGAGTAGTAGATTCTCAACATGAAAGATGGGGGTTCTAATCCCGATCCAGGTATCGGCTTTTCAATAACCATTGTTTCAAAAACGCGGAAATGCTGCAAAAAATACGTGTAAGATGTTTTTACACCTTTTTTGCCGTTGAACAGTATGTGTGCTTGATCGTCCCACGCGGATTTGAACATGCTTCGTCCATGTTGAGAGTGGAAGACGCTTCCCAATGCAGTTGATTTTCATTTAGCAAATTTAAATACACAAAAATACCCAAACTAAAGAAACATGTGAAGAGTACACCAGTCTATTTATTATTATCAATTTTCCCTATAGTTAAGAACAACAGTGAGAGATACCGTTTGACTAGTTTTGCTAACGCTGGAAGGCACCGCGAAAAACGCAGCCGGCGGATGATCACGGCAGGATCTGGTTGTGCCAGTAGTCCTTCACCATATCGGCCGCCTTCTCGCCGACCATTATGACCACCCCGTTCGTGTGGGCCGACGGTATGACGGGGAAGATGGACGCATCGACCACCCGCAGCCCACCGACGCCGTGCACGCGCAGTTCCGGGTCGACCACGGCGTCCGGATCGCTGGCCGGGCCCATCTTGCACGTGCCGGACTGGTGCTGGATGCTCGCCCCGACCAGGCGCAAGCAGCACCGCCAGTAGTCGTCCGACCGGAAGCGGAACCCCTCGCACCCGAAGAACGGCGTGTCGAGCAGCTTGGCCGCGTACGGGGCGAAGCTTTCCGACTCGCCGATGCGCACCGCCAGCTCGATGCCGGCCACCATCGTCGCCAGGTCGTCCGGGTGGTCGAAGTAGTTGCCCTCCATGTGCGGCCAGCGGAAGGGGTTGCGGCTCTTCAGCCACACGCGCCCGCGGCTCTTCGGGCGCATCAGCACCGGCGCAATGCCGAACGCATGCTGACCGCGGGCGCCACCGAACGACTTCTCGTAGAACTCGCGCGTCATGCCGAACGTGTGCCGGAGCGCTCCGGACTCGTCGTTGTTGACCGCGCCCGTCCCGAGCACCAGCTCCACGTCGGGATAGTCGTCCGGCGAGCCGGTGGAGCTGTTCGTCTTCACGAACGCGATCCCCTCGGCCCCGCCCGGCACGGTGAAGGGACCGCGGCGCGCCAGGAAGTAGCTGAGAAAGTGCACCGGCAGGCGCATATCCCGTTCGCGGATGGTCACCGGCTGGTTGACGGTGAACACGAGCCCCGAGAGTGTGGAGTGGTCCTGCAGGTTGTAGCCAACCCGCAGGTCGTGCACCACCGAGACGCCCATCTCCTCCAGGTGCTCCCGCGGTCCGACCCCGGACAGCATCAGCAGTTGCGGCGAAGCGATCGCACCGGCCGCCAGGATCACCTCCTTGCGCACGCGCACCGTGTGGACCCGCTTGTTCTTGGTGAACTCCACGCCGTGGGCCGTTTTCGTGACCGGATCGATCAGGATCCGGGTGGCCCACGAGCGGGTGGAGATGTCCAGGTTGGGCCGGCCCGCCACTGGCTTCAGGTAGGCCCGGGCCGCACTGCACCGCTCCCCGTTCACCATGGTGGCCTGCGCCTTGTAGAACCCGAGCTGCACCGGGTCGTTCGGGTCGATCTTCCGGTAGCCGAACCGCTTGCCCGCCTCGATGAACCGGCCCAGCATCGGCGTCTCGAAGGTGCTCTCCTCGATGTGCAGGTAGCCGTGCGGGTTGTGCCGGCCGCCCTTAACCTTCTCCGCCTTCTCGAAGTACCGCCGCACCTTCCGGTAGCCCCAGCCGTAGTTGCCCGCCCGCTCCCAGTCGTCGTAGTCGCGCCGGTGGCCGCGCCCGTACAGCAGAAAGTTGATCAAGCTCGTGCCGCCCAGACCGCGCCCCTTCGCCCAGTAGCAGACGCCCTTCTCGAGGCCCTTGCACGCATTACGCATCGGATCGGACCGATAGCCCCAGCTGTAGCCTGCGGAAAGGAAAGAGCTAGTAGTAACGTGTTGCGGAGACGCACACTGTCCTACCGTGCCTGGACGGGAAACGGATCGGTTTTTGGGTCCGTGTGAAGCGCTACAACTACGGCTGCACCATACCGTTCAGTTTTCTCAGTGAGCAGCTCGAGCACATCTTCGCATCATCCGTATCGATCGTACGAACGTACAGATCGTTTATTCGGGATCCCAAATACTTGTGTCGTTGCTAGCGGCCTATATTTTAATCTAAATATGATGAAGATCATACTTTGCCATTGGCCCACTCTCTTCTAAGATGGAGAGATCTTGTTTTATAATTTATTGCCAATAATTGGGCTCTAAACACTATAGTATTGCATAGCGGCGCGGTAGAAATGGGAGGGAAATGCAAATGCTCTGTACTAAATCGCATGTTGCCATACGTATGGGGAACATTTGAAGAAACAACTATATTACAACCAGTCTAGGTTTGTAGAACGTAGATTTCCAAATACATAAGTTATTAGCGAGACATGAAAAAAGCGGAGGACAGTAAGATTTATTCGGAACGAATGACAATGTTGGCATTAGATGCCAGTCGATCGTAGGTAGTGCTAAGTCACTGTTTCAATAAGCAATCAGTTTGTCGTGAGATATAAACGTAGAAAAAAGCTTTTGCTGAATTTTTATGGAACCTTTTAGGGCAAAATTGAATACGCATGCGAAACGAACGACCGTCTTGTTTGATTTGCCCACGAGTATGTACTGCTGTACTTCCCTTTACGGTAGAATCGATGGAATCGAGAACGAGTGATAGAATAGGTTCTGCCGTTAATAAGGCAGGTAAAGTCACCGAGCGGCGATACGGAACAATCAAGTGATTATACATTTCCATTCGGTTGGCGGTGATCAAAAAATTCGACAACAGGTTTTCTTTTTTTGCAACTGACAATGATTTTTCTTTATACCGTATGCGTTTCAATGAAAGTTAGAATACTATAGGCTATAAAGCAAGGCAAAATCATTTCACAGAACAGTAAGCTTATTATATTACTGCGCAAAAGTTATATTTTGTGCTATAATAATGTTCGGTAGTTGCGATGGAGACGAAGGTGTAAGAATGGCGACGGCGAGAAAGATGGACAATTCGTTTTAAATTGCGCACACTTTTATGCTGCCAAATGGTTATTATTTGTGGGTGGTAAAATACCCCCGAACATTAACATTTGAACATACATTTTGAGCAACAGTTACATAATAGATTCTACTGAATACTGAATAAAGTAGAAGGATACACACGAGAATTACAGAAACTGGAGCAGAATTCATTAAACAAATAAAAACCTGCTGAAGAATGCATAATTAATGCCGTTCTATGCTTTTATGTGTGTTAGTGGGACAGACAAATCTCAATCATTTATATGTAAGTAAGTGAGTAAAACTAGGTGAAGCATGTTCGCATATATTCGAATAACAACATTAAATATGTTTCGAATGGTTGAATGAAATTCATCCGAATTCAAAGAACATGATCTAAATAGCATTTATATTTAAATAACGATACAGTAGTGCAGATGAAAAGTGATTACATAAAGTGAATTGAATGAACAACTTTTTTCATTCCATACTTACTAGATTTGTTTTGCAAAACAGATTCGAAAGAAAACATAGAATAATACTGAAAACGAGTTACTGTTCGAAGTGGTTAATTTCCTGCATTTCAAATGAAACTATCAACATACTTTCAATCATTACCGGCCAGTCTTAAAAAAAGTGTTTTTATTCGCAGCACTAAGGAGATTCGAACGCTTGTGCTTCGTGTTGTAAGTCGGGAACGTTAGCTACCTGTAACGAATAATTTTCGCACATATGTGCAACATTTGTAGGGTTTCACGAAAGCTCGAGCGTTTAACCCTTCAATTGTGCTCTGTAGCCCAGTGCTAAGAGTAGTAGATTCTCAACATGAAAGATGGGGGTTCTAATCCCGATCCAGGTATCGGCTTTTCAATAACCATTGTTTCAAAAACGCGGAAATGCTGCAAAAAATACGTGTAAGATGTTTTTACACCTTTTTTGCCGTTGAACAGTATGTGTGCTTGATCGTCCCACGCGGATTTGAACATGCTTCGTCCATGTTGAGAGTGGAAGACGCTTCCCAATGCAGTTGATTTTCATTTAGCAAATTTAAATACACAAAAATACCCAAACTAAAGAAACATGTGAAGAGTACACCAGTCTATTTATTATTATCAATTTTCCCTATAGTTAAGAACAACAGTGAGAGATACCGTTTGACTAGTTTTGCTAACGCTGGAAGGCACCGCGAAAAACGCAGCCGGCGGATGATCACGGCAGGATCTGGTTGTGCCAGTAGTCCTTCACCATATCGGCCGCCTTCTCGCCGACCATTATGACCACCCCGTTCGTGTGGGCCGACGGTATGACGGGGAAGATGGACGCATCGACCACCCGCAGCCCACCGACGCCGTGCACGCGCAGTTCCGGGTCGACCACGGCGTCCGGATCGCTGGCCGGGCCCATCTTGCACGTGCCGGACTGGTGCTGGATGCTCGCCCCGACCAGGCGCAAGCAGCACCGCCAGTAGTCGTCCGACCGGAAGCGGAACCCCTCGCACCCGAAGAACGGCGTGTCGAGCAGCTTGGCCGCGTACGGGGCGAAGCTTTCCGACTCGCCGATGCGCACCGCCAGCTCGATGCCGGCCACCATCGTCGCCAGGTCGTCCGGGTGGTCGAAGTAGTTGCCCTCCATGTGCGGCCAGCGGAAGGGGTTGCGGCTCTTCAGCCACACGCGCCCGCGGCTCTTCGGGCGCATCAGCACCGGCGCAATGCCGAACGCATGCTGACCGCGGGCGCCACCGAACGACTTCTCGTAGAACTCGCGCGTCATGCCGAACGTGTGCCGGAGCGCTCCGGACTCGTCGTTGTTGACCGCGCCCGTCCCGAGCACCAGCTCCACGTCGGGATAGTCGTCCGGCGAGCCGGTGGAGCTGTTCGTCTTCACGAACGCGATCCCCTCGGCCCCGCCCGGCACGGTGAAGGGACCGCGGCGCGCCAGGAAGTAGCTGAGAAAGTGCACCGGCAGGCGCATATCCCGTTCGCGGATGGTCACCGGCTGGTTGACGGTGAACACGAGCCCCGAGAGTGTGGAGTGGTCCTGCAGGTTGTAGCCAACCCGCAGGTCGTGCACCACCGAGACGCCCATCTCCTCCAGGTGCTCCCGCGGTCCGACCCCGGACAGCATCAGCAGTTGCGGCGAAGCGATCGCACCGGCCGCCAGGATCACCTCCTTGCGCACGCGCACCGTGTGGACCCGCTTGTTCTTGGTGAACTCCACGCCGTGGGCCGTTTTCGTGACCGGATCGATCAGGATCCGGGTGGCCCACGAGCGGGTGGAGATGTCCAGGTTGGGCCGGCCCGCCACTGGCTTCAGGTAGGCCCGGGCCGCACTGCACCGCTCCCCGTTCACCATGGTGGCCTGCGCCTTGTAGAACCCGAGCTGCACCGGGTCGTTCGGGTCGATCTTCCGGTAGCCGAACCGCTTGCCCGCCTCGATGAACCGGCCCAGCATCGGCGTCTCGAAGGTGCTCTCCTCGATGTGCAGGTAGCCGTGCGGGTTGTGCCGGCCGCCCTTAACCTTCTCCGCCTTCTCGAAGTACCGCCGCACCTTCCGGTAGCCCCAGCCGTAGTTGCCCGCCCGCTCCCAGTCGTCGTAGTCGCGCCGGTGGCCGCGCCCGTACAGCAGAAAGTTGATCAAGCTCGTGCCGCCCAGACCGCGCCCCTTCGCCCAGTAGCAGACGCCCTTCTCGAGGCCCTTGCACGCATTACGCATCGGATCGGACCGATAGCCCCAGCTGTAGCCTGCGGAAAGGAAAGAGGCAAAAAAGACGCAAACCCCGCCGCGTTAGCTTCGCCTCACTTTTTAGCGGTCTCTTCAGCCGGTAGAACTCACTCGTGGCCGTCGCGAGACCCGCCGTAAGTGGCACGTTAGAGACGAGGTTCTCCTCCTTGCCCACCTCCAGCAGCAGCACGCTCCATTCGGGCACCTCGCTCAACCGGCTGGCCATCACGGACCCGCCCGAGCCGGCTCCGATGACGACAAAGTCGTACTCGCTTCGAATGCTCTCGGCCTCCGGAATGGGCACCGACGCGTTGGGCCCGCTGCGCATCAGCAGGCTCAACTCGTCGAACAGGCTCTCGAAGAAGATGGACGAAGTGCCGGACTGCTGACCGAACGCTGGCGGTGGCGATAAACAAAGTGCCATTAGCAGGGGCAGCAGAAGCGGCAGTAGCCGGTGCAGCTGGCGCCGTGGATGCCATTTTCCTCTCGAGGTCCTCCCCGG
>JAOEFI010000003.1:19273922-19288218 GCA_034621735.1 Anopheles plumbeus
TGATAAAATTATTGTTAATAAAACTCGATCCACTCAACTGTTATGCGCAACTGTTATAATAACATCGCAAGAGAAGAAGCAACGATTCACGGTAATGGCAAAAAGTAGTCGAATCTATTCCTTGGTCAGTCAATTGATAAATTCAATGCAACGATTTTGTTGTTGACCTTGGCTACTAACACCTGCAAGGCGCCTTAAGCGCAGAATTTGTGAGTTTTCTGTGAGTTTCGATAGTTGGCTTGTTTTGGTCGCTCAGTATCGCGTGTTCCTGTTCAATAACAGAAGGTTTAGTATAGTTTTACATGGCATGTAATTCTATAAAGTTTGAGTTGTGTATGGTAACTCCCCCCGTTTAACCGTAGGAAATAGCAGACTACCCGAGGAAAGCAGGTAGCGAACGCGTATTTATACTGTCTGACCGCCGTTTTGGATCCAGCGATTGTTAAGAAAGGGGAAGGTTTCTAAAAATAACTACCCCTTCGAGCGGTTCTGCGGCAGTACGTTCATTCATACCCCATAGTTGTCTCGTTCCCTTACATGAAATGAGATGCGCGGGACAGCGGCGTCTCGCGTGTTCGCGGTTCGCTGGTATCCCGCCGTTTCTTTTGTTCGCATGCGCAGCATTCATCGTTGGGGAAACATTTGTAGACCATTGAAAAGTTCAACCAAAAGCTTCGGAAAGCTATTTAACCCTTCAGTGACCAAAGGGCACTGCTCTGTTTCGAGCAGTACTATGAACAATAGAACATGTATTTCTGTTATTTCGGAGATGAATAATTGCTCGTTGATTTTTTTTTCTCCAACTTTGAAAGATGATGGTATTATTTCTGTACTGACGGCTACTTTCAATGCTTCTTAATTATTGTTGCAGGATATAACTGGGGCTACAAGGCAGACCCAATGAAGGGAGCCTGCCTAGGACTGGAGGGTGGCGTCTGCAACTGGCCCAAAGGGCGCGGGCTCGGTGGGACCAGCTTGATCAACTTTCTCATCTACACCCGCGGCCATCGGCGAGACTATGACGGATGGGAAAAGGCGGGCAATGCCGGCTGGGGCTACCGGGATGTGCTGGAGTACTTCAAGAAATCTGAGCGCGTAAAGATCCCCAACCTGCGCGCGTCACCGTACCGATCCACCGCTGGCCCGGTGGACGTAGAGGAGTCTTCTTTCGAGACCCCGCTGTTGAGGAGATTCATCAACGCGGGCAAGGACATGGGCTACCTGGAGACGGATCCGAACGGAGAGATTCAGCTCGGCTTCGCGAAGGCCCAGGCAACGATGCGCAAGGGGCGCCGGTGCAGTGCGGCCAAGGCGTACCTGGTGCCGGCCGCGCGGCGACCGAACCTGGACATATCGGTGAACTCGCGGGTGACCCGGATTCTCATCGATCCCGTCACGAAGCTCGCGTACGGCGTCGAGTTCATCAAGCGCAAACGGCGGTACGTGGTCCGTGCGCGAAAAGAGGTAATTCTGGCGGCCGGAGCTATCGCCTCTCCGCAGCTGCTGATGCTCTCTGGCGTTGGCCCGCGCGATCACCTGATGGAGGTCGGAATTCCGCTGGTGCAGAATCTTCCCGTCGGGTACAACCTGCAGGATCACCTGAACCTGCCCGGTCTGGTGTTTCCCGTCAATCAACCGGTTACCGTCCGCGAACGTGATATGCGTGCGCCGAAGTACATTCTTGACTTCGCCCTGTTCGGCCGTGGCCCGTTCACTATTCCGGGCGGTGCCGAAGGTATCGCTTTCGTGAAGACAAACGTCAGCTACACGCGTAAGGAAACCTTTCCCGGGGAACCGTTCTTCAATTGTGTCAGATTGCGGCTCTCTTTCTCTCCGCAGCCTCGGACTATCCCGACATTGAGCTGGTGATGGGCACCGGAGCATACAACAACGACGAGTCGGGATCGCTGCGGGCCACCATCGGCATTACGGACGAATTCTACCGGCGCACGTACGGCACGATCTTGGGAAAGCACGCCTTCGCCATCTCCCCGGTGCTGATGCGGCCGAAGAGCCGCGGCCGGATCTACCTGAAGAGTGCCAACCCTTTCCACTGGCCACGAATGGAGGGAAACTTCTTCGCCAACTACGACGATCTGGTGGTGTTGCGGGAAGGCGTGAAGCTGACGGTGTCCCTGGTCGAGTCGCGACACTTCCGAAGCTTCGGGGCGAAGCTGCACAGTACGCCGTACTTCGGTTGCGAGGGTCACCCCTTCCGGAGCGACGATTACTGGGAGTGTGCCATTCGACGGGTCTCTAACACGCTTCAGCATCAGGTAGAGGAAGACGGTTGTGTTCCCTGTAACTCTTTGCTAACGCCTTCTTGGATGTACATCTTTTTTTTTTCCAGTGTGGCACGTGCAAGATGGGCCCTTCGACGGATCCGGAAGCGGTCGTCAATTCGCAGCTGCAGGTGTACGGCATCCGTGGCCTGCGGGTGGTGGACGCATCGATCATGCCTACTATTCCGGCGTCGCACACCAACGCAGTCGTGTTCATGATCGGCGAGAAGGCGGCCGACATGGTGAAGGAGTTCTGGGCCAACGAAATCCGGTGAACGCGAATGGGTCGTGAAAACCGGAACAACGTACTGCTTTCGATCTTCTCTCTCGCTCTAGTCATCTAGTTTTCTTAAGTGATGCCCCCGCCGTGAAACTACCCCGTTTCCGTCCCTCTTGCCCCGGTGGACGGTTCATGACATGCACGATGTACACGATTTCTACACCCTTTCCGGGACCATCGCACACCATCCAGCACCTTTGCTGGAAGCATCCAGCAAATCGCCAATGCAACCTAAGCGCGTAGAATCTAACGAAATAAAGAGACTGCATTACTGTAAACAAACGGTGAAAATCGTAGCGCCGAGCGTTTGCTTGAGTAACGGATTATCGGCTTTCCCGATGGATAGACTGGCAGGCGAAAGAAACGGAGCTCGGGGTGAGATGGTCGGACCTGCGAAGGGACACACCCGTGCTGGTGTGTATTTGCTCCACAGACAGCAGAAATGGCCTTGCTCAATGACTGTGCTGGTGCTGTGTTCGCGCCCGTCTAATCTGTACCCATTTTTGTCTACATTTCCGATGCTGCGTTCTTTTGCAGTAGACGGTTGGAATGGCCGCTAGAGTTCGGATGGCGAGGGAGACGTTGTGCCAACGTGAATGATAATCTTAAAGACAGTGAGCATCGGTCTACAGAACCTGTTACGCGGTCTTCGTCGTGGCGCATGCGCCCCTGTGGGCAAATGCCGCATGTTGTACGGTGAATGGTCCTCGGAAAAATTATTTTAGACATGAACTTGTTACACATGTGTATTGAACAGAGGTTTTAAATGTGTGGTTGAAGCTAATTAAGAAATGTTATTTTTTTGGCCATGGAACAAAAAGTGTCACATGTCATTTCCTTGGCAATCCATCCTTGTTTTTTTCCCGTTCTGGAAACCTCTTTAATGAGCTGTTCCGGGGGACAAAAAACGTCCATCAATGTCCAAACAAACCGAACGCATGCCAAGAAAATATTATAGGACCGTATATACGAATGGGATGAAGTTCGGAAGGGTGTAAAAATTTTTCGCGCCAGTTTCGCCCCTATGGGCGGGTGTTAGATGGATGCGCCGCACAGAGTAACAATTTTCCCCGAGCCACGGGCAAGAATTTTCCTCCCTGCACACACAGGCACATTCGGCGCTTGGCCGAACAGAAGCGCAGGGGTGCGAACTGTCAAAACAAACACACACGGCAAAAAGGCCGCTCACGAAAAAACAGCTGGACCCGAACCGACGGTTTCACCGACGAATGGCGGATCGTGGGCGAGTTTTCCCGAGCGCCCGAGTGTTTGTGTTCGTTTCCGGTCGGTGTAAAATGCCGACCGCGGTCGAGGACGGTACGAACCCGCCAGCTGATGGCAGTTGCGTTTTGCCACTGGAATTGTGCGGTTTCGGATAGGAAAATAGAGTGCTCCCGTGTGGTCGTGACGTTCGAATCGTGCGGCTCCCACTGAAGAGCACCGACCGCAGGGAAACCGCGGTGAACGGAAGTGTGCGTCCTTCCGGGCGGTGCGTGACTGGAGTGCGTTCGCTGTTGTAGAACGGTGGATGCTTGGAAAAACTGAAGAAGGAAGGGAAAATAGTTACTAATCACAAGTGGCACGGGCACATCAGAAGTTTACGTCTAATTGCGTTACAGAAGTGTGCGTGCGAATGGATAGAGGGTAGGAGTGTGGTTCTTTTAGTTTTTTTTTTCCTCTCGTTATCCTTCCACCCGTCCGTTCGTTACTTAGCGGCTAACGAGCATTTTATCGTGAAAGCGGGCTTGGCCGCCTGACGCTACCATCGATCGACGCGATTCACGCCGTTTCCCCTGTGGCGGTTTGTCCTGCTGCCAAGACGCCCTGCGGGGCGTGGGGGACGCATTCAAAACGAGCACACGGTGAGTGACAGTAGGCGAATATGAATCTTTAATCGGCGTAGGCTTCACCCTTGTTAAAGGACGAACGGTTGAGCTTTAAAACTTTGCCCCAGTACTTACAGGATCAATCGCTCGTGAACGGGTGGCGAAACATCTCGAAGGATGTGGTGTGAATTTCAATCCCACAGGATTTGCATCTGCTAATCAATCATTCACTAACTAGCTGGCTTTTTCCCAGTTAGCAGGTGTGAGAATGTTGAGTAATTCCGTAACATTTTTCGTACCCCCCGTTCTCGTTGTGACCCTTGCTTCAATTCAGCTTGGGTGCGAATCGATAAATGATTTCACCGTTTAGCGTATCAGCCATTTTATTACGGCTTTACTAAGTGCTTTCGTGGTGCTGAAAAAATAAGCTCCCCCACGATCGTTACGATTCGCCCATTCACCCTCTCTCCCACATTGAACGAGGATTAAAAATTTCCAACTGCTGCCCGTATTGCTCTGTTCATTCCTCCCGACGGTTTCCGGTTCTGGGTGCGCGGCGAACGATTTAAACGCAAAACAAATGAAGTGCAAATATTGACCAAACGACCACGCTGTTGCTTGCCTTGAAATGGGACCAACCGGGGCTTGCGGGGGAGGAAAACAATTAATGCAACGAATCAATGACACGCAAAGTTTACGTAGAAAGTGTATATTTAGTTAGTTAGTTAGAGAAGAACCATACCGTTGAACATCGATAGAATGAATAGGGGGAGTTGTTGGATGTCTAGCCCGAGACCATAACATTTTGATTTTAAATGGTTGTGTATACCTGGCTCATGGAATGGAGTGGCGAATAGAGCTTCGTGATTATTTTAATGAAAAATAAAAAAGTTATGATTAGTTTTCTGGTACATGAACAATATTTTCACACCGATGTTTCAGTAACTTAATACATTTATGAAGAAATGAAGCCAGAGATGGTCACTAGAAACATTACCAACGCTTGAGTATGACAACCTCGACGGCATTGGTATTGGGAACAACATTGTAATCGATTATGGCCTCGGGATGCTCTATTTTGTCAGCACAAGCCCCAATCTATCGATCGGCATCAGGCAAGCATCAATTTCAATACGATAACAAGCGAACGCGGCAGGTCAGCACACACAATGTTGCGTACGAGCCTTCGTGCTATTGTCGGGACCCCTCGCGTGCCTTTTGATCGTATGGGCATCGTAGAAAGTGCTGGCCATCGCACGCCACAAGTAAGGACAGTCTCGATAAAGCCAGGAATACATTTTGGGAAACGTTAAATTTCCCTTTTTTTACATGAGTGTGCGAGCAACAGCGCATTGTGTTAGAATGAAACCGAGCATACACCTGCCCCCAGTTTTCTTTCTGCAAGGCCGTCAGTCCGCACAATTGTACCAACGCTCGCGTGCTCTTTAGATGCTTTATCGATTTAAGTTCGGTGTGTTGGTCCCCGCATTTTACCAGCGCGTTGTTTACTGTAGTAAACCACTAGCAGCAGGCACGCCAGGGGGAAACCTCCACGACGCCGAGGGTTGCGGTAGATAACCCGGTGGGCAAGCTGTAGGTTCGTACGAAGGTCTATCGACCGTATTCTAGTAGATTTTTACTCGCGGAGAATTCGAGGAAATTCGCAGCGTGAATGTTCCTCAAGCAGGTACAGCAAAAAAACGGCGCATATTTCCACTCGAATTACCTTTGATAAAGTATTAATTAATGAAATCGGACAAGATAAAGTTCGTCTGATGAAGGTTTGCCTTCCAGGCCCAAAGGAGGTATTTAAATAATTTTCTTCGTAAAGATAAAAGGATCGTTCGGTGGGGGAAAGAATTGAAGAATTGTTGTAAAGTTAATCGAACGCTATTTTCGCCTACTTTAAGTGAGGAATGAACAATGAATCCAAAAGCAGAATGAAGAGATTCAGTTCTCGAAGAGTTAGCTTGAAAAGGTCCTTTTCTCGCACGATAGCATTTCATGTAGATAATCCCTCGTAGTTGCTTCGTCAATAATGTGAAGTGGTTGTATTCGAGTGAGCAAGACGGACACGACAGGCATGTGCTTTCTACGACATTAGGAACTGCCCTCAGCACGGAGCCCCATTTGGCGAAACATATCCTACTATGTAATCAAGGTTCGGCGTGAAAAATGGTCCGCCGTTTAGTTTGGTTTATTGCCTGGAATTAGTCCCACAACCAAAATATACGGCGGATCGCTTCTATGCGACAGAGAAGAGAATATTGGCGTTTTTCATTCCGCTTTGTTCAAAGAGACGGTCAATTGCATCTTAAGAAAGTAGGTGGAAGAATAATGGGTTCTTTATCCAAAAATACTAAGGACGAGATTCGAACAATGATTTCGGTAACTTTATATGGTAATAATATATGGTAACTATATATGGTTAAGGAACGAATAACAAAATGATGTAATGTAGGGATTACTTTAATTAATTTATGCATTCGGTGTAAAGATCGGTAGCAACAATTCAACCTTCAGGCATTGGCAAAAAACGGCCATTTCTATTTCTTGACAAAAAACGAGAAGCCACCATTGCTCGTTGCAGCAAACAATAGGTCAAGAATGACTCCGCTCGGCGGAATGGGGGATAAACTTGCTACCAAGTCGTATACCTTTTCTTTACTTTACCCTCTAGAATAAATGTTCCTTCCCCGTGACCTCGACAGCACTCCAAACAAACCGGCTGGTTGGCTGGCACGGGGCGCAAAAAGGTTTCCATGATCAAAGGGGCTTTTCTGTTCGGCTCTGTTCCGTACAAATCCTGCCCGTATCGCGCACCCGTCTCGGTTGTGGTGGATTAGTTCCGGTTGGCAGTGAAGTTGGAACACGCAAAAAAAAAAACGGAGAAGGAGAGACTTTCATCATCATCATCCGGTGCAAACGGAACACATGTTTCACCCTTCTGGTCGGACAGTCGGAAGTAGCCGGTTGAGGTCCCTTCGCCGGCTCGACAACGAGCACATTCCTTTATTTCAAGTCTCGTAAAAACGTTTTTTTTTTGTATGTTTACAACCAACGGAGCCGGCTATCCGACGCAATTGATCCAAGATCCAAGTTACGGCACAAAAACGAAAGGACCCGGGCGGGTCCATAAAAACCCCCTTCGAAGGCTGATGTAGTTTCTTACGAGCTGCGATGGTAAAGACCGGACCCGTGTTAGGCGAAAATGGTTGCAGACAGGAAAAAAATACTCTCAAACACACATCCACAAAAGGAAAACCCCTAAAGAGGGTCCGGTTCTCTCGCCCAGAATCGGCCGTTTCGAACGATCTGGGATCTGGGAATGGTCAAGCGAAGAAGTCGACCACTCGAAGTGGTCAAAAGCGAAGCGAATGCCGGCGATGGTCTGGGGCTAAAAATAACAAAATTCTACTTTCATCAAATCGACCGCCCTTTTGGCATGCCATATGTGTGTGTGTGTGTGTGTTTTGGTCGGCTCATGGAAGAAATGTTCGAGCATCATAGCTGGGTGCGCGATGCTATAAATATCGATTAAGTAATCACTATTATCACCGAGAGTGCGAGATGCCAGAAGGATGCGATCATTAATTCCGGCCGTTTGGCGGTGAAGGATTTCTCGTGTGTGAACCGGCAGTGTGTTGTTGGACTGTGGGGGTATGGATGAGAAAGACAAGAAATACTCCCTAGAAAGTATGAGATTGATTTAGTCTCAGCGAAGATCTTTGATTTACTTCACCTGACGCAGACATGTGTTATTGATTCGCTACTGCATTTATCGTGATGAAATGGATTCTTTTTCCCGTGCCTTGGAAGACAAGCGAAAGAAACAGTGAGCAGGTTTCGGAACTCCATTACACCGCGCGTTCCTTGAGTCATAAATGGAAATCAAATTGCCAAAAAAAGCAGCTGGGTTTGTTTCGCCTTATCGTTCGCCTAATCCGTGTTTCTTACCCTATTCCGCGTACCGAGCTGTGTCGAATATCATTTCACGACTGAACGGTGATATGATTCCATTCTCTCGGTGCTACTCCACCCACCACCACCACCCACCAGTTGATCGTTGGGTGCCCTGTTGGCCCACGCAGGTTCTATTTCAACCGGAAAATGACGGAAGGCGGAACAATATGCAGATTGACAGATCATTTCCAGCAGCCCCGCGTAATTCCAATCAGGCGAATTAACATATTTTCCACCAAAGAACGGAGCGCGCCCGGTTCGCCGGGGTACGTTTTCCGGGAGGGATGACCAATCAAATATCTTAATCGAAAATGTGTGCGCATAATGACTTCAGCGTTTAATGAGCGTATGGCGGGGGCTGAAGCGTGTATTTACTTTTGTGCAACAATATTTGTGGCTGCTTTTCATGGATTCATGCGGAGCCAAATATTTCAAAACGATCAATTTTCATTCAAACATTTCTGTCTTTCAAATTCAGTTCAATCAAAGAAATAATTCAAAGGAATCGATAAACTTTTTTGTTCACTCAAAGGTTTTTATTTTTACTTGTTACAATGAGAAAGTAATACGAACCATTTGTTTTGCCCAATTACAACGGTGATTCTTCAACTAATGGTCAAATTAGTTGAATGGTCTGTGATAGAAGTAAGACCATTACAAGGTGAAATTACAACTTCCATCACGCAAGTTCCGCACTTCTCTTCCACAGGAAAGGAACCGAAATCCGGAATAGTAATTTAATTCCGAACTTTACCAAATGTAATGCAATGGAAGTGGGCTCAATCAGAACGCAATTGACGGTCGCTGCGATTCGGCATTGCGAGCAATCAAGATGCTCAAGAGTTTCCCCCTGCAAAACCGGACGGAAAAGCCCGGATCCTGGATACGGAACGAAACCCCCGGAAGCGTAAGACACCATCATCCGCCGGCGGTGAAGCGGTAAAAGCATCCCGAACGGGGCGCAACGGGGCCCGAAATTGCTCCGGATCGGATTGGAAGTGTGTGCGGCACAAGTTGGCGCAGATCTTGGCGAGAAAATGTTTTACGCAAAACTTCGCAAACGCAGCACACGGTGAACTTTTCCCCCGAAAATCAACCACCCCTCACCCATCACTCCCCTAAAAGCGGGAGTAGGCGGAAATGTTGCCGGTTGCCAAGGAGTGCACCGACCCGCAAAATAAAGTCTACTCCGGCCTGGCGTACAAACAAACAGAGCCATCCATCTTTATCTCGACCAATTTGCCAACCTTTCCGGTTTGCGATTGCGGCCGTCGATTTTTTGGCAAGTTTGATCATAATGTTGATAAAGCAGGGACATGGCCCGCCCCCTGGGGGGGTATCCGAGAGAACCGGGGAAGGTGTCTAGCTGGCGCGGTGTTTTTCCTTCTGTTTGGTAAACGGAAAGTTTCTCGAAGCAACAACCACTTGTGTGTTATCGCTGCCATCAGCGCCACCATTAATATCATCATCGTCATCGTCCTCAGTCCGTCCTGGTCCGGTGCTGCGATCGTATGCTTTCCGACGCTGCTGGCAAACCAATGTTTGGCCGGAGAAATGGAGCAAATTCCTTTTCCAATTCCGTGCCGAGTTTGGAATCGTTTCAACGAGCCAGCAATTGCGGGTCTAGTGAGTGGGTATCGTCCCGTCCTGCTGGGTTGACCACAGCTCCCAATGTCATGACTGATTCAAATATTTCTTTTCCCTCGGCGGGACGCGGATCGAAAGAAGAAGATTGTCATCCCCAAGATACTCACCACGGACGTGGCCACGCGCTCGTTCTCGTTATCCGCGTCGCCTTGGCACGACGACAAAACCGTGTGGACGGCTGAAACTTGAAACGCTAAATAAATGGAAGCGAATGTCCTGGCGCGGACGGGAGTGAAATAGAGATGGTTTTTTTTTGGTTGCTTGTGTCGTTTTATCATCATGTTATTTTTCATGCGGTCGGTTCCTTGCGTCGGCATCCTCTCCGCAAGACAAAGAATGTTGCTTTCCCGGGTGGATGCCGTCGGGGAAATTTCGTGGAGGCGAACTCGGGAGCGAACCATGGACGGAGCAGCGGGATTCTTTTGTCTTTTCGTGCAATTTATTCATCGGGGATTGTGCTGTTTTCCTTCTCCTGAACTACTGATGCCATCGTTTCCATGGTGCTCACCCCACCCCGTACACCCTGCCGGTGTGCCACGCCCGGGGGAAATGCTTCCCGCTGGCTCCCCAGGACTCCGTTTTCGGGGCGGAGCGATAAAATGGCGACGTTTCTCTATAATGTAAAATAGCATAATTTATGACGAGCCGCGGCCAGCGAGCGGCGGGATTTACTCTTGTTTTATTACGAAACATTTGACCGTCCAGCAGTACGCACCACCCCCTCCCGGCCACCATTCCTTCTCTTCTCCGCTCGATGTTCCGATTGATGTCCCATCAACAAGACAGGACATCGGCTCTATACGGCGCCAGAAGTGCGCTGGAAACAAACCAGGACGCAGGAAGTATGTAGTTGTTTGCAAAAGAAGAAAAACCAAATATAACGAAATAAAGCAAACCATTTGCTACATTTCTTATCAGCGCAAATGTTGGCGCTTAGCGTTTCCGCGGATGTGCTTTACCTTTCGTTTATTTGCAACTTTCCCGGTGCCGTCCACAGTTCTGGCATGTCGTCCCGGAGCCGTGGCTGAATATTTGATGGCCGGTGTGTTGGTTGGTTCTGCTCGCCCAAAACCCAGCCCTTGTTTTAGTTTTCATTTTCTCATTCCAATTTCCCCGCTTTTACCACGGCCGGCCGGCGCTGGGGGAAAGTGTCCATATAAACGGCTGCATTTTCGCCTGCCTGCCACAAACCGTTGCAATGCGGCATCCTACGCAGGCACCGCAGCTGCTCGGCTTGCTGGCGATTGCTTCGGGCGAGTAAGGACACGCTGCGGTACGGTGCCGTGGGTTGGCTCTTGTCTGCAGTAATAGCAACAGCTGCACGGAAGTAACGAGCGGCGTAAATCTAGCAGTTAGTTTTCCTCCCACTTTTCCTGCTTGTTTTTTTTTCCAGAAAGACGACTCCTGGCACACTGTAAACAGGACGTTTGCGAACGCTGATTTGAGTACGGTTTGTACGGCCGGAGATGGCATGGACCGGGATGCCGATAAAAGTGGCTTTCATTGCTTCGTACTTTCGTTCGCTTTTTACTCTCGCACCCTTGTTAGTTTGTTAATGTGGGTTAGTGAGGTGGAGATAGGGTCCGGTTTCTGTTCGTCCTATGGAGTACTAAACACTAGGTGGAACGTTCTGCCGCATAAAAATGGCACCGGAAAATCTTTATTCTGTTTACTTTGCGTTTTTTAATTTCATTACAAATATTTTGAGTTGCGCGGCTATGATATTCGACATTTTATTGTCCGTAAAGCTTTTGTTTATTAACACTAAACAAAAACGAAAAACCAACACTCCTTGGGGTACACTTAATACGAAAATCATTCTACTTCTTACCGGTTGTTATGTATGAAAATATAACAAGTGTTTCAGTGATGTGTAATATAACACGGAAAACATAAAATCAAGCTGCAAGAACGAGGACAGGAAACAGTGTTCAATTACATCATTTACCTGTCTTGACATTCACCAACAACCCTTCAAGGGTAGCATCCTTTTTCACGTTTCCCAATAACCTTTAGCCCCATCACAATACTCGTAGAACTTTATTGCAATAGCAGGTCTTTCGCGAGTGGCATTGTGGAATGGAAACTAATACGGTTTTGCGCGTACGCTCAATCTTCTCCCTGGCGTTGCTACGCAACCCCGTTGGGCGTGGACGGTAGTACGAGTCGTTAAAAAAAAAGTAGGTCGCACATCAGCAATGAAAATGGCTTCGGGGAGGGGGTTGGATTTTTGACACCTTCACCAACCCGGTACCCACAGCCATTTGGTAGGTCGATGGATTTTCCCGTTGGACTTTTAGTAGAGGAAAAACGTGACTTCAAAAAGTGCGGTGGCGCCGAACTTGGGCCAACTGATTTTTCTGGCGGGTGGGGGTGCCTCGTGCTGTGAGGATTGCAGTATTATTTTCCGGCAGTTCATCGATGTCGCTTCGCCAAGGCGTGACTGGTTGACGGAAATGCCGTGGACGTCGCCTTTTGTGAAACGTTGATTCGAAATGGAAGTTCCGAATGGGCGCCTCGGAGCAGAGCCCCGTGCAGCGTAGCCAGGAAAAGCCATTAAAAAACACGAACACGGGCGGCGCAGATAATCTTGCTGGGGCTGTAAAATTTACATTTCACCGGCGAACGTACGCGAACGCGTTGTTGGTTGTGGGTTCCCCCCATTTTCGAACGAGCTTTTCCGCTGCCATTTGGTGCCATTTGGCGTGGCGAAAGGGTGAGAAAAATGTGTGCCCAAGTTTCACTCACTAACTGTCGGTAAAAGTTTCCACCCAGAAGTCGACAGTGTGCGAAATGGCGACTTATACAAGCAGGATGCGGAAGGTGAATGCGTTCACACTGGACGGCATGAGAAACATATACATGTTAAGTTCGCTTGACGATTCGAGTTTGGTTTCTAATCCAGTGGGTGGAATGTTTTCGTTCCCCCAAAAACGACCAAATCATTTGTTGTCACGGGAAAGCATCCGGAGCACGGGACGGTCTGGGAAAAGACTTTCGACAAGTTTCCCCCCAACCGAAGTGGGTCCCGAAAGCTCCGAGACGCTGGGAACATTAGGGGGCTGCTTCGATTGCGATTACTTTTCCGTGAAACAGGGATATTACCCACATGGAAGGAAAATGAATGGCAATCGGAATCGTGGTAGGCACGTTTGGTAATAAAATGTACCAAATGGTGGAAATATGATGTCGATTGCCCGTGTCAAGCGGGACTGGCTGTACGTCAGCAGAAGCAGTGGTGCAGTTGCTTATATCACGCGTTTTCGCCTTCGCCGTTCTCCTCCATGGAAAACGAATGATGGAAACTGCGTTCCCAGGTAAATCAGATGTGTGCGTGATTGCGGAGGGCAAAAAGTTGATATGCTGGCGCTGAACTTGCTTTGTAGGATACTCTTTTTTACGTGAGCAAAAGTAAGCTTGATTTTACCGACATTTCCCCATTTCTCACTTTGTGTGAAATTTTCTAAACTCCGTGGCCGGCGATACAGAAAAAAGTGCAGAAACGACCAGCGTCGGTAGGAAAGGCACGAGTTTGTGCAAACTTTGGCTGTGGATTATACCGTTTTATTATTTCGCATTTTCCGTAGCCCCGTTTCCTCGCGGTTTGTGTGTCGTGAGCGTGTGGTCCCCTGCAATTGGGCGTAAAGTTTTTCTTTTTTTTTTTTGTTGGACACACTCGTCTGTATGTGGGTCTGTTTGTGGTATGGGTCCACGCTCTGGAAGGATCCGCGGGAATGTGGTTTTGGTGGGGCTTGTGCAGTCGCGAGGGACGGTACTAAACCATAAACGTGCACTTAAAATGTGCGGTTATAAACAACGCTTGTGGAGCTAAGCTGGATTACGTCTAATTGGTTTACAAATAAGAATTTTTCTGCAACGCTTCGGTGCGGCTGGATTTTGAGTGTTACTTTTTATGGTGAGTTGAATTTCAAACTGATTCGATTGCGCATTCGGCAAGGAAGTGATCCGCATGGTGCGAGGATGTTTGTGTTAAGCAGTTGAAGCGATGATACTCTAGAGACAGTTTACATTTATATTGTAAGGTAGAAATTGCGATAGCTGGAGTAAGGAAGGGCGAATCGTTCTCCTGCACAGTTTTATACTTTAAGCTGATTGCTTGTTAAGTTTAAGTCCCTGTAACGGAACCAATTTCATCGAACTCAACGTTAAGAATAGAATTACTTTGTTGTAAATTATATATATATATATATATATATATATATATAGTTATGTATGATCATACCAACGATCGGATGTTGCGTCGCACCGGAGAGCGACGCGACTGTACGACGAGATGT
>JAOEFI010000003.1:19292516-19303983 GCA_034621735.1 Anopheles plumbeus
TATATGTAAAAAAAGAAGGTTATCTGCATTAATTTCCTCCAACATCTGATCCAGCAAAGCTGTTTCTTGAGCGTGCTCGGAAAAGACGACCGTTACAAAGGAATCCGAGTTCATGATAAAGTTCTCGTGGCAGCCCATCAAATGCAGACTGTTCAGGGATTCACCTTAAGAACTACATCTTGAGAAATGCTCGTATCGCATTCCGACAAGCACCTCTGTTGCTCTTCGAGGACTTGGCGGGGCAAAGGACTGCTGAAGGATATGCTGCGTGAAAAGGGGTGGGGGTTATGAAAACTTGTCGAACTTGTTGCCACCGTTGCTGCTGCTGCTGCGGACGCATTGCACCGACGTTAGCTTCGGAATGTATACATGTGCTTGTAATACGACCGAAGTTATATCTAAGTGGAAATGTTGCTACCGGGATATCTTTTGTCACATGCCGGTAGACCTTTCGACTTGCACCGTGTTGTGTAACAAGTTACCAGGGGGAAAAAAACATTCACTTCAGTAGCTTCTCTCAGGGTAGGGTGCGTCACAGCTACTCCGGAAGTTTGTCTGCGCGGCTGTTTTCGCTCGTGTAAGCATCGCCTTATCGGGCTTCCTTCCGTCGCCAGCGGACGTGGGGGGCAGTTCCGACGGAAAGTTTGCAATATATTTTCCGTCGAACCGTTTATGAGACTCCACGGGAAAGTCTTGTGCCAGTCGGTTGCCAATAATGACACAGTGAGACACATGTTTGTAAGTGACTCATCGTTCCAATCGTTGGCATGATGGTTAATGTAATCCTTTACAACAAAGTGTTCAGTTAATAAAAACTATTATTGCCGTTAGAAAGTATCGAGTGATCGATTTCATTTCCGACATCCAATGAATCCGTGTTAGGTAAAAGAAGTCTAAATGTTACTGTTTTTCCGTAGTTTTATTTTAAGAAAAAGGACCCGAATACATTTTCGATACAGTAATTGAAAGTATAGTATTGTGGAACCATAACCTTTCGCCTGCATAAAGTTTACTATGTCATCATTGTTGAAAAGGCAGAACAGTTGAATGAAACTGCCGACAAGGATTGGGTAAACGATTATTAGATTCCAACGGCAACGGAAATATAGACGAACATCGCTCCTTTACAATGTAGAGTCCAGTGAGGAAGCCTCTTCAGGAAGCCAAAGGGCGACCCACTCGTCGCGGGGTGGCTTTTGTGAGTTTCGCATGAAACCCACGTGAACCCGGTGCACCCAAGTGGTAGGGTGGGCGTGTAATTAAATTTGTCGAAACTTTGACAACCTACCCTACGCCCTGTGATAGTATGCTGTGGTCTTTATTTGCGCGTCTTCGCGGCACCGTGCACCATCCGCAACGACGACTCGCCTCCCCTGTTAAGACATTAAAATGCGCCAATGTGAAGGATTACCTGGCGTGTACCTGCCGGCTGCCTTAGAGGGTGGGCCCACCTCGCCTCGCCGGGATGCTTATTTGTTTCGAAACGGGATTATAAAAATGAGATCCATCGCGCGAAGGGAGAACGTGTCGTCGTCGTCGTCGTCGTACGTCGAAGGGCGAATGGTTTTTGGAGCAGTGTGCTGCTGCGAAAGTGTGGAGTGATGAAGTAGAATTTAATTAAAAAGACATGATAACAAAGTTTTAACGGCCGCTGGAATCGGGTCGTTGGTAGATAGTTGTATTTTATGATGATTTGAATTTGCCTTTTAATGGGAATACTTTTAAGCTTATTGTAGTGTTGCCCTTTTGGTGCGGGAGGAGAAAGCAGCTTTCACACAGAAGCATAAGTTCTTTCATAAGGTATTTTTGTGCCACACGCCAGCGAAAGTGAAACAACATAAACTGTTCCGTGTAATCGTCCAACGAAAGTCTACTGTTTACGGACAAGCTTTTTAATGGATCCGATTAAAGATTGGTATTGGGAAATGGGGTGGTATTTCGTTCGAGGGAGCTGGCAGATTATCAGACATTGTTGCTGCAGGATGCAGATGAGCTATTGTAAAAGCTATCCATCATCTTCCCGCTTGAGGGTGCGTCCAGCAGCTCGTTAGAATGGGAATTGGACCACTGACCGAGTTAATTATTTATGCAGCGCATCACATCTGTTCGTGACACAATTAGCCGATGCAGCCTAACCGCCGGCTCCACCGGGAAGGGCCCGGTTATCGACCCCACTGCTAGTTGCAGTCCATCATCTTGTGGTCATCTAATTCATCGTGTCTTGGTTTGGGAAGAGCTGGCCCGAGCGCCATGCTTCCGGTGTCGCTTCCGCAGTTCCCTTACACCGAGTGTAACAATCTCGGTCTGAATTATGGTTTTCCCGGACAGCTGGGATTAGTTGGTAGGCCGTGTGTCGTCCTGTCGGTTTAATGTCCTTGCCTCCCGCGTTGCACTGCAGCAAAACGGAACCCGCAGCACGTTGAAGGGCCCCATATTGGCCTGGCTTGTTCCCCCCGGGGGGGAAAACCGGACACCGAACGGAGTTTGAGGAAGCAAAACATAGACCCACACACACACACACACAAAGAAACAAGAAAACAATACGAATGTTTCCCACAACACAACGGTCCCCCTGTTCCAGCGGGTAGGGGTGTGTTTTCTTACATGCCGCTGTACCAGTAGCCCCCGGTCGGTGGGTAGCTTGCTGGCAGCGTTTCCTTACGGCCCGACAAGGTCAATCCCGGGGGCGATTTCCCCGGCGATGACGATGCCAATGACGATGACGACAAACCGGCAGCAGTAACATTGGCATATGCTTCGGGTTCGTTATTTATTCAGTTTCGGTTCCCAGTGCCGGTGGAAATGAACTCCTCCGGAATGCTCCCCCGGGGGAAATCCAGAGCGGGTAGGGTTTGGCAGGTGGTGGTGTGTGTGGTGCCCGTTTGGTCCACATACACACCGCTACCATCTGACAGGGATAGGGGACAAGGTATCCTTTTCTATGCGCCACCCCTGTGTCGCAATATTAGCAGTAGTAGTAGTAGTAGTAGTAGTGGCCGTAGTTGGTGGTAGTAGTGGTGGTGTTGTTAGTAAGAGTAGCTACAGCATTGCCACCGGGGTCCAGGGGAAAGGTTTAATGAAAATATGTTTATGTATGCTCGCTAGTCCGGTTCGATGTGCGATCGACGATGGCGGCCGGTTGGGTGGGTGGTGCAAAAAGACCCCGAAGAGGGGTAGGGGAAAACCCTGCGGGCAGCAGCCGAGCAGCAGCAGCAGCAGAAGAAAGTGCCGGAGATGGTTGTTTTGCTCTTCCGCTCCTATGTCCTCGGGCAAGAAGGGCAACACAATGGCTATTCTGTTGTCCTAGTTTCGAGAAGCCAACCAGCGCGAACGACATGAGCTGCTACCGCCCTAGGGCCTCCGTGTTACCGGCCTAACCAGGGACGACCTGGGAAGGGCGGAACGAAGGAGGGGGTGAGACGAGTAAATATCCTTATCAATTATGAATGACGGTAGGTCTGCGCACGCTGCACAACGACAATGGCTGCCGGGCAGGAATGTTTTTTTTCTGAACAAACTCGTTGCGGCCGCCACTCCTTGCAATCACTTCCCCGTTTCTCTCCACCGTTCGTTCGGATTTCAGGGTTTTGTTCCCACCCCCATTTCAGTCTCTTGCGATGATCATGCTGTTAGCAATTATAAACTGTTTGCGATTGCATTTTCCCGTCCTTCCTTGGCGTCTTTGTGCGGCTTTCTTTCTGTCGGCAGCGGAGAACTTTCTTTTAATGAGCGGGTTGCCTCCAGCTTCGACTTCTCGAGAAGAAGTCGCCATTTTCTGAAGAGCCTCCGCACGGCTTCCGTTGACTGGACGCTCCGTCGGGCTGGTTATGATTCGCTAATTTCATTACACTGTGTCGAAATGTGGAACGTTTCTGGCACCGAAACGAGGTTGATGGGTTTGCGAACGGATTACGTTCAATTTATATCAGGCGTGAGGCAGAACTAAGCCTGGGGATTTTGTTGTGGTATTCCATTATTTTCAGTAGTAGATTTTTATTATTACCACCCGAACAAAGCATTTTCAATTATTCATCCGGACCGATGGCGCAATTTGCGGCGGTGGCGTTATTTTTATCTATCCATGGAGCAAGCCCTTTGCTAATCAAAGGGTTACTGTAATCCAAGCGGGAACCATTTTCAAATCACGCCCCGAACGAACGAACATACTATGCATGCTGGATTGCGGAATTTACCACACAAACCACACACGCCGGGGGAGTTTAAGCTTGACATGGTAACCGACCGCATGCTTTGTGGCGGCAGTGTGATAATTGCAATTTTACGAGTTTTAATTGGATCGCTTCTGGTGGCGATGGCAACGCTGCTTTCCAATCCAGTTACACTTGGCTGGAACATGGTTTCACGCATTTGGTCGCGGAGTAGGGTTTTCCGTAGTTAGGGGTTGTGTTTTCCAATATAAAAACTAACTAACTCGACTGGGGAGGGTTTGGAAGTAATATTCGTTCAATTTACAAGGGGAACGTTCTTAGCGAGGGGGGAAAAGAAAAATTCCTCAGTGCAGCAATAAGTGCGCTCATTTGCTTGCACCTAATGGCTCCGGGCTAATGGCTGTGTGTCTGGCTTAATGATTTACAAGCAATAGGAAGCGCGCCCGTCGCATCGTGCCGTGAAACATCTTCAGCACATTACCGATAACCTTGGCCACGGACACGTTCACGGCGGCATCACAAAGCGATTGAATTTGTTCGAAAGTTGGACGAAAAGAGAATGTTTATGGCGTTAATGAAATTTCGCTAAGCGAAAAAATTACCCAGTAATGTTCGACGCTTAACGCCTTAATGTGCAGAGCGCGACGTAAACAAGTGTCGAAGCGGGCGGGTCGACGGTGGGTACGGTAAGCTGTTCGCCAATCTTCATCCCTTAAAGACGGTACTTCCGGTAAATTGAGTTTCTTTTTATACGTTGCATACGCGTATTTTTCCATCCCCTTCCTTCGAATGTCTATGAACATAATGGAAGGATAGCCGACGTGTCTGATGGATTCTATCCGTTGTCGCCGTGGATCCACCATCGCTGCTGGTTGAAAAGCTGTGGAAAGTATTTTAGAGTGCCCTTTGTAGGGCTTTCATCGCAACGTGCAACACATTTTGCCGGTTCTAATGGTTGTTGAAGAAAGTAAATGGTCTAAAAGTATGCACACCATGCGCCTCCATCGGTGATGGTGGAAAGCCGATGGAAAGTATTTCGAACGAGGAAAAAGACCCTTGCTGAAATAGATGTTGTTGTGCTGGTGCTTTTTACCAATAACTAAACCTTATGGAAGGTTCACGAAGAATATCTCGAACCAATTGGTTGCGGGTGAGGGTGAGACGGGGCGTTACGAAAATGCTTCTCACCCGCTGGGAGGGCTGCTTAAAAATGTGAGAAAGCGCCCATCTGGATGCCATCCAGCAGCCAGCTGCCAAAATCAAGGCTTTGGACGTCCCCTTCCGTGGGCGGCTGTTAGTTGTTGGCAATGCTTTTGAGTGAAATTTCTTGAGAATTCCGCGGCCACTGTTTACATCATCGGAAGTTGTGTTGGTTTTTTTATTTTCATCTCGGCCGCCAACGCCCGGTTTCAACGACCTCAGTTACAGGGCCGGGCGCATTTTTCGACAAATATTTTTCACGATCAACGCGTCGCACTTTTGAGAGGCCAACTCCCAATCGCTGGCGGCAGTTGCAGGCCGCTTCTCGAAGGTGGCGGCTTGTGGGGTCCCATAAGAAGAAACGGAAAATCAATATTTGTATAATACAGTTTGCGGCACGGGGAGAGTGAAATTGGCTCCCATTGGGCAGAGCTTTTGGGCGTCTAGCATTCATCTATTTGCTAGTGGCGAACGCAACACAGAGAGACCGCTAGAAATGACACCGGTTCAGGGACTAAT
This sequence comes from Anopheles plumbeus, assembly GCA_034621735.1. NCBI lineage: Eukaryota > Metazoa > Arthropoda > Insecta > Diptera > Culicidae > Anopheles > Anopheles plumbeus. Next base: position 19,298,405 of record JAOEFI010000003.1, read on the forward strand.
GCTGCCCGGCTGGTTCCCAAGGTTGTGATTATTGTTGTTTGGGAAAATATTAAACGGAATACGGTTTCGAATGTGTTCCGAGAAGTCGAGTGTTTTGGATATGTTTTCTGTTCTCTTTCTTCTTTTATTTCTGTTTTCGTTTTATTACTTTTACTGCGTCTGACGAAATGTTAAAACCATCATAGCATTGCGTCTACACTGTTCCTGTCGTGGGACTTTTCGGAACGATTTCCAAACGGCCGACAGAAGGTGTTTGTATGCTAATGGAAATGCCTTCCTGAGGAGCCTCGTTGCCCACGTTGACAAATCCCTTTTACGGGGAACTTTTGCGGTTAAAGAAGACCTTCGCCGGGAGGTCTTTTGGTGTCATTCTGTCTAAGCTCGTTGGGTTCCGGGTAACAACGGTGTAATACCGTTGGGTTTAAGTTTGAAGTTTCAGATTACAACTGGCTCGCCGGAATACTTTCGTTCACTGGAGGTTCGTTGAGGTTTCGGTGGTCTGCTAAGATGGAACAGTTAAAACCAACCAATCCAAGGACCAATATGCTTCAATTCGCCACCGACTTTGGATTTCAAATAATATTTCTCCAGGAAAACGAATAAAAAAAAACACGCTAGTATTTGGTGAACATTTCAAGCACCCATCGTGCGACATCGTATTCACTACCAAACGATGTGCAGAATATTCAATCTGATCGAATCCGCTCAGCACAAAGATTACCAACAGATTAAGGAGATTGTCCACCCTCTCGTGCCTGTTCCACGCGGTCCCTTTTACGGTTATGAAATCTTTAGCAAGAACACAACTGGCTTTCTGGAGAAGATGAAAACGTTGAAAAGGGACCTGGCGAGTGTGGCGCTGACAGGGTACGTCTTGCACGAGACGAGAATCTTGCTCCGAGGGAAAGCACGACCGGTGGGCCGCCATGTAACTTTAGGGTAAAGCTGGTTGACAGGTTTTCGACTTTTGCCCGCCAGCTAGCGCTGGCTTGCGCCGGCGAGGGGTAACAAATTGGCTTGACGAGATCCAGCAATCCGCCCGCAACCGCGGGACAATGGGCGATGGATTACCACTTTCCACGCACCGACCAAGAAAGGGAGTGCCGTGCAGCTCCGAAACGGAACTATTGTTGGAAACATTTCGTCTTGCTCCGACCGACCGACCGACTCGGGGATAATCCTTCCACGGAAAATGGTAAGAAAAGCGGAAAGATACAGATATCACGAAACGTCCTGGTGGGGGTGTGGGGGAATCGTGGCACGTGACGTGCTGGAAAATACAAACAAGGAGCCACCGGGCGAAGAAGCTTCCACAATAAAAGTGTCCGCTTAAAGGATGTACCCCTTCTCTGGGGGTAGTTGGAGCCGAGCGATGTAAGCAGGTTATGACGCTTGACGACACAGCAATCAGTTCACCGCCCCGGTCAGATACGGCGCACTGGATTTTCCACCGCCTCGTTTCCCACCGGACACGTTGATAATCCTCGATTCCATTGCGTTTGCCTGGGTCAGCCCCGCACGGAGAAGCCGGGCTATCATTCTCCCTGGGGGTGGGGGTTGGAGACAGGATCAATAGCAACAATTGCTGATGCGTCATTAACTGGCGATTGCTACTTTTATGCGATCCGCCAGGGGATGCGTGTTGGAAAGCATTTCGCGAAAATCGTATCAGCCAAGTTGAAGTGGGAATCCGTGACGGGAATGTTGCAACCCAGCACGGCTTGCATTCTCCCACGTGTAGATGTAACTGGAAGATACAGTTTAACAGAACGAATTTATCACACAAAGAACAGCCAAATTCGGTGAAAGGGAAAGACTTTATAGTTTCTTGTTGCTAGGGAATGCAAAGAACAAAGGGTCTCGAGGTAACATTTTGTTTTTTTTTAAATGTCTCAACAGGTTCGCTTTTGTCGAATGTCGAACCAACTTCACTCTTTCCCTTCTAGAACGATTGCAGTGGCATGGCGTAGTTGAGTGTCAACAACTCGGGGAGGAATATTTATTGCCGTTCTTCCTCGCCGTTTTTTTTCTCCCCCTACGCCAGCAGTGAAGCCTTTGCCAAACACACACAGTGTGGTAGAAGTTTAAGTAGAAAGTCTTGTTCCATCAGTAAACTAAGCACGAGCCATCGGGTTTCGGGTTCGAATTCCGGACACAGTTTTCCCACAGGGGGCTGGGCTTGGCGGTTCGTTCCTTTCTTTCCCATTTGGAGAAGGCGTCTGAAATGATGATTGAGTTGTAAAAAAAAAGTGCTGACGTAGGGAAGGGACATAAAACCATCCTATTTCATCGAGACCGACTTAATTAGAAAATACAGTTCACTGTCAGTTCTGGGTGTCGGGTTTGGGCTTGGTAACGGGGTATTCGGTTTAGAGCAGAGGTTTAATGATTTCAAATATAAATGTTTCCCAAAATAACTTATTGCCAATAGTCAATAATTTACGTTTCGTTTACTTTGAAACGGAGCAGACTTTAAAAAGAACCGGAAAGGAAATATCCGTATCTCGCACATAGCGCTACACTGGGGACGCGAAATTCACGTTCATTTCTCAGAGAGGTTGTTCTCGTGACTGGAATGGAACGGGGGAAAACAGAACAGCATCTGGCTGTCGGCGAGCTGGCTGCACGAACCAGACACCGATGGAAATGGATGTGACGTGAAAATAAGTTGATGTAGCCACTTTTCTTTTGCGTTCGATGGCTCGCCAACCGATAACGCCAACCGGTACGTTCTGTGACGCCTGGTGACAAGTGCGTGGCCTAGGGGAGGGGAAAGAAATTCATATCCCTCCGAACACGTCCCAGGTAAGGTGGGCGGATGGGTGGGTTGGGGAAAGGCGTACAAGACAGTTAAACAGGATTATTGGATCCTCGGCGCTCGATCGGGGCGCGCCCATTTCCGCACGGATTTCATCATTCAATTCCGTCCCGTCGGTGTTTCGGATCCCGTTCCGAACGAAGTAACGACGAGATAACGTGATCTGATCTGAAGCCCATTTCCATCCGCTCGCAAGGATACGCCCGGTCCTGGCGGAGCGTGACCGGCTCGGCAGTGATTGCGAGTGCGACGCGAACCTCGACTTTGTCACGGCAGACAACTGGCCTGCCGAAGCTGGCGACAATCACATCCGTAATGGTACGGTGCAGTAGTATGCCACTCACGTACCCCCGGGTTTCGCGAGCATCGAAAGATGGCGTCCACGTCGTCGTCGTCGTCGTCGTCGTCGCGGGTTGCTTTGGTAGAAGAAAACACAAAGCTTTCATTCCGCGCCGAGCACACCGTTGCGTGGCTAAGCGATTTAGGGTGGGGGCTCGATGGGTGGAAAATGCCGCGCGAAAATCCCCTACATCCTGACGTGGCGAACGGACTCGAACGGCCTCGGGGCCCTCCCCAAGGATGGGCAGATATCGGACGAAGTTCCGTCACCCATCTTCCATCACTTCACCTCTTTTCCTGTTGGGAGCGTTGTTGCGAAATTGGCTAATGAAAAATTTATTAAAATTAAAATTCATAACTACCACCGTTGAATGTGATTACGTTGCTTGACGTCGGTGGAACAGACGAGAGACAATGCGAAGCGTGTGGATCCACCCTCCACCGGCCGGGGGCGAAGAATCTTTCCGCGATCGGAATGCCCAAAAGGATCATTCCTGGAGATCCTCGAGCGCAAATGTTTGTGCGCAAATGTTTCTGCTAGCTTTCGAGTTCCGAGGAAATTTTTGTGAGTTTTTCTCGTTTTGTTTTTTTATTTTTGGGAGATATTTCTTCGACTCGTCTTGTTCGCCAAAAAGCTATCCGTGGCGCTCCTCATCAAGCGGCGGCGTAGAAGGACGACATTTTCTGGCTTTCACCTTGCTGTTGGGAAAGATTTTTCCGCGAAACCAAAACCGTGTCCCTTCGTCGGAATCCATCAGTTGCAGGTGGACCGGACCGGACGAGATTTATTATGAGTATTTCTCACGCTGGCTTAGATTTATCGGTTTCGCGGGATTGGAACTTAAACCCCGGCTTCTGTCTTTTGCACCGGTGGGAGCAAAAAAATTGCCTCTTTTCTGTTTTCAGCCAAATGAATTCTTTGCAACTTTTTCCGCATCACTTTTCCAACTGCTCTTTAGCGACCGATGACAGGAACTAAAGATGTTGAACTACAATCATTTGGTTTTCTAATATAGCTTCTTGGAGGGAACGAATATATCAATTCAAATTATGTATATCAATTTAAACAAACCGGTGGACTAGTTTTGCCGTGTATTATGTAACAAACAAAAATAGCTTCCAAAATTATGTAAGACGTTTCCAAAGGACACTTTGACATTGCTGGTTTGGAATATCTATCTGCTGCTATCTTTTTTTTTTTTCATTTCGCCGACAAAATCTCAAGCGAAAAAGAAACACGATGCGATAAATAGCACTTGTCGGAGAAAAGCGATCATTAGCAGCGAGCAAGGAGTCCATCAGTCGTCCTCCTGATGGTGATAGCAGCCGTCAAATGCTGTCGATTTTCCGGCACAAAATCTATGACCCATCGTGGAGGATGATGCAAACGATGAACCGACATCGGAAAGATGTTTTTGCTGCATTCTTCTCGGAAGAATCGTCGGGCGAGCTAACAAGCACCTGGAGCACAACTGTGTGCCACTTACCACCACTACCAAGGCCCCTCCTTTCGGCCTCATTCCTCCCTGCGATGCTGCGCGCCACGACACGGCTAATAATAATCCTATCATAAGCCATTCTGTGCCAATATCCTTCCCGAAAAAGGCTTCACAGCGGCGTGTTTGTCACTCCGAGCGCCTTCCCTTGGGGTGGGCAGGTGGACGTTGCCGAGTGAACCGTTTACGTGTGTCGACACGTGGGTGGGTGGGTGGGTGGTATGGTGGTGCGCCCGCTCGGTGCTGCTTTGTCACCGTCAGGGCGTCCCAGCAGAAGATGTATGTGGCTGTCATGTATCAGCCGTCCCTGCCAGGGATGGGAATAAATTTAGCAGCCGCCCGTTCGTGGCCCGCTTCGACCGGGAAGCCATCGGCCGCCTCCGGTCTGCTAGCCTCCGGGCGTCATTTCCTGTACCCGTTGGCAATTTTGGCGTGAAGATGACAACATCATTATTTTCATATTATCATCCACACATCGCAGCCCGCGCGTCCCGCAGGCCCTCGCTCCCGGAGCGTGTGGAGTGAAGTCGTTGTGAGCCCACCCAACCGGAAGGAACCCCCACCCCTTGCAAGATGTTGACTTTGCACGGGGGAAAGTGTTGATGTACTTTCCCGTACAGCATTCTCCGTCGGTATATCGCACATTGGTGGCGTATCTTGCAACATCCATGCTCGCTTCAGTGTACACCCTGAAGTGGGGGGGGGGGGATGTTGGTATCTCGGGACAGTTTTAGTTATTTCTTGTACTCTCGGTTCGAACCGAGGCGGGAACTCTGATCCTCTGAGGACACATCTAGTGGAAAGCTTGAACCTCGAAGGTTGTTGATGTGCCAAAATGATGTATCATAGCTCATGTAGCGAAGGTTAAAAATGTTATGCCGTCCGTTAACTTTCGATGATATTCTTATGCAAGGGCTTTTGCGTGT
>JAOEFI010000003.1:19304083-19316902 GCA_034621735.1 Anopheles plumbeus
CGTCCATGATTGTAGTTCATTTTTCATGATGCAATTACCTGCAATGGTTGAAAACGGGTCCATATGGTCGATATGCATATGGCTTCAGCTAGACCTCCAATGTTTCCCGATTTCCGTTCCAACTTCTTACCCCACATCTCAACGTTTTCCCCTTCCGTTTACTGCAATCAAACATTGTCCACGGTCTCCACGACTGCACGACGACCGGGGTTTTCCACTCGACCGGTCCTACTCTCGGAACGGAACATTGTTTGCATCGCTTGTTTTCCGCTCGATGGGGCGGTCATCCACAGTCAAATAATCACCCCACCGGCATTCCGAACCGGACGAGGTTGCAACCCTCCCGTGTCAGTGCAGTGATTGCACAGTGAAGCGGTGAATTGTTGTGCTGATTCCAAAACTGGTGTGCCCTGGTGCTCCGTTCGACCGGTGATTTCCCGGGATTCACGGATGCGGTCCAACTCACCCCCCAGTAGCCCACAGAAAACTGTGCCATTCCGTTCGCTGGCTGTTGTCGACTTGAGACTTGACCTTTTCGGGGCAGCAGGCCTTTCCACCGGGGCACCCACGACGGGCACGTCGCCGGCGGGATTGTAAAAGTATTTTATAAATTTGATCGTTATGCAAACTTGGCAAGCGAAGCTCGCCCCTCGTCGCCGTGACCCCGCATTGGGACCCCGCAGTAGGTCACTTCCGCTTGAACGCTGGCTGTCTTCGAGCGAGCCCCTGTCACAGGCCGGTGGATGCCGGTGCCGCGCCGTGTTGGTGGTGGCTTTCAATTCCAATTTGACCGCAAGCGGTTTTGTTCTCCTCCCGTCGGCCAGCCCAGCCGTGGCCCTCCCACCCCCACCCACGGGCACCGCAACATAACAGTTCTTGGCACAAAACACATAATTCATTGTTCATTCCCCGAGGGGTTTTTCGCAGTCGTTGAAATGTTCCACGGCGAAGAGAAAGAGAGCAAGTGGAAGGTAAAATAGCTGTTCCTATTGTTTTTTTTTGCTCAGAAACCGAACAAGAAGACGATGAATTCCCTGGCTGGTGGAAGGTTTTGTAAACTTATTGCGATTGTTTTGTTTTCTTTCATTCTTCTCCTCTTGACGTCAAGACATCCGTCCTACAACCCGCGTTTCAAGAAAGGGCCGCACACGTTGGACGAGGAAATAAGCCACCCTTGAATTATATGTGGCACCGTACTGTCGTGAGGACGCTTGGGAAGCCAGAGATACGTGCCCCCCAAACGTGTGTTTGTAAATGAAATGGCTGATTTGTGGAAAGGAAATCATTTCGTTAACTAAGACCTATGGTTCCGCTTTTTAATTCAGTGGTGCGTTGTTGTACACGAAGAACATATAGCTGGAAATTAGAGTTTAAGTATTTTGTTATTTCTATGATATTTTAGTCAAAAATATGTGTATTGTAAAACCATTAATTAGGACGTTTCTTTATGTTTTAAATTACATTTAAAAGAGCTTTAAAGAACTTGAAAAAGTGACCATTTAGCCAACACATTCTCGCAGGCATGGTTTTTCCGATGCCGAAGGTTTAATGACCTTACCCTGATCTCGTTTTGGGGCGAGAAGGCAACACTCAGCAGTTCATTTAATCGCCCAACAGTCCAATAGGATTCCCCGGTGCCCGGTGTGAGTCTGTGGGAGTGCCAGGATACGGTCCGTATGCTCGCGGTCGGAATGAGTGTAGCTAATAATGTCTCCCCGAGGACGGCGGCCGAGCGAAGATGGCACTTTGCCGATGTGTGGCTAAGAAATGCTACCGGGGTTCCATTGTTCCGTTCCGGTCCCGGGCGTGCCATGGCGACACATTAACTCCCGGCGTCCTGTACCGGCCTTTCCCTGCGGACCGTTGTTTCGGTGTGTGGTTTACAGAAACAGCCAGCATGACACTTTCAGCCAGCACCGAAGGTGGGAGACACCGAGTCCGGAAGCAACCGGAATGGAATGTAATTTACATGCTTTACCAACAGACCGTAAAGTGACCGTACCGTCGTCCCGGGCTGTTAGTTTTGTGGTGAACATGTGCAGAGACGTATTGACGTACACCGCACGACCGTGGGCGTTGTCTCTCTAGAACACGTCGGAGTTCTGGTGTCGATTGGATGTTGGAATCGATTTATCTGGAGAAGTGTATCAATCGGAAAGAAACTCATCGGAACGGAGTCGTACACACTCAGAACAGACGAGGACACTCGTCTCTTCGAGAGACAGCTCCCGATCGATGAACGACCGTTTGATAGTAATGAATGAAAATCTACTGATTCCGGTCGACGCCTGACGCAAATTATCCTTTTTGATCGCCCGCCCCCGCATCTCGGAAGACAATGGCCGGCGGAAGTGTTCTGGTCGACAATTTAGAGCAACATTAACGGGCGTCCGCTTTTTCCGCTGTCCCGCTCGATCAGCAACCGTGCACGATCCATCATCATCTTCCCGCTTTCCTGGACTGGGGGCAATAAATCACAGTGCAAACGGCTTTGGGCCAGTCTCATAAATCTATAGTCTAGCGTGTTCCGAATTGCCTACCGAGGCACCCGGGTGCCTTCCCAAAAGGGGCGCTTCGCGTAAGTGGGAAAGCCTGACCGACCCATCCAGCCGACCTTGATAAGATATTAGTTTCCTCCAGAAGCAACCGGAACAAATCTATCGTTTACCGGGCCCGGCTGGGACGGAGTAAAGTTTCGAGTTTCGTTGCCTTTACGGTGACCGAATTGACACTTGAAGAGGGACGGCTTCGTTAACCCCAACACTTCGAGACTTATCGAGCCTTCTGAAGTGTTGCCAAATCGCATAACAAGCTTTCCTTTGTGTGTGTGTGTGTGTGTGTTTTGAAGCTCTGTAAGACTCGAGAAGGTTGTCCCCCCCGTGGACAGTGGGAAGTGGGGTGCATAAATTTTCATCCCCCTTCTCCCCTCCCACTGGGTTGTGACTCTGATTGAGATTAATCGAAACAAATGTGTGTTCCGGTGTGATTGGAGTTACAATTTCGCTCGATTCGGCAAACACGCAGTCCGGCGGACGCTCGAAATCGAATAAAATCGAGAACCGGTGACGAAGATGTATGCGCGAATGGCGCAAACGGTCCCAAATGTGTCTGCCGGTAGGACGAAGAATCGTTGGGCCTTTTCGGTGGGGAATATCACGTTACTCCAGCAGAGTGTGCCAACGGAGTGAGCACGGGGAGTCGTCGTTGTTATTGGCCATCGTTATTGGCTCGACTGTTACCGAAACAACGATCGAACTCCGATCATTTCGCATTCGTTCCCAAAGCACGTATCCTCGAGGTCAGTGGGTGGGACACTATGGGTGGATGCCCTGGGAAATTTGGCCAATAATTGTCAGACTTTCTTCAATTGGGAGATCCGTCCTGAAAATTATTAGTTGACTCGTTTGGAGTTTCTGGAACATATGAACTATGTTTTTATTATAACTGAAACACTCTTTCCTTCGACCTTATCATGCTGGAGAGTTGAGTTTTTTATCCTACTGTCCAAGACAAGAGCATCCCTCGGCCACCGTTCGGGAATTCTTCAATTTAAAGGACCACTTTCAAGAACCGCCTGAAGGCCCTTCATTGATTCATTAGCCCTCCAACTACGAGGCCAAAACCCTCGAGAAAGCGATCCACAGCCAAAGGCATAGGATTCATCAAATATTTATCGGAATGCTTGCGAAAATATCCTTCCCGTCCCGCTCTTCGCAGTGACCAATACCGGCGGGGGAACACTTTGCTTTGGCGCTATAGTTTTCGGGTGCGTTTTTTTTGTTGACCTTCCTCTATAGCTGCTCTTGAGCTACCGCGGAACCCACCGGTCTGATCGACGATATAAATCGCTACCTCGGCACGCCACGAAGGGGCCGCACTTCGTAACATCCGCATTGTTCCGGCCGTCTGGTGGCTGGCAAAAGGGCCCGAACACCGAACGGCAACGAGTGGCCCGGGGCTGGCCGGAAGGTGGTGTGGTTGCGCTAAGTGCTACTTGATGGACTACGCGCAGAGTCAACATTTGTGTAGGACGCGGCGTGGAAGCAGGATACAGAAAGCTACTTGCGGTTCTCGAGTTGTTTAGCCGGCCCTTTAGGGAAAGATGGATTGTTGACGCTGGGGAATCATGTGCATCGGCGTCGGGAAGGGAAAGGTGGGCCGCCGAAGGCGAAAGAGAACGAAGGAAAAAAAAAACGCCACCGTCTATCGAGGGATAGATAACCAGCTGTGTTGATTGATGAATGCCTCGCTCGGAAACACAGCAGGCGGAGACGTGCGTTGGTTGAACGATTTTTGACGAACGCGTCGGAGTAAAGTTCAAGGACCCGCCCAAGGAGCGCCAGCCAAAGGATGGCTTTCGGCGCAAAAAGTTTCGCGTGAGTGATTAAGTGCTTTAAGTTCGCCGATGTTTGCCAGCTTCGGCTGAGTATATAGATTACTGGCCGCCGAGGGGGGATAATTGATTGAAAGCAAAATTAAAGATGGTCGCCCGTGGAGTATGTGGTCCAATTAAGTCCTACTTGAATTAAATTGTACTTTTTCACGCCGAAAACTTCACCGACCCCACAACGGTGCGCCGGATGGGAAAACTTCGGGGGTTACCGTATCCCCGGGGGAGCGATTTATCAAACACCATTCGTCTCGAGTGTCGAGCTTATCGTTGCGGGGTTCTCTTCAGCCAAAGGGGTTTCTTTCTTCTAGTGCCGGCGTTACGACGCAGCGGACGCACCCGAATTGGCGAACATCCTTTTTGGGGCGACCGGTTTGATTAGGGTTTTATAGTGCTCCAGATAACGGTCGTCTCCAGTGTGTGAGGGGTCGGGCTTTGTGTGTACCAGACCGCTTCCGACACATCCTGGAACTCACATGGTATAGAGATAGAGATAGAGAGAGAGAGAGAGAGAGACTACAAATTTGGTGCCATTTTGCCGATCGTGATAGTGCCGGTGACCCTTTGACTTCATGGTTCGGGAACGGGTCACTCTGGACTGCCAGGCTTCACCTGGTTACTCCTCGGCGTGTTCCCCCGTGGGGTGGTTCTTTTGGACACTCTTTTTCTAACGGGCACCGAGTAAATCCAAGGCCTGCTGTGGGTTTGTGTGTTTCGGTGTCGACCGTGATACTTCGTCCTGGAATGTCATCGTCCGGAGTGGGGCTCTATGCGATCGATCGATCGGAGGAATCGATGGTGTCATTCATCATTTTATCGTGCGAGTGTCAACACACGCAGATGGCACCACAAAACAGGTACCATTTGATCCTGATGGATATAAATGAAAGGAATTCGACCATTTTCGACCGATTCATTCCCCCACGAGCCAGAGAAAGGAAAGTGTTCCGGGGCGGTCCTCGGGGGGAATCAACTGTAAAAGGACCGAGGACCTTGTTGTACTGTAGATGATATTCATAACAGTCATTTCAACATTTACATACATACTTCCAACATAAACATTTCGTTCAAAGTCGTAAAAGTTACATCCACGAGCAGAAAAGTACTTTTGAAATCTCCCCCCCACTAGTTCCGGATGGTTTCGGTTACGATTTGTTGGCCTTTGTAATTAAGACCATCGACGTAGGGGTCGGCAGGTTTGTGGGAAGCGTGCAAGAAGGTGTGGTGTGTAAAACTTTTGGCCGGGATGTGCTGGGAGACAAGGATATGTTCGTAGTTGGCCTACAAAAAGGTTGGTTTCACGGTTTTTGTTAATATTTAAACATTTTCCTTCCAATTTCGCTGCTGAGAAAAACCTACCCACCGGCAACTAGTTTCTGCAGTGTGCAACCCTCGATGGTTTGTGGGTTTGTGGGGTTGGTGAAAAAAGAGGAAGTTAGATGGACGAGCTGAACTCGCACGACGATCGTTCATTGGCTGTAATTCTCGATGGAGCATGAAGGGAAACATAAAACACGCCGTACACATGTTCGCTGCATTTTAGCTGATGAGATTTTTTAATACACGTACATTACACACATTTGCTTTTCCCTTCCATCTCATTTCGCCCGTTTTGACCCATGGCAGTGGTTTATGCATGCCAGAAACAACGAATGGTATCCGGACGGCCTCGGTTCGGGTCTGCGAATCGTTTCCATGTGGACGATGGGCGGAAAGGTGGATCCGGTTTCTTTTTCACTGTCCCCCATTTGTGGGAAAAAAAAACTCCATCTGATGGAAAGTTATACATCTGAATGATGTATTTTTCCATGCCGGCGATCCACCGACGCTCTGAATAGTGGCCCCACTTTGTGCCGGAAAAGGTTGGAGTTTGCCGAAAGTTGAACGTAAGTCTTCCGCAAAAGGGCAGAAAGAGAGAGAGAGAGAAAAAAGAAGAAAAGCTCAAATCTCCGAATGAAATTAAGTGTGTAAGCGAATCCGGAAGACAACAAGAGATTGTTTCATTTAATATACTGCATAATTTGTGCGTTTCGCACAGGGCCAGAGCAAGATGAATCAAGGCCGTGGAACTGAACTTTGCCCGGGGTTTGCTTTACGGCCGGAAAACTTCGGTGCAGCGCGTTGTTTTGCCATTTAAAGTATGATTCAAGGGAATAATCGTACAACCGAAAACTGGGCCCTACGGTGGTAGTAGGCGTCGTCGTCGTACTCGTTGGCTTGGAGGGCGAAACTGCGTTGGTGCAATGAAACGAAACGAAGCGGAACGAAAGTTCAGCCAGACGAGTGATGATGAAAGTTTGTGACAGATTTTTAATTGAAAACCTGTGGTTTTCCTACGGGCCCAGTTCGGTTGGGGTTCGTTTGCGGCAGCGTAGTTTGTGGGGGGTGGTTGCGAAAAGTTGGCCGCGTCATTTTGACAATCGTAGATTGAATATATTTGAAATTCTTTTTGTCTTCCACGTCCGGCGGAGTGTCCGGGCGATAGAGTTTTGGCCCGCTTGGTGCTAATGTGCCGGTAGGTAAAACCATTCGCTGGATCCTAAGTGGATTTTGGATTTAGAATAAGTTTGGTTTGATTGATGGTAGAAGTTGTTTATTACTTCTAAGAATATGGTGTTTGTTAGAGGATTTTCATATCAAAACAGAAAGCTACCCCAGAGTCCATGTTGCGGTGCGACTTGTTGTGAACTATTTTCGAAATTCAATTATTGTATTATGAAATTGATTTAAATTTAGGACACCGACAAAAGTTACTCGAAAAAGGCTTCCAATAGAGACTACGTAAATGTATTCTTTTTAGACAAGAATATTTATCATTTTGTATAGAAATTAATCATTTTAAAATACTCCATTGCTTTATGTTCAAACTCGACACTAAATCGAGAGTTTTCATTATTGTATCGTCCCATGGAAACCATGTTTCATTGTCTCATGCAGGATCGTCCGCTAAATTTGATTGTTTGGTTGAACGAGTCGCCCTTCTAACGGCTCCGAGTCACCTCTACTCTGCCTCGCGTCAGACCCGTAATTTATTCCGCACGGCCGGTCGGTGGTAGCACGCAAAAAGGATATGAATATTTCATCGGTAACGACACGCCTGAGCGGGCGCCGGGCTCTGAAAGCATCCACCAAAGCAGTGGCATCCTCGCGTCCTTCACGCACCTGAGCAAAGGATTATTTATCAACAGGAATGGCTCGTTGATGTTAAGTCGCCGGGCGATGATTCGTCTGTTGTTTCATCACCAGAGCAATGCCAAAACATTCCCACTGTCTTCGGAAGCGTGAGAAGGAATGGCGCAATCATATCCTGCCGTTGATAGCCACTCACGGGGGTGAATTTAATAGGACACCTTGATTTCGATGGTGCAGAGCTGTATCCTTACGGTTCCGGAAAGCGTTGTTGAAATTCATGGTAAATTGTCTACCGTTTCCGTTCGGTTTCAAGTCCATCACAGTACCCCTAATTGTGGCGCAACAATGCGTGGCAATGTTCCGTGGCTTGCATGGAAACGCCTGCAAATGACGGCAACAAATTTGTATTACAGCTTCGAGGCACCGATGAGCTTTAGTCGAGAATGGCACACGTGGCTTATGATAATGGGGGTTCAAGGATGGAAGAGTTTGAAACTGGCAGCGATACTGGGTAACGCGTCGTATGTGGAAGCCATTAGGTTGCTCGCGAACTTCCCGGAATGGCCTTCGGAGAAACGAAGAAACCACCCTGGCTTTCCACGTAGCGCGTAATGTAACGCAACGGTGGAGAAGCAAATGAAGTTTTCTCGGCACCACGTACCAGCAGGAGGATCGAGTCTAACGTTGTCCACCGACACGGACCGGGTGGGTCGGGCGGTTCCCGGTAAAGCATCTTACGATCCGTGCGTACCCGTGCATGCTAGATTAATCATCGTTTGTTGGCTCGTTGGTGGTTCTTCCCGCGTAATAGTGTGTGCAATGAGTAAGTTATGAGCCATGGAGGTAGACAAAGGAGCGTTCATTAGGAAGCCCTTTCTTTGAAGATCTGATACCGTGCCGGGACTAGCTTTTGAACGTCGAACAATGTCAGAACCAATAATCATTAGCTTTCTTCATTCGAGCTGCCACTCAACCAGACAGTTAGTAGTTATCGAAAGGAGATCCGAAAATCTCATAAGTGTCAGTCACGGTTCTCACGATTGATTGAAAAAAGTTTTCTGGAAAAACTGTACATATGATGGATCAAAAGCCGGAATATTTCAAAGGAACTATTCTGCAGTATTTTGATAGTTTGGAGGCTTTACAAAATCTTTGGATAAACTGCACACTCGAAACCAGAAACACAAACGAGAATGTTCTACTGTTTTTTTTTCCAAGACACTCTTCTAACAACTTTCGACGACGGTAAAGTACCAGAGTAACGAGTCGAGCGAGTGTGTGTGTGTGAGTGTGTTTACGTGCGACTCCACCTTTTCTCGTTACTACCAGCAAATAGCTGCAATTTTTCGCGACTTTCCTTCTACGTGGATGCCATTCTAGCGGGATGTTTCTCCGTACAGGGCTGAAAGGCGGGATGAATAACACGAAGCATCAAGTGAACTTAAGAAGGCAACCATTCAGCACAAACACTGGCGTCTTGGAAAGCTTCCCCCCCCAATGATCCCCGTTAGCGGGTGAAAAGATACGGCCACAGCCGACGACAAGCGCGAACGACTCCGCGGTGTGGAGGTGCGACCGGTGCCAGAACCGGTGAGAGAAGAAAAATGGAGCACGAAGGAACAATGAAAAGGACAATATGTTTGCTAAAATGGCGGCTTCGGTTTGAATGGAGCGGAAACGTCCCCCACACCCCTCCCCTATCCGAGCGGACGCACAGGGGATGAAACGGTTAGTGGCACGGGTTTGGGGGTGGGTTAGTGCTTGGCGACTTTACATAACGCTGGGGATGATTTTTCTTTTCTTGCGTATGTGAATAAAACATACGCGGCAGGAGTTACGTATGGCGCGGGTGGAAGTGTTTCAAAATGCCAAAGGATGAAATGCTGGTAATGCGAAAGCTTTCTAGGGGTGTGTGGTTTAGAGAAGCTAAATACTGACGTATTTGGTGACTTTCATCGGATGCAAAATGCAGCCCTTGCTCACTGTCAGACTCAGACGGCCCTATCGGTGCGCTGCCCGGGCCCCTTAAGGGTCGTATTGTTTTTGGTGCGAACATTTGAACTCGTGCACAATAAGTGCTCGTTCTCTCCGCACATTGGCGTGACAATGCAAAGCGGTATGCTTGGAAACGTTTCCACAGAAACAATGACAATATTTTGCACCTTTGTCGGCTTTGGCAGCAGGACCTCAAGAAGCAAACAGACATTCCTCGGAGGAAGCCGTTAAATGCCAAGCTCATGGAATGACTACACAGAAACAATAAACCGTATCTTGTGGACTGGATAAAGGGAACCCGAATTGGGAGGGGCCGTTTTTTGGGTGATAGGTGTTGGGTTTCAGTTCGCCCCGTTTGGTACACGAACGTCGGCATGCCTTTCGGCTCGATAAAATAACACTCGTTACCGTCGGTGTATCGATAAACTTTTATCTGTACTACCTTCTGCGAAAATTCTTCTGCCAACGATGTGGCAACTTGACACTTTGCCCGGAGAAGAATGGCTACCCATGAATCCATCGGTTCTGGCATCCCTTTTTGAGGTGGAAATTGCGTTGGACAACCGAAGAGAAAAAAAAAAGGTCCGTGGAGGAAAGGAATGAGAAAAACAACTTTTAGAGGTCCTTTTTTCCCCGAGCCCGGGATCCATCTGACGAGTTCTGACCGGGTTTTGCAAACGCTCGTTCGGGCGTGCCGTGGAATGTCGAATGGCGTGAAAAATGTTCACCAACTTGGACCACGCCCGCGGCAACCGCATTCTGTTGCGCTCAGTGAACCCTTTTTAATTTGAAACCAAACCCGTTTCATTGGTAACTGGAAACGTACAAGAAGAAGAAATGAAAGCCAGCGTGGGTGGGGCAGGAGTTTCCCGCCCCATCCCGCAATGAAGGCGCGGTTGATGTGGTTAATAAAAGGAACACAAAATAAAATCCCTCCCAACGTGGCGTAGCGAAACGGGAAAAATCGTCTCCCAAACGATTTTCCCTCGACGGCAGCAAATGTGTGATAATGTGTGGCATTTAAATCGACGAGAAAGGCGCAGTAAATATTTGCGGTCTCGAGCTACGAAAAGATCACTTTTCCGGCGCAGAAGATAGCGGAGTTAATGCGTTCACAATTCACCCACAGGAAAAGCGCCGATAAATCGCACACGTCGTCGCTAGCTCGGCTGTACCACATTTGCTTTTCCCAAAGTCGCCTAATCCAAGGCAGCGTAATTTTCGCGACGAGCAAATTGTTTCGTTTCGACAGAGTGTGTGTGTGTGTGTGGCGCAACACATGCTGTGCGGTGCCTGTTGCATTAATTGAAACCCGTCGTGCACCGCACCCCTCGACGGGGCGTCTGCTGTCGGTATTTTCCGGCCACACTACAAAAGACGGCGTGTTGATGTACGCGGTGCCCCAAATCCGCCTGGCGCCGCTTGAGCCGAGGGCTCACTTTTCAATTCGGTTTAGAATCCGATCGGGAAATTGAATAGACCCAGCCTAGCCGGCGGTGGAAATGTGTTGAGAAGGTGGGCGGGGGTTTCCCACGCCTCCTTCACCGGCACGGGCTGGTTTCCCATCTCATCACGCATGCCATCAAGCGAAATCCTTCTTGAGCCTCGCTTGTCCTTCCGCTTGGCGGCGGCCAGTAGCGAAGGAAAACAATTCCACTCCGAGCGTACGCAGCGACACCCGCCGCCTCAGCCTGCCTGCCTGCCCCTTTGCTACGTTAGACTTTGGGGATGCTGCTGAGCTTTGCTTATCTTTTGGTTTGCCTTCGGTGGTGGTTGTATGTATTACAGACCGTCCGCTTCCCCTGACGCCCTGAGATGGCGACGACGACTATGCAACGGTGGACGAATACGGCTGAACATAAATTTTGATGTAAACAAATAAAGTACGTAATCCATTTTGTTGTATGCCTCACCCATGTGGCCGGTTGGGTGCTAAGAACTGAACCGACCGGCCCATGCAAACACCATCGCTCACAGTGTCCCGTCCCGCAACGGGCAGGACAGTATATGTGCACGCGGTGGCCCAGTGCCCGTCCGCCTCCTCCTGCCGATGTTCACACTCATCCGGTTAAGCTGTGTGCCATATTTTGGCAACATTTCCTCTGCCCTGCCATCCCCGGGCGTCACCACCTTTTTCCCCATTCGGTGGGGGAATTTGTTTTTGGCGCATTGGAAGGCCGCATCCCGGAACGGCCAAAGCCGTCCATTGGCTGAAGGTACTTGAGCCAATATTTACCATCGCATTTTGAACACCTTTTGCAGCCGCGCCTAGTGACGCGGCCGGAAAAGCCCAGATACCGCCGGATAAAGCCGACGGTAATGCTCTCATATTTATGGTCGCGCTAACCTGCAGACGTTGGCACTTCTGCTCGGTGGTACACACCTGTGTGTGTGTGTGTAAGCGAGGAACCCTTTCACCATCGTCCCCTACCCACAACAACAACAACAAGGCCTTCCAATTTTTTCATTCCACCCGTTTACGACATTATGCGACGTTGGGAAACTTTTGCGCGATCAGTCACGCATAAATACGGATCCGGTTCCGATTCCGGTTGTGAACTTTATCCCGCCATCCGTGAGATGTAACATACGTTTCCCACCCAACGTTTTCGGTCGTGCGTGCGCTCGTGAAACGTAAACGGTTATTGGATCGGGTAGAAGAAGTCCTGCCGGTGGGAGTGAACTTATGGCGTGAGAAAAGTCCTCCCGATGTCGTTCCTTTCGGTTCGGGAGATTGCCAACCAGCCGTAACCGTGAATGTGTTGAGTGTATCGATTCCGGTTTTGCGCGATCCGTTAGGTAAGAATATGTCACACTCCAACTGTATCCTTTCCAGGGTGATTTAATTGTCGTAATTGCAATATTGCGGTTCGGTTTCGTTGTGGCAGATTGTTCAAGCATCGAAGGGCTACCAAACAAAGTTATCAAAAAGATATTAAATTGATAAGAGTATAGCCTTAAGTTGTTCACCTCCATAACTGTAACTTCGAATCTTAATTGGTTTGCCTCGGGGCGAAGCGAATAATGGATAACTGGTCATCGCTTGAAGCCGACTAGGCAGATCCTTTAGACTTATTGGACGATTATGAGTTATGACATCCCATCACCCCCTCCCGATATTATAATCCCAGTTTTATCAATCATCGAAAGCCGGTCGATGATTCATTTCCCCGCCGAAGGACGCTTTTTGGAGATGGCGAAAATGAGGCCACTTCTCACAAGTATCGATGCTGCTTGATGCTCCGTTCCGGCGTTCTTGGTGGAGAAGGTGGGAGCCGGCGGACAAACCCGGCTCGAAGGGG
>JAOEFI010000003.1:19317787-19342975 GCA_034621735.1 Anopheles plumbeus
CGATGCTGCTTGATGCTCCGTTCCGGCGTTCTTGGTGGAGAAGGTGGGAGCCGGCGGACAAACCCGGCTCGAAGGGGGACCACGGCCAAACACTTCTTTGGCACACTGATGCTGCTGCTGCCAAGTAACAGTTGGCATTTTCCCGGGGCCGACCCCGGGTGTAATAAAATGCTTCATAATGATGTCATAAATCTCCATAAAAGTTCAACTTCATAAAATTCAACTCATCCTTTTCAAGGGCAGAGGTGGGTGTGGCCCCTTTTTTCCGGTGCCAGTTTGCTCTACGCCCCTCCAAAACGCCCTCGCCGGACGGGAAGAAAGAATGACGGAAGGAAAGAAACGAAGGAATGTTTCGATGTTGTTCTTTGTTGTGTCGGAGTTGTAGGTCAAAGGGTTTTTCCTTCGCTCCGATATGATAAGATATTCAGTTTGGTGCATATTTTAAACCGGTGCGGTTGAAGAAAACGAACAAGAAAAAAAAAACCGGAGAATGTTTTTGGAAGAAAAAAAAACCTAAAGGTTTTTGGAGAGGGGGTTTTACGGGTGGGAAATTTTCCAGCTGATCAGAGGCCGATTGTGAAACTCGATTCGAGTTCGAGAACTCACAGAATCGTCACTTTCGTCATCGTTTCACAATACCAAAGTACTGACTCTTGTGCCAATAGAACAAGCGGCTAGTTGTGCGTATAACACGCATGGACACAAATGAACACTAATTCAACGGACAGCGACGCACAATGCACCGGTGGCCAGTTTCGCTCCAGGCACACACACAAACATATTTTCCCAATCGCAAACGTGCTCGACGGCTCGTTCGAAAACTATAAATTGACACGTAAATGTGGTTGCGAAATGCGGGCGACGTTTGTCACGGTCGGAACTGGCAGCAGGTTCTAGGTTCATCCTCGCGTGCGTGCGTCCTCGCCCGGGGGGAAATGAACATAAACCACTGAACGGTGATGGTGCACTGGGCCCCTCGGAGTTCCTAGAGCCAATTTCACGAATGTCGTCCTCTTCGGGGGCAGCCAGCAGAACACGTGTCAAGTAGACGTACTAAACATACAGCCCGGTTTACCCCGTTGGTCATTCGTCCACAAGGACTCCCCCATTCGACTGATGGGAGCAGTCATTCCGGGAGTCGGAAACGCGCACGTGTTGAAATGTGTATTTCATGAAGAAAATTGACATTTTCCCGGAAAATGTAAGGTATTAAGCCTTCCTTCGGCGTTGGTCACAATTGCAGACGTCATAAATGGTTCGGAGTGGCTTCATTCCATCGTTCTACATCGTTACGTTACGGCCGACCCCAGACTTTAAACACGAACCCGACGCTATAGTGTCCCTCTGGACCTCTTTACTGTCGCCCTGTTTTACGATGCAGCAGTCTGCCCCGGGAAAATAGAACCATTACAGTTGGGGCCAGCTACCCGCACCCGCATTGCTGCCTCTTTAATGTGTGTGTGTGCGCCTTCGTCGAGTCCCAAAGATGTTTGGGTGGGCGCTTTCGTTTTTCTTACCACACCACAGCCACGAGCCGGGTGGAATGTATTTAAATTTTAACCACCGACCTTAATAGCCTTGCATTACCTTAACATAACTGGGGGGGGAGGGGCATTGGGGCATGGATTTGCTGCTCGTTTCGCTAAGCTTTTCGGGATAATGGCTAGGGATCATCCGTCGCTAAAACATTGATGTCATAATTGCATTTTTTATTAGTCTCGCATGCCGTCTAATGGGATTGGCGGGGACGATTGCTCGTACCCACGACGGGGCACGAAGAATGGAAACTAAATTGGATTACTTAGTGAAACGATAATGTGAGCAGTTTACAAACTTTTCTTTTGTCCGCCCATACACTCTTTAAAGTTAAACTCATTTCCTGTATGGCACACTTTGGCCACTCTGGAAAATGTTTTGTGGATTATGGTGAGCTTTAGGAATATGTTTTGTGGGGTTAAACATTCTAGACATTCTCCCCATTCTGTCAAAATAAAAAAAAATAAAAAAAATACCCATGCCAAAGATCAAACATCTCGGATTTTTGGTTTTGTTTTCCTACCAACGTCTTCGCTGTAGGAAAGGAATCTTCTTTAAACCTAAAAGAGGGGGCCACCCGCGGAGAAAGGACAGCCGGAGCAATGACAAATTTACGACTTAGCATTCCGACCCGAAAGCGCTCCACATAACCAGATTAGCTAAGCCCCCCCAAGAAGGCTTGTGGGTCGCCAAAGGGACCTAAGGCGGACAGAAAGTAACCGAAGGAAGGAAAAAAAAAGGTTCTTCGCCATAATCGGATTCGTTATCGACCGGTCAGCCGTACGTTGCGTCCCGAGGGTACACTTTTCGTGGAAAAGGAGTTCACATCCATTTGTATCACATCCTGTGGAAAGGAATAAAAAAAAAACTCTAAAGATAATCAGTTCAGTTTAAGTTAAGAAAATGGGTTTCGGATCACTTCAAATCACGCCCAGGTTTCAGTTGGGAAAGTTGCTACAAAGTTACTGTGGTTCACAGTAGGCGTGGAACTATGTTTCAAACCCTTGAATTCGGTGCGTATGGTAGGTGGAAAGTTTTCCGGAAAAGGTGGCTCTAATGTAAGTAACTATCTGTAACATTTATCGATCCCTTTGACCTTGACCTCCATCGGCACACTTCCATCGGCGTTCTAATCTTTCCAAAGCAAACCGAATCGTGAAGGAAACAAATTTCCGTTTCTTTCTCTTCGTTCCATTGTGGCGCGGTGTGGTGTCTTGTGTGAGTGTGTGTGTGTGTGTGTGTTCTGTGAGGCGAAAAGGACAAGTTGCGCAGCTTTCTGGCCACCCTTGCTGCCGAGTGGGACGCTCGGCGCGGGAGACGATGGACAAGAAATTAAAATTTCACTCACATCACTTCTTGCCTTTTCCCGTTAGGCTCTGGTAAGTCAACTGCTCCAGCGTCGAAACGGAGCGGAACCGGGAAGTCCTCGGTTGGCAGACCTTTCGGCTCGTTCCATTCCGTTCGCTTATCAAACGACCAGTTCGATGGTCGATGCGGGTGGATCTTCCTCGTTGCCCCAATGTCGTCCGACTGATGATGGCCTTCCTTACAAGGAAAAAACGACTCTCCGCAGGCAGGAGCGCCCTTCTAGTAGTAGCGTCGTCGAATAACGTCGAACACATGCACGGAACACCGGAAATTAGATTAGCTCGCATCGTGCCGCCCTCCTGCACGCCCGACCCAAGAACTTCCAAATCTGAAGGCTGGGCAGAGGTTGATTTCAATATAGATTAAATTCGAAGCTTCGCTTTTTCATATCGGGTCCACCCGAAGTGGGCGGCGAGCCGTGAAACAAAAAGGTGCCCAAAACGGTTGGGAAAGGTAGAAATTAACTTTTCCACACGCCGGGGTGTGAGAGTGAAGAATTAAAACTACACAACGACGACGTCGCCCCGTGCCGTTGGTCGAAGATTGCTTGACCCAAGCTGTCAGGTGCTGAAGCTATAAAAATAACGAATTTACCATCCAGTCCTGGGAGGGCGCGGGAGGAAAAGAAAGTCAGGGTGCGGAAAGTGGGGCAAAGTGGTGGCGCAGCAATCTCGGCTGCAAGAAGTAGATATAAAACCAAACCATATGACCTTTTGTGATCTTCTCCAAACGGTCAACGGAATTGGGTAAAAAGTGGATGATTCTTGCAACCATGGATGGAGGAAGGGAGATTAAATCGAGGAGAAAATATGGGCCTCGCAAAGAAGAGAAGGAGTGGGGCGGTGGGTTTCTGGCTTGTACCATAAAAAGTTCGTAGAAGCGGACACGAGCTTTTTTTTTATGTCATAATCTTCTACAGTAGAAGATCAGGCTGACCTCAGAAGGACGAGGATTAAAATGCGAAGAACCTGGCCGGAACGACACGTGTCGTGTGTACGTGTGTGTGTGTGTGTGTGTGTGCGGACCCGTGCGAGTTTTAATGTGATAGGGAACCGTAAAAGATTTACTTTTGGGGATGCCATTTTTACGAGCGGGAAATTAAACAACTTTCGTTTGATGCAACGGAACGGGAAAAAGTTCTAAAACAAGAGAGTTGTGTTTTGGTGCGAAAATTAAATGGTATGAGTCTGTGGTTTCACAAAAATATATTTTAATTATGTTCCATTGTTTTTAAGGGGTTTTCAAACTAGAATTGAATCACTTTATTCGAGGAACCATTTTGAATGCTCAAGTTCATCCTTCTTGAAAAGAAGCCCTTTTTTTTTTGATTTTATACCACGCGTATACTAATATTCGGTAATTTTTTTACTCAAACCCAACCTGATAACCGACCAACCTCTGGTTGAAAAAGAAATACCCCCCAAAAAAAAAAAATTAAGTAATGCTGGAAAGAAACCCAATCATCATCAACAACCCCACTGTCATGGTGGGTCTTTCGATTGGTTTGACATCGTCTTACATTTTATTGATTACAAACCACCCCCGAATGGTGGGTGGAATGGCGAGTGCGCATGGAAAAATACGCACAAAATAAAAATCAATCAATTTTTTCCAACCATTTACCATTTGTTTTGCTTTCACGGCTGTTGATCCGGAGTGTATGGTGCTGTTTATCACTTTCTTTCTTTTTTTGTTCATCCCCCGACCCGTTTTTATGCCCGATTGTTATCTTCTTTTAATGCTTCACGGTTTGATGGCCTTTTCTCACCCCCCCACACTCCCCCCCCCCATCTTATTGAATCGTGCGAATCCTTGTTTGAAGTTGTTTTTCATCGCCCCCAAATGGAAAGCCTCTTTCTACATCCCCCACAGTTCGCCGACTCGAATGTGCGTGTCCTTGTGGTTTTTTTCTTCGCTCTGTGGGATTTAACTTTTTTATTCCTGTTTGAATTTTCACTAATAAAAAACAATCTTTCGCTCTTTCCCTCTCCACAGGTCACCGTGTCACGCACGGCCAACGGGGTGGTGGGAACTGCCGAAGGGGCGGGAGTAATAATTGAAACGAACGAATAATCATTCATCATCGCGCGCGACGATGGTGGCGCGCGAAAAAAGGACCTAAACGGCGACCGTCCCGCCGTTCGTCCTGTGCACTCGGGTTTTGTCGCCCCGCGCGGAATTCGCCCATTTGTATTCATGCATTCATTCGCCCCGTTGTTGTTCGCCCGCTCGGTGCGCCAGCGGAATCCACCCATCAAATCCAATTTTCACGATCACTGAGCAACGGAAGGAGGCGGCTCAGCTCGACCGTCAAGGCTCGTGCTGCTCGTCCTACGTGTCGGCTGTTTGGGGCCAGGGGGACAATCACACTCGGCCAGGCGCCAGAGAGAGAGAGAGAGCGAGCGAGAGATGGGCGTGTAACAGTGACAAGGGAAATGGCAACTGCCATAGGAAACGTCAACACGACATCGTCACAAAGTCCGGTCCAAACTGTCACGGTACGAGTAGCTCAACGGTGCCGTTCTAGTACTGTATGTGAATGACACCGCCGAAAGAGAGAGAGAGAAGTGAAACCTTGTCAAAGATACGACAAGTGCCGGAAAGGGAGTAAAGGGAGAATAAATCGGAATTTTTCATGGAAAAAAGAAACGATACGAAAACGCGACCACTTCCGGAAGAACTGCAGAGCCAAATACCCAAACCCGACGAGAAGCAAATCGAAAAAAAGAAGAAGGAAACAATCATCAAACGGCTGCAACCGTTGAAGGATTAGTGTTGAAATAGAACAGTGTGAATGAAGTGAGCTGTAAGACACGGGAATAAAGGAGTGTTGCTGTCGGCAACAGTCGTAGCATCGCATGCCACCGGTGCGGACAAAGTAGACAGCGAACGAGGTTGGCAGCTGGCCCTACCGCCGGCGGCAAATCCACCCTGGGACATGAGAAGGCCCGCTCCCTACGGCGGCATATCACTCTCGGCCGCACCGCACCGAAAGTAATGCCCGGTGACTGTGACTGAGCCGAGTCCGTCCGGTGACTGTCTTTCGTCCGACCGGCACACATTTGGGGGCCAGTGATCTGGACCGTGGTTCGATTCGGTGCAACCCTCGCAAAAGGGACAACAGGACGGCTAGGGTTGTCCAGAGGGAGGAGGGCATTAAGTTCCGTCCAAAGCTGGACCCACCCTGCGGAAAAGGGTGGCGAAACACATAGAACAACGGGCGGGGGGAGAACATTTGTCGACCGAAAGCCAGCAGCTCCATCTATCGGGAGGAAACTTTCGCCTAACAAAAAAGAAACCAAGCCGGCCTTCGAGGTCCCCGGTGGAAGTAGCGAGAAAAGTTGGGCGTGCGCTGGCCGCATATGCAAACATACCTTAATTAGAAAATATCGTAACCGGTACCGCAGACGACAAATCTACCTGCCAGCCAGCCTACCAGGCGGCCAGCATTCCCAACAGACAAGGCAGGGCCGGGCACACGACCGAAGCGAAAGGGACTTCTTTCGACGGGAAGGGCCCCAGGAAGGTCCCAGCCGCGGCAATCGGTGCGGAGTGGAGTGCGAAACCGGTGAAAAGTAAACACTCTCCATAAAACATTAATTTTTTATGAGCATCCCCAGCGTCCGCCGGCAGGGGGCAGACCTTGGCGGAGCGGGCAGCCGCTTCAGGGTGTGACTGAGTGCGCGTGCAATCGGTGATCGTATAACAGTGTACAGGAGAACTGTCGGGAACTCGCGACGGGGGTAGAAAAGCGATAGCGAATTAAACGAAACGAGTCCGGGACCCAACTTGCGGGAGCAGTGGAAGGGGCCGGTTCGACAACGATGAAAGGAGTTCCCGCGGCACGTGGCAGGTGCGCCAATATGGCGGCCATATTAACACATATCAACAGCAGTACCCTGGCGCAGCTCGTCCTCGTCACGTTCGCGCTGGTAGTGCCGTTTCGAATGGGTAAGCTAATTCTTTGTCTCGTTAATTTTGTTATAAATTGAGGAAAAGTTTTGAAAGAGACTCCTGCTGATAGTGGAAAAGTCATAGATTCACGAACGTCTTTTGCTATTTGCAGGCCAGTTAATAAAACAGTGTCACCAAACCTAATCAAAGCAGTTAAAGTCAATTGATCAATCTAATAACTGACGGCTCATTCTTTATCAGAATCGATCTTCTGTTCCATTTTCACGAGCAGGGATTTTCCACTTTAAAGGTGTGACATTTTCAGTGGTTCATCTGGCTTCACTTTTAATTAAAACGTTGAACGCGGAGAAGCGAGGCCACTTTATCATTTTGCCTTTCAATAACAGTCAATAAAGTGTCGCCGGTGGTCGTAGATCGACGCTGTCGGTGGTTTGATTAAAACGCTTTACAACACCTCTGGACGGCCCCGAAACACCCCGTCCAGGTGCGATGGGTGAGAAAACATCGTTCGGTTCTGCGGGTCACCCACTGGAGCCATTATCCAAAACGGAGGTGTTGTAGTTGCTTCTGGCCCAGCTGCATGTCGCTTTTCTAGGGGCATGTCGAGTAGGAAGAGAGGTTCACACGATCACTTCAAACGGGAAAACATTCAGGAAAATGTCTATCGTTTGGTAATATTGAGTGGAACGTTCAGCAGCGTGCAGTCAACACGATGGGAAAGTTTCTGATGGGAAAAATCCTTTTCTTTCGAACTTTTCCCCGGAAAAAGAATCGGTCTTCAAAGGGAAAAAAATTGTCCCCAAAATATATGCACACAAAACACACACCAGTAAAATGCAAAAAGAAAGCCCATTTGTTTTGTCGAGTGGTTTTACACCACGCTTCCTGCTGTAGGGTGGAAAGTTTCCAAGGGAGCGGAAAACTTTATGGTCAGAAAAATCATCCCGTCCCCTTTTCAGGCGATTGGCATGTTTTGTGTTCGTACAATTTGTGTGTGTGTGTATGTGCACGCGCTCCCTTTCGAAACGACGCAACGGTCAATGAAGTGAATAGCTCAGCACTTTGGTTTGGTAGGGTCGAAACCGTCCGGCCCGGTGGTCCCAGAGGATTGCAAAGAATTTAAAGGGTTCGGTGGAGTGGCAGTTTTCCACATTCCTCCGGCGGAAGTGGATTGAATATTGCATGAGCACGGGGAGGCACCGTATCGCGGTGAGGGACGTGGTTGGATGAAATTGGAATTTATAGTAGATACTGCCGAACAATTCAATTGCATTTTTAGAAGGTGTACCGGAAGCGAACGAGAGAGGAGGAGGAAAAAAACACGTACCTAGTACGTGATTTACACTTTAGACATGTCCATTTGCAAGTGGCTACGACTAAAAACCGCCCCTTGAATGAGGACGATGCGAACATAAAAACATGACTTCAATGAGAAGCACTTTTTTAAGGCCATTTTTATTAATACTAACAGTGTCTTTGCACTTGGAAAAATATCAATTGACCAGTAACGGTTTTTTGAGAAGTTGCAGTCATCCCCGTTAAACTCAGGTTTAAAATCAAACAGCATGATTGTTAAATGAAAAAAACAAACGATTAATTTAACCTCACGTAGATTGTTATTGATTGCTACACGTTCAACACAAACTCGAACCATGAAATTAAATGGAGCAATGATTAATTAAATTTACATCCCCCGTGTGTTCTACGGCAAGTCATGGAACCATTTACAACCGACTCATGAACGAAGTACCATGCGCCTCCATTGCGTTGATCGATTGTGTATGGCTTTCTGGTTACCGAACCACATGAAACCGGGCCCCTCCGGTGGGCCACTAACCGCATCCACTATCTATCGCACGAGGAGATGGGAGAAGGCTCGCCATACGATTTATAATAATAATCCGCATGCCTTACGGCGGAAAGCTTAAAGCGAGGGTCCATCAAAAAATTATGGTTTACGTGAATCGGATTCGGACGCGAATCGTAGAGCGAGCGGGGGCCACAGGCGGGGCGAGCTGTCACCAGCATATGGATGTTTGGATTCCTCTTTGGCCCGTCCGGCCTGGACGTGCTTTCGTTTCTTCTTTGATTGTTTGATGATTCACTGGAAGGTCACAAAAATACATAATTAATCAACGAACAACGACTACGCTCGACGCAGATGGTCAGAATTATGGATTGAAAGCTGGGCAGAAGATCCGACCGGCCTTCCTTTTTCCTAGAGTCGTCGCTTTTTCACGAACCATCGCAGTAGGCCGGGCCAGTGTTTGGCAGGTGGTGAAAAATATTTTATTCATAAGCCAATTAACGTAAATCTTGAATTTGCATACCGCATACCCCCCACCCCAACTTTGTTGTACGTCTCGGTTTCGTACGCAGGGCAGTATATACGGATTTTTCCGTTTGTTTTTGTTGCGCACGGCACTCTGGCGCTGGGGAATAACGACGACACGAACGGAAACGGAAGACAAAGGAAATATAATTTACCAACGAACCTTCACATACAGGCTTCGACCCGATAGATAATTTCCAGAGAGAATTCAATTTTTCCACACAATATTGACAACTTTTGGCCACAGTTTTCCACGCGCCTGCCACCATTTTCGGAGATCGATTATTTGTGGCACGTGTGCGATATTAAATAAAACAAATAGCACTTTATCCATGGCCGAGAGTAATATGATTTATGGGGTTCTGCCTCTGCCAAGTTTGGGCATTCGTTTTCCGACCTTTTTCCGTCCAACGTTCGCCAGAGCGGCGTACAATAACAGAACAGAGTGCCATTTTCGTGTTGGGTTATGTGGGTGTAACCCGGTGGTTTCCGGTTCATTTGTTACTACGTTTTTCAATAGAACGCTTCCGTTTTTTTTTTCGTCACCACGCTTGAACACATTCTTTCGCAGCCCACGCTATCGATTGCTTTAAGTGCGTCTCGATGAACGGTGCCAACAAGGCGTGCGATGATCCGTTCCACAACAACTACTCGGCGGCCATCCTGGAGTCGCCGTGCATGGGCGGCCGGAAGGGGCGGGATGGGCTGTTTCCGGCTACATCGTGCATTAAAATTGCAGGTTATTATGGTGAGTATTATGAAGGGAAAAATGGCTACCGGTAACAGTCGCCTCTGGCGTTCTTTGCCACGCCCTTTCCCCCATACAATCGTTCAATACAATACATTGTAGCGAAGGTCAAAAAACTGGTCGAAGCTTTCCAGCGATTATTCTAGGTTCAACGGTAGGAAAAAAAAAAAAAAATAGACGCCATACTGCAACCGGTCAGCATTGGAGTTGAATTTCAGAGGCAGAAAAATAACAGACCAGAGTTGATGTAAATAACCTTCCAGGAATAAATGGTGCAACAATTAGATTGGAGATTTGCTTCCCACTCAAACAGCAGTCATTTCATGTTCAATTACATACATTGGTTAAACGTGGACGGAAAATATAAAACTAATATTTGGAGAAGCCACGAGAGTCCGTGATTGAATGAAAAAACCACTCCAACTGTGTTGGTACCTTTTTTTTCCTTTTGAAGCATAAATCAGCAAACCGAACCATTTCGAGTGAACTCTGACGCGGTTCTGTCATTCACAGTCAGAAATGTAATTAGCTGCGGCACACGGTTCCCACCCACGGCAACCACTACAATGTTGCCCAAGAGGGATGAAAGGGACTTACTGCTAAAAGCTCGCAGGGAGCCGTCCGATAACAACTGGTTGATTAGCTGGCAAAATTCAATTAGGCACACATCAGGACATACGCCCGGGTTGCGGTGAGGGAGTACAGATCAGAGCCCAGGACATTGTACCTCAACAAGTAGCTGCATGGAAGGGCCACCACGGGTACATTATTGCACCGTTGTACACCGTGCTGGAGCAATCGTTCGACCACACAGCAACCTCGGCGGTCTGGTAGTGATGTGTGAAATTTAGTGCCTCTGTTACGCATGTTCACCATCTGGGGCAGGGACGATAAAACCGGAAAACATGGAAGCAGTAAACATCGGCAGTCGGGAAGGAAACACCTTCGCTATCCGATACAGTGAAAGGGACGCACCGGATTACCATGGAAATTGCATTAGTTGCAGCCAGCCTCATTAAAGGGCGTAACAGCTGCACACACACACACACACACACTCTACACGAGAGAATATAAAAGAAGTCCTTGTAGTGTTCGAGAACGGCGATGGAAGAAGGGTCAAGGTTCAATCACTTGATTAGTTTTTCCAACCGACTTGCGCAGAAGGTCAATGAAACAATGTTTAATTAAATTTGAATGGCGTTCAAGGCTCGACATAACCTTATCTTATTTTGCTCGTTGCGAAATACTAACACCATATTTCCACTTTTCCAGATGACACTGGTGAATCTATAACGGTTCGTGGCTGCGCTCTCGACAGCGGAACGTTGACCACGGATACCGAAATAATTCGCATGTCCCACTGCGGCCGGTTCTACTATGACGACAGGTAAGGGTGGGCGGGATAAGAGAATTGATATTGGCAGATAGTGGAAAATGTAACAAAGCCTTGTTTGCCGATGAAGATAACGTCAAGCTTTTCGTGTTTTTCATGTCTCGCTGGACGCTCGATGAACAACTTCCAATAACGACCGAACGCAACGTCAGGTACGTCCACGGGTGCCTACAAAGCTGCAACGATGCTGACGCCTGCAATGGAGCCCCGGCTCTGACCGCAGGCCCCCTCGGAGCCCTCTGGCCACTGCTGACGCTAGTCCTGGCCGCCGCCGGGAGGCTGTTACGAGCATCATCATCATCACCACGACCGTCCGTGCGGCTGCTGGGCACCGACGGAAGCTAACAAAGTGACCGAACCAGCTAGAGACGGGTGGTCGCGGTTTGCCTCGATCGTCGACGATCCGATTACACCTTATGAAGGCACTGGTTTGCCGTAGCATCGGGCGTAGGGACTGTACGGGGGGTGAAGGTAACGATAGGAACGCCACGTTCATGACACGCCAGTCAGACTGTCGGGTGGAATGGCAGGAATGACCAAAACACAAAATACCAAATATGAAACTCAAAATCAATCCGAATGCTTGGCACGCTGCTGCGAACATGTTTGCAGTTTTGATTACTTTCGGTTTGAATGATTAGTAAACAGTCGAGCCAAATGTAAAACATTCGAATATTGCTGGTCAACAATATTCGTACCTCGGGCGTTCTGAACGCATTCAAATGGGAAACAAAATGTTTCATTCGTCTCATTTTGCGCCGTTAGTTCTTCTTGATACAATGATAAACTAAAAGCTAGAAGTATTATTTAACTGTTGAATTGAGGAAGAATCAAAACTTCAAAGTAATTAGCGAATGAAACAATTATTAGGTTAAGGATAATTGTTGCCGCATAGAGAGGTTATATAGTGAGAACGAGAAGGGAACGTATGAAAAAACGATAAACATAACTTACAAATCGTTATTGGAATCGTTAAGATGTCGGATAGCTTAACATAAAATATGCTTAACAAATTAAACAAGAAGCACAAACATACAAAATAATATTGACGTAGTAAAGGTGAACACATTTGAGAATTCAATGATTTGTAAATGGTAAATGATATGAAAGAGTGGAACAACGGGTGATTACAAGTAATATTTTTTCAACGGTCGCGTCACTCGCTGTGACATCTGCAATGCAGATTGAATTGAAACGAGAGATCGTGCCGAGGATAGTTCTTGATAGTTCGAGATATGATAGAACACGTTCTGAATCGTTTTGCTGGAACGGTAGGGTACGATTTTTCACGTAAGCCGAAAGAGTCCAAATCGGTTCTATACAATCCATCTTCTTTAGGTCATTCATCGTGCGAGAAAGATTAATTCTAAGAAAACCGAAAAATTAATTTGCAACGGCTTACGGTTTGGTACAACAACTGTTATTTCATGGTTACCAACTATTACCAGCACACGCAAAAGAGCGCCACGGCAGTTCCTATCCGTTTTCTGTGTAGCTTAAGTCTGGAAGATTAACGACCAAGAAGGACGTTGCAGAGTTCGTCACAAAAACGGAGCGGGAACGGGATTGATTTCTGCGCTTCCAGTCAACCAAATCAAAACATACTATACGTACTTATCTCTGTTTATGGTAGCGTGCAATTTAAGATTCGGTCCATATGTCGTGTTGCGAGTATCTCGTGGGTTCGGTAAAATATGAGACCAACCACTGCATCGACTTACACAGGATTAGCAGCTGAATAACGACATACACAAATTCATGTACGGAACAAAAAATCGAAAAAAAATGTCCAACACAATGGCGAAATAGAGAACAGGGTTTTATTTCGCTACTTATCGTTCCCTGACACTATCTGTCTATCGTTTCTCGCCCAAAGCAGGTCCTGCAGACGCTGCAGACATGAGATACGCACCGGACGGATGTAGTTTTTCTCATTCCACATTCGCACATGCTAGTGTGTGTGTCCTTTAGGCGATACATATCTAAACGGATCGGAGGGTTCTGTTTTTGTTTTCTCCTATTCGTCGAATGGGGCGAAAAGATGTATCTTCCCGGACACGATGTTCTGTAGCGGTTGCCTAAAGTGGTGCAGTGTGTAGCCGCCTCATCCGTAACGCTCTTATTTATGCAGCAGTTGCTGCTTCGAGGCCGGCGTTGCCAAACAACTGGATGTAATTTCCGCTCAGACATCGAGTGCTTAAGTATATTGTCTGAGTCTCGTCCTTTCCCGCACAATCAATGAGTTTTCGTGGAAATCGTTTCCCCACACGGATGTAACCTACATGCTACCTACATAAATAGGAAAACGATTCAAGCGAATTATAGAAACAAAGTGGGGTCTCGGCTGCTCGGCTGAATCTTTTCGTAGTTAGAGAAAACTCTTGGACTCACTTCCATTACTTAGCGCACGTCAATGAGAAAGTATGACATAATACCTGTTGAATTGTATATATCCGATGGTAGAAAAACGGATTAGCGCATCCCCCTGCTGGACGGGTGTTCGAAGCTATGAAGTGGCGATGGTTTCAATTTGGGAAATTCTTTTCTGTTCAATCGATGAAGCAAGAGTTGTCCATATATCGCATTCTTTTGGTAATCGCACCCCGGAAGGGCTTCATCACGTACGTTAAGTAAACACCTCATCGTATGCGGTACACTGCAGAGCAACACAATAAATGCTACTAGCTGGTGGTACCCGTATTTCCTACCACTGCACGGATATTCGGTTTACCGCTCTAATGTAACGAGAGAATGTGCAGGAGGAGAGTTGCTCTGGTATAATTGTATTATAAGTGCCTCATAATGTTACTACACCCCCAGTATAACGGATGCGGTATGTTGAATGGCAAGTGAAATAGTGTACAAAACCTTACCAAGTCTAAACTATCGAACGTTCACCATCCTCTTCCCGCATGGCACGCTTTCCAACGTAAGCAGCACAACAAACAAACTCTAGGTACTACCCTCTACATAAGCCCAATTTTGAAATAACGGTTTCTCCGAACCAGCAAATGAAATAAAAAAGAAAAACGAAACGAAAGTGAAAAAGATGATCAACTGTACATAATGATCAGCAACATACAAATATACTTAAATGTGATATCAAAACTATGGAGCAGCAATGCAACATTCAGCATGCAATGCATCAATGCACCGTGGCAGAGCTAAGCAATGCTTCAGGGATGCTGTGTAGTAGAGAGCGGACACACATATGCCGCCGCACGTTAGTCCCGTTATCCTGCTTGCGGAGGGAAGAGATTGGCTTGCAATATACAACATATAAACAACGTAAACCTGCACCTATTCAATGTACTATAACATAACGTTAAAAGCCAACTCGCATTCATTAAAAGGTAGATAATATATGAACCATACAGCACATGTAGGAGTCAGAGGACAGTTTCATACCAAATTGAAAAAAAAATGAACAATTATTTCCGCAAAGTACCACTCGACGAAACAGAGAAGCAAACGGAAATGAAACCATATAACTTAGGCTGGCAATAAAGGAATTTACAATCTTGAATTATAGAAGAAGTATTATACGGTACGTTAAATTGCAATGCACCACGCTCCCCTCATGCGCAGGGAACACACAAGATTTTATGGATTACTATGCATGTGAATAGTGTGTACCGACGACAAAGTGCGATCGCGCAACCACGTGGACACAATCGACCAAATGACACGAGTCCTTTATAAAACGATTGAATGCCAGCGAAGCAACCCGTTGGCAGAACAGTCATTCTTATCACATATAGATCAAGATTATCACTTAACTATCGATGAAGGCCGGAATCGTATAAGAAAAAGCAAATTTGAAATGAATAAAACACGAATGTTTCCTAACTTTCGCTTTATAGACTTTACCAACAGCTACATGTAAATATTGAAAGAAAACAGTGTTCACATACATTTCGTTAAGAAAAATGCAAGTTAAAATGCCAGCGAATCAAATTGATGGGTATATAGAAAACATCACCCATATGCTATTTTATAACAGGTGTTGTATTGCTCCGTTCTTCTGTTTGAAACCCATACTTTTACGTTTGTTCCTTCGCTTCATTCTTTATTTAATTAAAACTGTATACGATGTTCCTTTATATAAAGCACACACAGACAAATCGATTTCTTTTTTTCAATTCAGGATCTAATTAGCTACTTTTGTAGGACACTTATATACTTGTTTCTCATAAACTCATAATCAAAACTGGCATAAACTGGTGCCGTAAGATTCAGATTCATTTTGTTTCACTAAACTATGTCTAAACACCTAAAAACCTGAATAATTCGGTACGGTTCAGTACTTATACAAATATACTCACTAATCCGTACATAGATGAGGGAACAGAAACAGTGTTGCTACACAGCTTAACGGTACTTAATTGCATGATTTCTATATCGCTGTTCAGATATTTTCTTTTGGTGGCTTCATATTGCGAGTTTACTTGATTTAAATTTGACAGTAATATTCTATTGCTGAATAATCATTATTTTTGAGAGACCATCGCAGAAGCGCGAAGAGTCCAGAAATAAATTCCACACGCTATTTGAAGTTTTTCGCGATTGGAAATTGTAATTCAAATTTTACGCAATTGGAAGCAAATGTTGGCCGGCCTATTGCAACTAATTCCATAAGGTTTTTACCTTTGCTTCTGTGCGAACGGTTTGTTTCCATTTCTGAAGTGCTGTTCCGATGCATGTGAAACACTATACAAACGTTGCTGCCGTATTTTGTTGCTACAAGGATAGAAAAAGAGGAGTACAACAGAACAACTGCCTTCACGAACATTAACTTTCATATTTTACATATTGCTTTTGGAAAAACCACGTACGTTTCAAGAAACGTTAACCTTGACGGTTTTAGATATTACCAATTTTTATATCTGGTTATTGATCTGGTATTTTGCATTCACTGGCCTTACGGGGATGATTGTTACTATAGTTTGTTATCACTACGATGAAGCATGTACAATTCGTTTTGCTGCAGATAAGGGGGTATGTCGCGAACGAACTCGACATATGTTGCCTATCGAAAAGCGCTCCTTTCCCATGGATAACCATTGTCGATTTCGTTCGCGATAGACCATCTCGATTTCATGAACACGTTGACCGCTTTCCTAGAGGTCAACGTTCTTCAGATTTGTGCCTGCACCGGTCGGCAGTTCGACATCGGAGGGAGGAACAAACTTTCCGATCACGCGCACATTACGCTGGCGCTCCTCCAGTTTAGACATTTCGCGTTTTAGCTTCTCCAGGATCGCATAGTTCGGCTGATTAATTGCGGCCTTGCTCTGCAGTACGGTTATCTCCTGCTCCTCCTGCTTTTTCTCCTTGTACGATTTTACCGACCGGTTGCCGTAAAGGCGCAACAGCGAACCCCAGGTTTTGATATGCGGATGCAGAATCTGGAGGATGGCCTGCGAGGCTCGCTGTTTGCCGTCGCGCTTATTTTTGCAAACCACCGTCGCCACGTGTTTGCCGACCGTCATGGTGAACTCGTTTTTTCGGTGCTTCATCGTGTTCACCTCGTAGTTAATGTGCACTTCGCCGAGTCCAAAGTTCCGCTGCAGACAGGTCAGTAGAATGGCGTGCGGAGATGGTTCAGTTGTTTTGGCGCAAAATTCTGCCACCCGTGGATCTTCGATTTTGATCTCATCGAAAACCGATAGCTCACGCAGGTCCGAGGACTGCTGCTGCGGGTTGCCCCCGTTGGCGGCACTTTTGGCATCCTTGCCGGTTATCTTGTCTTTCATATCCGGGATCAGTATCTCGAGGGTTTCGCGGGCTGCCTCGCTCTTGGCCTGCTTTTTACTCGTCCCGTAGCCGGTGCCGTACTTCAGGTCGTTGATAGTGACAGTCGCCGAGTAAGGTGTGGCCGCATTTTCCAGTTCCTTGAATTCGTACGTCGGCTGCTTTCGGAGCGCATGCTGGACGTACTCGTGCAGAATGCAAACATAGCTCTTGCCGTTCGGATTCATGATCCACTCTTTCTTCGGACGCGCATGCGGATTGCCTTGTTCGTCCTCAATGTTCAGCATAGGAAAGGTGATCAGCTTAGTGCCGTCCGGAAGCGTTGGACGTTGGAGGTTTTTGATATGCTTCCGGTGTTTGGTGAACTTTCGGCGCGCGGCCCACGACTTGAAGCGCAGCACGCGTATCGTTTTGAAGCGGAACAGCTTCTTGCAGTACTCCATCACCGCGTCTGAGGTGAGCGATTGGGCTTTGAGGTTTTCTGTCACCGTTTCTATTTTGGCGCTTACCTTCAGCGGGAGCAACTTGGCGTTTGCCTGTGCTTCGGCCACCGTTGTGGCGCCTGCAATCATCTTGCTCAATTGAGCATTGTGAAGCTGTCGTTCCTGAACCGGTTCGATAGGCTCTTTTCTGTCGGTTGTCTCATTTGTTGAACCATTTTCGGTTCCATTTTCTGCCATCGTTTTAACCGGACAGATGGCAGCGGCGGATTGAGCGGCTGCAGCAGCTGCCAGTTCTTTCTTCAATTGGTCCTCCTTCTCTAGCGCCTTCCGATAGTTCAAGCAGGGGATCGCACTCAGCGGTACTTCGTGTTTCTAGAAGGAACAATGTTTCATTAAAATTACCTACATTTTGCTCTCGATGTTCATCAACTTACTCTCACGCTTCCCGGCCCAAGAAAGTATGGTCTAGAAGCGGTACACACGCGCGACGCCTTGTGTAGATACAGTGGCATTCCGCTCATGTGCGTCGCTTGCACCCAGCCTTCCGGAAGGACCTCGAAATGATTGCGCCCTTTCTCCTCGAGCACCTGCTTGAACCGTTCCTCGTACGGCTGTTTCTTGCTCGTGTTCTTTAGCTCTTCCGGCAGCCCCTCGTCGAGCATGGATTCAATGTCATCATAGTTGACTTCCGAACCTTCCGAGCTGCCATCATCCACCTCGCCACCTGGAATAGCATGAAGATGTGTTTACAACTTTTCGTTCATCTTCATGCAGCAAGAGGGAATCTTACCACCCGTTTCGGAATCATCTTCGGAATTGTCTCCTTGCACCTCATCCAGGACATCGAATTCACGAAGATTATCAACCGGTGCCTGCACACTCGGCATGACATCCATTGATGTTTCTTCATCCGATTCGCATGCTTTTATCTGTATAGTTGCTTCTTCTAACTTCCGCCGCTTGGCCATCGGACATTCGGGTGGAATGCTCATGTCGGCGGTGGGCATGGCATCCTGCGGCTCACTCTTGATCGCATCCATTTCAACACTTACAAGCGAGATATTGCTCCTAGCCCAAACCCAAATCGATTCCCGTGTTCATATAGCATTACCCAACGGATGAACCGGTATTTTCCACAAATGGATCACAGTTTGCTTGCCACTCTTGAGTACTTGATGCAAATCGACGCTTGGAATCTTCTACCAAACCTCCCAATGATGATCAAAATCAATTTCTTTTTTGTATGCAACGAGTGGGAAATAAAAACTGCATGGTAAAATTGAGAATTGCTCACATCGGTTGGTGGTAGAAAATCTGGAAGAGAAGAAAACGGCAGCGCACACACTGAAACTGGTTCCCGGTGGTATTGATCGGATGTTTAGAAGGGACCCATGGATTATATAGCTTCACTCAACACTCTCTGTTTGCTGACTTTTCCAGATGCAGAAACCTGTCGACCTGGCGTTCTTGAAGCAGTAAATTCTATCGCAAGAACGTCAAGCTGTTTAGCTTCCTGCAATCTAAAAACGCGCCACGATGTTTTCTGATGATTTTCATTGGCAAAATTCACAAAAAAATCCCATCTTCGAGGAGTCTTATCTTTATGCACACGCCTCCATTTCTAATGTTTGACAGCGACGAAAAGAAAAGGCGTTACTTAGCGTTACTGATGCTCCGTTTGTTTACCTACAGCACAATGTCAAAAGTGTGCTGTCTGACGTTTTGTTCAGTTACGGTCCCGCTTTAGCGCTGATAAGCCATCTGGAAATAAAACTGTAAATAGCTGTGAAATGCTCGTCCACCGAGGACCATCGCTCGTGACTCGGAAATCGTGGCTTGGTGAACATTCATTTATCGATAGTTGTTGTTTAAAAACGCAGTGATACTATAAATCAGCAGAAATCCAAAGGTTAAAAGGTTCGAAAGAGCTAGCTCCTAATCAGATGTTCGACTTACCTCCAGGAAGCTACACCCTGCCTCGGTAGGTTAAGAAGAAGACGAAGAATATCACACGGCATATTCTGAGAGTGTGTTGGTGGCGTTTCGCACTCTACGAGCAGAAAATCAAAACAACATTTGATTTTCATCAACTGTTTTGTTCAGTTTTCTGCAGCGTGTTCTAAATCATTGATGTCGCAATGAAAAATGTCGAACAATTCCTATTCCGACAACATCGACGTAAGGGCATCTTGTATAAGATCAATGCCAAAAGGATGAACATACAGTGCAACTCTTGCGAACCATCCGGTAAATATATTTGGATTACGATAATTCGTTCGGCTTTGTTTGTAGGAAATTCGTTTGTTTGTAGGAAAATAATCCTGGGATCGACGATCCGATGGTTGATGATGCAATTTTCGAATAGTTTGACGACAATCGTTCATCATCCTTCGATTAGGTGGAAATCACCGAACATGACTCCGACAACAGGAGCGAGCACCTCGAGGAGATTGTATTTCCCATGGGAAGTATGTCGACATATCCCTACAATCGCCACAAATATGCCACATGCCACCATAAACCTCGTGCTCGATATGCTGCTGGACAAAACGCCATACCGTCTTCCAAAGTATGTACGATCGTTACTAAAGACGAACCGGACTGCTTCATCAAGCAGAATAAAAATCGACTGTGTCCAGTGGTATAAGCGTGTAAAAAACTGCCTGACGAATCGTTTCCGGGTAGTACTTGGTGAATTTAAAAAGTGTTTGTATCCAGTCACACGCCTGTTTCTAATTTTTCATTTCTCTTTTAGCAATGTGAATCTGCCAGCAGACCTTGCACTGAACGTATTTATTCGCAAGACCCAGTGGCCGGCCGTCAAATTTCAGTAGCAGCCTCGAACCATCCGCAATAGCCGGGTAAATCATTCTAATTGTCGTGCCGGGAGGCAGCTAATGCTGCGATGGTGCATCCGAGTACAGTGCCTTTTTTCTTCTGTGGACAATATTCGTTGATGTTAGGTAGAGGTGCCGCTACAGCAGTTGATGTTTGCCCCATCGGTGGCTCAGAAGAGGCGATCGACCAGAAGACCTTCGCCGTTTGGTGTAATGTTGACGAGGACATTTTATCGCTGCTTCCAATCTCAACAGTATCTAACGGATTTAACCAATGTTGGGTGGCACGGCATCCTGGAAAAGGAAGCACTAAACGGGTAGTTATTGTAAGCAATGAAATGAAAGGAAATGAAATGAAATGAAATGGTGAGTTAAACCAACGATCACAGAGCGGACCGAGCGTGTCGACATTAGCGCAGGGTGCGTCCGCCGCGGACGTCGACATTTACACCGTGGTTCGTTGGTAGAGGCTGAAATCAGAATCGGACGACCACCGATGCTCGATCCAGCCACCTCTTCACTAGTTCACAATACTGGAACAAGTTAGTCTTAAAGTTGGAACTGTAAGAAGTAACATCTATGAAGTGTGGAATAAAATTATTTTTTTATTTCAACTGCAACCCTAGCGCTTGTAACTCCCTCCCGAATTGGGACCTTTTGTGTGAAACAAGTGAATTTTGAATGTGAAACTTTTATTAAACAACAATTTATTAGTGCATATCCGCAAACCCCAGGTTACAGTGATCGACCACTGTATTATTAACCCCATTAACCCGGAAACAGTCGAGAAAATACCAGTGCTTGAGAATGAATTACCGCTTTTCACTGGAGATCCCAGTGAGATGTTCTCACCAGAAGTTTGTAAATCACTAGTTGAAACGTACAATAAGGAGGCAGTAAATTCATTTGGTGCTGCTTATCGTTAGTGCATTTCATTGCAGAACATGCTATTTGCTTCCATAATGATATGCTCGATTAAGCTAAATGTTTTACGGTTTTCTTACAATTTTCGTTTTCATAATTCAATGCTCGTTTCATTTCTGATAAAGCCGACATTGTTTCCTTTCTTCGGCTTGAATCATATATTGGGGTGAAAATATAAGACAAATATCGAGCAGCCCGCCCCGAACGAACTGCGGTCGATTAGTTCCCAGACAATGGGGGGGAAGTCTGTGAGTCGCAAAAATAATTGCATAAAATTATGTTCGCGTACGCATGTCTGGCTCGCTTGAGGCATTTCATATGGCCGTTCCTCATCACACTAATTTTCTATTTTATTGTGCACGCACCAACGGGCGCAGGCGGAAAATGCCACCCGCCCCGGGCCGCGTTGCCCCGTTGTATGGGCGACCATACCGACAAACAAAAACCCGGGCAACATCGTGCTCTGGCTGCAGCGGCGGACACACCGTTCGCCACATAGCGCACTGATTAGCCCTACGGTGCAAGTGCATGTGCAATTTGGAGTGCCCGAACCACTCGCACTCGGGCTGGCAGTTGCACTTTCGTTGCCGCTCGAAACGGTCGCAAGAAACGGAGCCATGCTTCCCGGGCTGTTACTGCTGGCGGTGATCTTGTGCGGAGTGAGGGTCTCGTGGTACTGGGCGCAGGTTCTCAGGTGGGCCGATGGAATCCCGCGCGCGTTCCCCAGCCACCGGTGGCTGGGCAACATGGCGGACTTTTTCGGCAAATCGCCCAGCGAAGTGTTCCACGTGCTCCATCGTCACTTTCGGCAGCACGACCGGTTGTTCACCTTCCGCTTCGGGCCGCAGGTCGCCATCGGGATCACCCATCCGGAGCTGGTGCAAACAGTGCTAACCCATCCCGAGTGCCAGGCGAAACCGGACGTCTACAAAGTGGTCCGTCTGCCGAACGGTCTCCTGGCGGCGAAATGTGAGCCACGAACCCTATCGGGTCACACCCGGTGGCCGTGTTCTTCGATAGTAACACTGACAGTAACACATCTGTCCTGCGCTCCTTCCTTCCTTCCAGACAACATTTGGAAAGTGCATCGCAAAACGCTCAACTCCACGTTCAACGCGCGCATCCTGGAGTCGTTCGTGCCCATCTTCAACGAGTGCTCCCGACGACTGGTTGGGCGGTTGGATCGGTACGCCCAGACCGGCCACCGGTGCAACATCCTGGAGTACATTTCGGCCTGCACGCTGGAGATGATCAGTCGCACCTCGCTCGGTGGGAAGGTCCTCGAGCGGGACGGCGCCGAACAGTTCATACACAATCTGGAAGTGTAAGTTTCTTCCCTACCACGATTTCTCACGGTCTGCTGACCGTAACTTTTCCGGTCCCCTGACAATGCTGTCCCGCCAAAGCGTCGCTGCCTCCAGTCAGCCCAGGCAGGCATGAAGCATAGCTTCCATTTTCAGTAATACGCGTTTGCGGTCGTTCGGGGTTTATTATGTGCCAATTTAATTGGAACCCTTCTGCGCGCCATCTGGTACACTGTACGAATGTGTGCGAGTGTGTGTGTGTGTGTGTGTGTGTGGGTGAAAAATTAGAGGGAAATCAAATAGATTTGTGGTCAATCTGACGGAAGCCAGGCAGAACAAAATAATTACCTGGTACATTCTACGTTTGCGCAATTAGACTGTTAGCTAAACGCTCGCATTGCGCCTAGCAGTCTTAAAATGAAGTTATTATGAAGCACTTTAAAATTATGGACATTATGGATAACTGTAACTTGATTCATGGGTAGCTAGCTTCGGTTTTTTTATTCGATTTTATTTGAAAAAAGAGGAATGAAGTGTGAATGAATGGGAGGTCCGAATTTATTGTGGCATACAACATTTACCAAATGTGTTCCATTCCTGGTCAAGGGCGCTGAAAACGATTGGTGTAAGGATATTCAACATTTTTCTGCACATCGATTTCATCTACCAGTTCACCGAACTGTACCGTAACGAGATGAAAGCAATCACGGTTTGCCAGCAGTTCACCAGAAAGGTAAATCACGACCCTCAGCCAACCGTACCAGCTAACCACATGCCCTGATCCCATTCCTCCGACAACTCCGGCAGATAATTCAGGATAAGCGGGAAGAAATTGCTCGGCTCTTCGACCATGGCGGGAACGGAACGACGCGGAAGCCGTTGGACGCGGACGAAAACCAACCGAGGTACAGGAAGCCACAAATTTTCATCGATCAACTGATGAAAATACCGCTCACCGATCCGGGTGCGCGCCAGTTTTCCGACGAGGAAATATCGGACCACATCTACACCATGATTGTGGCGGTGAGTATCGGACCTTGGGGTGGAAGAGTACGCCCTCCTCGTGTGTGTTAGCTGGTTGGTGCTAATCACCCGGTACCTACACTCACCAACAACAGGGTAACGAAACATCGGCGACACAATTAGCACACACCTGCCTGCTACTGGCCATGCATCCGGCAGTGCAAG
Source organism: Anopheles plumbeus (assembly GCA_034621735.1). Lineage (NCBI taxonomy): Eukaryota > Metazoa > Arthropoda > Insecta > Diptera > Culicidae > Anopheles > Anopheles plumbeus. The sequence goes on from JAOEFI010000003.1 coordinate 19,341,530, forward strand.
CGAAAGCGTACGCCGAAGTCAGCGAGCTGCTGTGCTCGCCCGAGCAGGAGATAACGATCGAACTGATGAAGGAACTCCGGTACGTGGAGTGTGTGCTGAAGGAGACGATGCGCCTGATGCCGGTGGCGCCGATCGTCGGACGCCAGAACCTGACCGAGATCGTGCTGGACGGGCACCGCATTCCGAAGGGCAACGTCTTGCTGTTCAACTTCTACGCCCTGCACCGCCGGAAGGACGTGTGGGGCCCGACGGCGGACGAGTTCGATCCCGGCCGCTTCCTGGACGACTCCTTCGGTGGAACGCACCCGTACGCCCACCTGCCGTTTAGTGGTGGCCCGCGGGGCTGCATCGGCTACCGGTACGCGATGATGAGCCTGAAGACGCTGCTGGCGCTGATCCTGCAGAGCTACGAGCTCACCACGAGCGTCCGCTACGCGGACATTCGCTACGAGTACCAGATATCGCTGAATCTCGCATTTCCCCACGCAGTGCAGCTGCGTCGTCGTCGGTGAAGTCGGGTTCGGCGCAATTAATGTAGTCCTGCATTCGGATGCACGTACGTAACATAGTAATAATAGACCCTAACGACAAAAAACCACCATCCTTTGCCCTTTCAATTGCAGCTGCAAACTGGTGCAGTGTAGATTTAGTGTTCAGACGTTTTGCTCCGTTAGGTTTACATATTTACATGCTGCGGAAAACCGTCAACAAATACAGTGCGAAAGAAATTCCATCCCAGAATCATGGCCTGGATCTAATCAGCGCGGACTCGCGAACCAAGAACGCGCTGTGTGCCACTACTTCCGCTTGTTGTCCTTGCTCTTTCCATCCACCAGGGCCCGGGTCATGACGCAGCGGGTCAGATAGTACGCTTTCTCGCACGGCGAACCAGCTACGGAATGGAATAACCGATCCTTTCAGTCGTCGTTCAAATTTCATTCCACCGCACTTTCCTCCCCCATCGCAATCGTCTGCCCGCGAGGACAAAACGCGCACTTACTCATCTCATCCAAACAATCGTCGATGGTGTCGCCGGAACTGGCCCAGTTCATGGCCAGCGCCACCTCCTTGTTCACCTTTTCGTCCTCCGTCACGATGCCGACCATTTGCAGATAGCACCGCATGAAGCACTGTGTGGGTGAGCGAGAGATAAGAACGAAGGAAAACGCTGAGACCCGGAGACACATTTTGCGGAATCGGAAAAATCGATTCACTGTCTGGGATCGTTTTTCCGATCAAGGAAAAGGCACCTCTCCGCCAGCCTTTGGCACTCACCAGCGGAACACGATCCGTTTCGTCGGGAAAGCTGCCGGTCTCGTTCAGCTCAGTCAGGTACTCCGGCTGTATGACGAAGGTCCGGTTACACTCGGCCACGGCGTCCTGCTGGGCAACTTCGGGCATCTTTTTGACGGTGGACGGATCCACCAGCAGGCCGGCCCGATGTTC
>JAOEFI010000003.1:19343075-19383539 GCA_034621735.1 Anopheles plumbeus
TGGGTTGTTCTGTGTACCCTGTTCGTTGCGCGTGCACCAGGAACGACAACACAACGGACAACATCATGTTTTTGGGCATATTTATATGTAGATGGAGTTTTTCCACCCCATCCGTTCGGCCGTGTAACCAACGAGCATAAAATAACAAAGAAACCCTTACATTTACCCGTCCAGGGCAGGGCTCATGTTTTACCACCCGTAGGTACCCGAACTTACCGGAACAAGACACAACAAATAAGTATGGGGAAGTGGTGGAAATTGTTAACTCTCAACCCAAGCGACCTTTCTTCTATATTTCCCTAGCCTTTCCTCAAAACGGGCCACCTAACCACCACATCATTTTGTTGTGGAGTTTCTTTATCCTCCCTCCCACGTATTCCGGCTTACAATTAGCAAAGTAAACAATAAAGCTCCCGGTCAGAGATGTGGTTTTTACGTAATGCGATTAGCTTAATTTGGCAGTGGTTCTTTTGACACCTCGTAGCATCATAGCTGCCTTTGCGGGTTTTCACTTCGCACTTTTTCTCACCCCGGTGAAAAGACAACTTTCGGCGCCTTCGAAGAAACCTTGAGCGGCATTTGGGCAAGATTTTCCATAATCAGGTTGGGTTTGTTTTCGGAACTGTTGGTTAGGTTGGAGTTGGAGTCACAAATCGAAGGAAATTTTATGCATTATAACTTTTCACTCGATGGGCAATCACTTCTGTAAAACACAAGATTCTTTGAAGGATTAAGTATGAGTTTTTTATGGATCAGCGATGCTCGAAGAGAAGTAATAAAGTTCACAGTACTTCGGTGCCAACATCAGCCAACACGTTCACTTTCATCGGCACGAAAAAACGGTAAACTAACAAACCCAAACAAAACAAAACGGCGTATCGTGTGAAAGTGAAGCCGAAGTTCATTGAAGCGTATCATTTTTTCTTTGAAGCAAATTACACGCTCACCAAACCTCATAAACGGTGCACATGATATGTACCACTAGGCCGTTTGTGTACATTTTCCGAGGGTTTAAATTTCACTTGATCCTATGTCTTTGCCATTTACCACCTTACACTTAAAACCTCCAAGTCGGGGACTTCTTTCTCCACTTCCCACCCGCTCGGTGTTCCCGTCTTTCTCCATCCATCCATACTCGAGAATCGGCCTACGCCTGCGGTACAGGATTTCACGCGACTGAAAAGCAAACATCGAACCGTAGCCCGCGTGGTGTCAATTACACCGACATCAAAGGCTCTGGCGGATGGTTGCGGCGTCGGAAAATGAGACTTTTCCTATCGATTTTCCCAACCAACTACTGTAGACTCGTTTCGATTGAAGCACGCCAGGGAGCCCAGGTTTGATTGGTCGTTTTTTTTTTCTGTATAAAGAAATTTGAAATTTAATATTCTTCGTTCGCTTTATCCCGGATGCCGGCGTTCAGCGCCCTCTCTTCCTCGCTCCCTTTCGCTCTACACGCAACGCAGCGATTCGGGAAAATTTTGAAACAAAAACCAAAGTGGCATCGAGAACATCGATGGGTTTGTTATTTCTGGGCCATGTAACTTCTTCTTCTGGCATTCCGCAGTCGCTAAGCTGCCCTATTGCTTCCCGGCTGGATGGTTGAAATATTTTCATTTTTCCGATGCGAAAACAGAGAAAACCCGGCGTAAAAGTGGGGATGTCAAAAATGTAAAATTCGCTGCCAGATTTGCTTGGAAAATGCACCCAACCGAGGACCAAGAGGGTAGGAAAACCAATGGGAGACTGGGAGAAGTTTTTACGTTTTTCACTGCCGCTCATACCGCAAAACAAAAAAAAACAACGCAAAGAAAACCGATTGCGTTCGAAACTTTTCCCGGTCCGACGGCGCACCTAGCCACCGATCAAGAAGAACCTATCCGAAGGATTATTTAGGTGTCCAAGTCCAAGATAAGATAGGGATTCGACGTGGGCAATTCGGGCGGCGGGTTTTCCTTCTCTCCCTCTCTAAAGTTATGATAAAGGGAAGCGATAACAATTTCGTGGAATACGGTCACGAAGCACGACTTCCCCCGCCGACTGTACCGGCGTCTCGGTCGGTTTGGAGAAATGTGGCGTGCATGATTCATGCGGCAATTCCGGCGTGGGTTGCCGCTCGCGCGCGCCATGAATCGCGAGCATTCCGGTGCTGGCCCATCCCCTCCCGGCGCCGGAAGCAAAGGAGACCTTGAATTCTACGGCTAGCACCAGCGGACCGACCCAACAAGCGCCGGCGGGGCGTGGGATGAGCGTTCGCTTGCGTCTCACCCACCCCCTTATTCGAGCGCGGGCGGGCTGGAGGCAAGCGGCATGGGCAAGGAAAGTTCGGTGTTTGCTCCGCAGCTCTGCTAAGAACTTTCCAATAACGACCGTTGCCGACGCGGGTGGGCCGATGTTTGTCTTAGAACTGTTTGCAATAACAAACGGGTTTAGGAATGTGCCTCCTTCGCAGCCTTGCTACAGTTCGGTCGCTTTGTCCTGCCAGCGTGGTCCTTTTGGCCGGGGAGTTCATCGGAAACTCGACCAAATGTTTTCTTTCTGCATGATAATGGCGTACTGTACCGCGCGGAGGTACGTGAACAAATATTAACCTAACTGTTTTCTTAAGACATGTCGCTTTTCGTCCTAAATCTACATTTTCCACGGTATTTGGGGCAGTCTTTCGTTCGGCAGGAGAAAAAAAACCATTAATTTTCCCGAAACAGCACTCCGCGTACCTCTAGTCTGGTTTCATGGAAGTGGAAAAGTGAACGTCTCAAAGTCGGTCCAAATTTCTCACACGCCAACATTACACGCCCAATCACTTTCGATCGCCAGCTGAGGCCGTGGCAGCACCGTTTTCTGCTCGAGGAGAGAGAACGCGCATGAATAAATTTGCCGTTCCAAAGAAATTCGATCGCCCGGCTAATCCGCTAATGTGTTCTAAGGATTATTTATGCTCCTGCCGCGAATCGATCGAACACTTTCGAAAACAACCGACGGACGGTGGAGCGCACGAACGTTCGCTTTCCGTTGGCGGGCGGAGAGAGGGAGACGGGAGTGGGGGACCGGGTACGTCGAACCACACCACTCGCCGGAGACGCGGCACTACATGAGTAAGCACATGTAAATCACACTGAATCAGCAATCAATTATGGAGGCTTTACCCGAGCGAATTCCAATGGCGCACACGGTTTCCCGGCCTGGGGTACTACCGACCGGCGCGCAGGGCCACACGGCGACGGGGATGGGAAGGAAAAACCACTCTTTACACTTGCCGTGCAACGCAAACGAATCGTGTCGGCAACATGGAATGCTCGAGCTGAACTCACGCTCCGAACCGTCGACTCTCGGGGTTCCTCGGGGAGGGCAACACTTTGCAAGCAATTTTTCTTCGCATGGAAAACTGCAAACGAAAACAACACCAAAAAAAAAAACGCAGGGGTGGTGGCTGTCCCAAATGGGTAGCCGAAGGATGAATGCAAATGGACGGCGCGACAGTAGATTCCCCTCGTTTGCCGCTCGTGCCACCATAAGTTTTACTTAACCCCCGGGCGAACAGGGCAACGGGAAAATTCCCAACCCAAACGATGACACACGAGCGCAAGGCTGGAGCCATCTTCTTACTCCATTTTGGAAAATGGAAGCCCTTTCTGAGTAAAAGTGGGTTGAACATAAAGACTGATTGTGTGTACGTCGTGAGGGCAGCAGAGGGCAGATGTGTCGTCTGTGTGCCCACGCTAGCCTTGCTAGGGATTTGAGGAAACCCTTGCGACAATTTAATTTAAAATAGGCACGGTTAAGGGTTCTACGGTTCTTTTTTATCTGTGCGAAGAATTCTCCCGCGCGGGCTTCATATCTTCAATAAAGGCCTCAGATGTTTTTGTGGCAAAACTCCACTCAAACATACAGTGAAAATGGAACGGAAATACAATAATACTATTTCCGGTGAAAAGGAAACGAATATGCATTAAAATCAGTCGTCTATGATGCATCCATATAAATGCAAAAGAAAAAGTACTGTTCTTCAGGGAGATATTCTTCGGTTCGTGGTGATGAAACCGATGAAACTCACTCTTTTCCTCCGACGTTACTTCCGAATAATTTTGTCACTTTAAAACGCTTCCTAAACACTGACAAACGTTGCACTTCTACAACATCGGCACTCCGTGTCATTCCAGCGCTTACTAGATGCTCGCTTTTATATCAACCGCCAAACGCGACTCGCCACTGAGTGACATCTCCCCCACCGCGAATGATGTCTCGGTTGACATATAAATGTGATGCACAATTTGAGCGAATTATTTCCCGAACGCAACCTCAGGCCCGCCGAGCGAATTGTAGCAAGTCTGCTGACCCTCGTGCAGTAAAGCGCAGGCGACCGAATATGTCCGTTACAATTACATTGGCCCATTGTTGGCCCCACTAGAGCGCAGGTTGGCATATGTAATGTCAACAACCTTGAAAAGCCCCCACCGTAGCTCAAATCGATTACGCGCCGGTGGAAAGCGGGCATGCCACGTGCAGCTAATGTGAGCGACAACGGGCTGTTAAACGGAAAATGCGACAATTCAGAACGGCTGGTAAGGGATTGAAAAGGGTTTTCCACGGAAGCATTTCGATAAACCGATCGACAAAGATGCTCAATAGTTTCCCAAAAAAAAAAAAAAAAAAGGAAACAGCCCCACTTTTCCAATATGTAGCACACTGCAGATGGAGGCGAGCACGTGGAGGCGGTTACGGGCAATTCAATTTGGTTGTCGTACTCAATACCCATGCTTCGCGCGCTCCACCCACGATAATGTTTTGAATATGCGTGAATTATAAATAGACCGTGCCAAGGATCAAAGGATATGAAACTGGGATCGGTTGTGCGTGACCTTCGATCGGGCGAAAGGTACGGTTAGTGTGCATAAATATGGCAAGTGTGGGAGGAAAACGGGAGCTCCATGAATATTGATGTAGGAGAACTTGTGTGGGGTACAAACAAATGTTTGCTACTACATTTCTTAGACTGCATTACTTTAGGACTCAGGAGGCTTCAAATTTACTGAGAGTTCTATAAATTGACTGAGAGTTTTGTATTACTTTGACCAGAATTATTTTATTTTGCAATCATCATAGAGGCAACATGGCAGGGCCGCATATAAACCTCGTATGCAATTCGTCGATTCGTATTTAAGTATATCGGATCCTAATTCCTGTTGTTCAGTTTGTTGATGCGGTTGGTCAGCCTGTTCGGGACTCCTCCGATGTTCGAGGGCATGGTAGCGTTCTCGGCTCCACCGACTTCGCCGGCCGGGTTCGCCGGGACGGTCGTGTTGAGATTGTTGGTCAAATCGCCCGGATTTGTTTGATTGCCTCCCACCGGCGGCTGGACCTCACCCACGCCCGGTGTCGTCATGCCGCCGGGCAGCTGGTCCAGCTGGGGGGCGGCGTTGATGGCTGGAGGTGGAGGCAAAAGAAATACAGCCCCAATTAGCTCACCCGACCGCCCACTAAGCCAATCCATCAACTAGCGTTCCTTCCTGTTGCTAGTGTAATGTGGCGTACGTGGAGTACTTACCAACAGCGACCAAAAGGATGGCAAAGGCAGCTACTTTGAAGGCCATTTCTTGGGAGTACTGGGTTGGGTTTGTTTGTTTCCTTAAGCACACACGACGCTCGTCTGGTTGGACCCTTCCAACCGGTGCAGCATTTATACTTTGTTGCTTCGGCAACGCTTACCGTCAACGCGAAAGGTAATCGTTTTGAAAAGTGTCATAGCGATATCGTACATGCATAAAAATATTAATTATGCACTGCCCCAACAAGTACGTCTGAGTACAGAGTACGGGAGTGGAGTACGTTGGAACGATATTGGATACGCCTGACGTTATGGACATTAACCTCATTTGTTGTCCATTAAGTTTTCTGACTCGCTATTTATGATATGATATAGAATTCGCGTAATTCATTACTGATGATCGAATAACTATAGAGCTAGATAGATCTGCAAAGTTATTGGTATATTGAAAACGAAAAATAATATTGGAGAATAAAATAACAATATTTTGTGTTAAAAGGACTATTTATTGCATTGCTTCAATGCTTTCGACATTCTACTATATACGACATTCAACTCAAATGAATCGTCCAGAGACTTTCATAAAGCATTCGCTTTCCATAAACAGCACCGCTGGGAGTTCCATTCGCTATGAAAGTAGTGATAAAATTGTAATTTACACTCCACCCCCGGGACAGAGTGTCCGTCACACGCACATATCCACGCGTACGGTAGGGCGGAAAATTGAACCATTTTTTTATCATCCAATGCTCAGTTGTCGAACACTGCGCCCGTAAAAAGATACCGTTTTCTAATTGCCATACTATCGCCAAATGTCTAGCCATCAAGCGTACATTAAAACGGGCCTATAAAAACGTGCGGCGGTCCCGAACGAAGCATTCATTAATCATTCCGAGTTCTAGCAGAAACCTGACGGAAAACCTCCATCGGATCCTAACCATGGCCTTCAAAGTTGTTGCAGTAGCTGTCTTCTTGACCATCGTCGGTAAGTCTCGCAAGGTGCGAACGGCGCTTCGCAAGCGACGTCTTGTGCGTTCAAACGGGAACCGACGTTTCTTTTGCCTCCACCTCCAGCCATCAATGCCGCCCCCCAGCTGGACCAGCTGCCCGGCGGCATGACGACACCGGGCGTGGGTGAGGTCCAGCCGCCGGTGGGAGGCAATCAAACAAATCCGGGCGATTTGACCAACAATCTCAACACGACCGTCCCGGCGAACCCGGCCGGCGAAGTCGGTGGAGCCGAGAACGCTACCATGCCCTCGAACATCGGAGGAGTCCCGAACAGGCTGACCAATCGCATCAACAAACTGAACAACAGGCACTAACATAGCCGTAAACTTACCCAGGACGGAGGAACCAGGACGATGGATTAATTTTGTGTGAAAAGAGAGATGAGAATAAATGTTTGGCAAATCATGTAACGAGTCCTACATGGGTGCGGTGCGATCAATTTCGTCCAAAGACCCTAAATCGGCAAAGCGCCCGACATTCAGTTGTACCATAGTTATTGTTTATTGATATTCATAATTTAACTTTACATTAACACAATTTGAGCGCGGGGACAAGGGTACGAGTTGGGAGCCGCAGATCGCAGATTGGCGAAATGTGGACCGTTCTATCGCCGGGTCAAGGGATGCAATGGGAAGGGAGGGTAATAGGGCGAGTAGGTTGCCGTCTCGAGGTAGCCAGAGTATACGGACCGCTGAAACAAGCGTAATACTTTCTAACCGAAGATGTCTAACCGTCCTGTGGCCTGGATCGAAGCGACCCCGTCTTCTGACGCCTGCCAGGCAACGGACTCGGAATTCGAAGTGGGACGCGGTGGGCGGGGACGTGCCTAAACAAATAGCTTACAATGTTAATGAATCTAACCCAGTTTTTGTAAATGCTAGGAGATGCCGGCGCCGCCTTCGCAGAGTGGTGGCCTCACACCGGAGGCACCTCTAGCGGGCACCCCACGCGCGACGAATGAGGTGGGCGCCCTTTTCGGCGATCATGATAACCGGCGCGTTCGTGTTGCCCGACGTGACCTTCGGCATGACGGACGCGTCCACCACCCGCAGGTTCCGCACGCCGTGCACGCGCAGCTCGTGATCCACCACGGCGTTCGGGTCGCTCGTGGGGCCCATTTTGCACGAGCCCGCCTGATGGTTCTCGGCGCCGGTGTTCTGCCGGACGGCGCACTCCCAGTACTCCTAAAATAAGAGAAACAGCACGTTTGAGTCACGAAAGAGGCATGGATGAAAATTGGGGTACCTGTGTGCCGAATTCCATGTTCTGGCAGGCCTTCACGTGCGTACGGTCCAGGTCCATGCCGTACGCCTGCAGGGCATCGGTTTCCGAGAGCCGGACCGCGAACTTGATGCCCTCCACCAGCACCTTGATGTCGTGGTCCTCCTTCAGGTAGTTCACCACAATCTTCGGGTGCTCCAGGGGGTCGTTCGACTTCAGCGCGATGTAGCCACGGCTCTTCGGGTGCAGCACCGCCGGGAAGATCTGCACCGACCGGGAGTCGTTGCTGAGCAGCTCCCCGACCTGGCCCGTCTTGGCGCAGTCGGCCAGAAACCCGCCGAAGTAGAACTGCAGGTCCGGGTCGTTGGGCCGCTCGGCGTACTTCGAGCTGGTCTTGGCCGTCACCGCGGACACGCCCGTGCCCGACATGAGCCCGTCGCGGAACAGTAGGTACTCCATCGCCGTGGCCCAGTTCAGCGGGGCCGTGTTGGTGTCGTTCAGGAAGAAGTTGATAAAGTACGCCACGTGGTTGTGCAGGTTCTTGCCCACGCCGGGCAGGTCGTGGATCGAGCGTACGCCCACCGCCTCCAGTTGTTCCTTGGGGCCGATGCCGCTAAGTAGCAGGACCTGCGGCGAGTTGACGGCCCCGCCGGCCACGATGACCTCCTTCTTGACCAGGATCTTCCGCATGTGACCATCGTCGTCGACGATCTCGACGCCGTGCGCCGTCTTGGAGGTCGGGTGGACCAGCACCTTCGTGACGGTGGTGTTCAGCAGGATGTGCAGGTTCGAGCGGTTGACCGCCGGCCGGAGGAACGCCCGGGCCGCGCTGTACCGGATGCCGTTCTTGTTTGTCATCTGCGCAATCATGAAGCCGGTCTGGTTGGCACCGTTCAGGTCCTGCACCTGGTACCCGAGCTGCTCGCCCGCCTTCAGCACCGAGTAGGAGAACGGCGGGTTGTACGGGAACCGTCCCACCGGCAGCATACCCCCAGTGGAGTGGTACTTCGAGTCGACCTCGTTGATCTGCAGGTTGTCCTCCGACTTCATAAAGTACGGCAGCACTTCCTTCCACTTCCAGCCCGGGTTGCCCATCGCCTCCCAGTCGTCGTAGTCCTGCGGGTTGCCCCGGATGTACATCATGCCATTCAGGACGGAGGTGCCACCGAGCACCTTGCCCCGGGGCCAATAGCAGCGCTGCTCCGGCGACCCCAGGCAACCGTGCTGCTCCGGTTCCGTGTTGTATCGCCAGTCGATATCACTTCCCAGGTAGTTGAGAAACATGGACGGAATCTGAGCTCCGGTCGGTTCATCGGGCCCTAGGGGATATGCCAATAGAAAATGGTTTAGAAAATGGAACCAGATACTTTGTCGGCGTAGACTCGCGCCGTTTGTTCGATGAGAAACATCTTGAGATGAACGAAAGAAAGGAAAAGAAAGAGATACAGAGAGAAGAGAGCGATAGCGAGAAATGGCATTGCTCCATGACTCAGCCAGGGGCCGGGGCGGCGTTCTAGTTGCTTATTTGCGCCCGTCGGCTCAAGAAGGTTGGCAAACTTCCACTAATTAGCCGTCTCGGGCGAAACCTGCCTTCGAGCGTACGAACGATTAAACTGATAGGCAAACAATTGATTCTGCGGCAACGCCATGGCATGCCGCAGATGCCGGGATGAAATCCGAGCAAAAGGCCAAAGATGAAACACACTGTTTGATATGTGGAAAGATGGCCCGAGCACGAAAGTGGCCCCGCCGCTGTGTGGAATAGTAAGTGAAGTGAAGTAATCGGTACAAAAAGGCTTCTCCCTCCGCGCGCCCGCCCCGTTCCCGTTGCGCCCTTTCTTCCCTCGACATACACGATGGGGTGGGATTTTTGTGCATCGGGCGGAGAATTTTCCACAACATTTACTATGTGCAATTGTGCGATGATGTGCTCCGATCGTACCGTGGTGTGTGTCAGTGTTTGGCAAACGGGGCCTGCAGCGAAAGCGTTTGTGCTGCGAAGGGAACGTATGCAATGTTGACTATGTGCCGTTGAACTATCGCGCCACACGTACGTATCAATAGCACCCCATCTTTGGCCCCCTCGGAAGAGAATGAGTTTTCCTACCGCCGGTTTTGTTATCGTTTGTCTTCATCATTTCGTCTTATCATTCTACTGAACTGGTTTTCCAAACTGATTCAGAACAATCTCTGATAACAAAACTAGTGCTAGTGTTACCGGTGTCAACATTGTTTGTACAATACAAAAAAGAAAACTCTCTCACACAGGCCACTTTTGCTCATGCCAGACTACGCTGGGAATGCAACTTTGTAGGCATAGTAAAATCTAATATGAAACTACCAACTGGCTTAATTGATTGATTTGTGATGGGATTTTGAGTGACGGGTAATGTTTCATGCAGCATCCACTGCATCCATCCCAGTTCCCTTCTATTTGGGGATGATGGGCTGGGGATGGGCCAAACTGTTAACAGACAGTTGATGTCAGTCACCAGTCTGAAACATGGTTTGAATTGGAAACCCTGAACTGAGGTTTTCAGTGCGAAAAAAAAAATGAGAATAACTCATTCAGCCTCAGTTTGAAGGCCATCATGTACGTCGTTGAATGTCACTCAAACATACCACAAGCTCACGTTGTGGTTGTGGCCGATGTTTTTCGCGATACAAAAAAAAAAAAAAGAAGAGAAACACCACAGTCGGGAAAGTGATGCACTTTCGACGGTAATTGAATTTTGCGGCGCACCCCTCACGGCAACATGTAAAACGTCACCAATCTACGATCCAAAAAAGGCGAGGGCATTCTACCCCAGAAAAGGGACCTGAACGAATGAACGAACATCCGTCATAATAGAGGACGCTTTTCTGTATTTGGGCCTCTGACACTGTTGGCGGGGGAGCACTTAGCGGTGGGGGATGCAAAATTCACACTTGTTGTACGAGTGATTACACTCGCACCTTGTGGATTATCACATTTGTGACGTTCGGTTGGAGCGAGACCGTGAATGAACTGTGATTTCGTGACTTCGTTAAGCAGAGTTAAATCCGAACGACAGAGGACTGTTTTCTGTGTAGTGGTGGATTCGAACTTTCACGTTTAAAGTAGTACAACAATGTCACACAATTTACACACTTCCATTGGGGTGCCTTAAAACGCGATGGAAAACCATTCTGGAAAATTATTTATGCTCCATGCTAATCGAGGGAAATCAATTATCTGGCCAATGCCGCCCTAGTAACGGTGTTTTGTATAATCGATGCAAAATCGAGTAGAGAAACGTTTTAGTTCTTTTGCTTTTCCTATTCTTCTAAATAAATCAAATCGTGCCACGCCACACTACCGACGGCCAGACGTGCATTTGTGCAATGCAACATCAACGCCAGCACCGAGATCGTTCCGATGCAGATGCGAATTGCATGCGAAAGGCCCCGGCAAATGAACCACCGGCCGACCTAGTTCTCAGTCTGGCCAGGGCTTCGCCCCCCTCCCCCCTCCCCCCCGTCCGCGACTTAACGGCGATGCATCCCCAAACCCGACGTGTCCGCCGCCGGGGTTTCCGATGGATGCATTGCGTCCCGTTCGGGGGTGTCTAATCGGTTCGATCCGTTCGGCCAGCTGTTGTTCCGTGCTGGCCTACTCTCCGGACTGGTCACGCCTAACGCGATGGCCAGCGATTAGTCAACCCGGCGGGTGGACGGACGGGCCAAAGCTTTCGCCCTTTCGCGAAAAAGGGAGTCGGGCGCGTTGGGGTAGTCGTAACACTGCCGCTCGAAATTGGCCTTCGGTCGGCCATTTTTGCAACGAGAGCAAAAACCCCACCCCCACGTGCCACGGAGGCTGGAGCATGGTGAACACTTTGTACACTTTTCCGATCGCGGGGGCGTGCAGTCGGCAGTTGGGCGGGGGAAATGCTGTTAAAACATTGGCCATTGGTTCAACAGTACCTCGAGATACGCCATCCTGCCCATGGTGCCTGGCTGCGGGCAGATGAACCGAAGGCGCCCAGCTCGAGATGCCGCAAGAGATGATTGTTTCCTCGTGAGCCGGCGAGGGGCGCCGGAATGGAATGTTCCGCGAATCTTGGCCCCACAGTATCGATCCGCTTTTTTTCCCTCCCTTATACTCCTTCGTTCCGTGTAGGTCCGTACGTTGGAGCTATTGTAACAGCTTGTGTAGTAGACGTTCTTGTACTGGCTCGGATGCGGCGACGAGCTGGATTGCGATTTTCATGTGATCTCCTATTGCCCTGGTTTCCTCGCCAACCGTACGCGGAGGATGTAAAACCGTAATGCTTAGCATAACATTGAGCAATTGAAGCGCTGCAGTCCGACGACATGGCGCACTGAAGACGGTCTGAGTTTTATGCTGCATCTCTGTTTTTTTTGGGTCAAGGTCAAAGGCGACCATGGTAGAAATGATAATTGTTCCGATCGCACCATTGCGAGAATCAAATTAAATCGTCGGTAATTGTGTGAAATCATCTGTGACGCAGAAAAAAAACAAAAATAAATATAATCAAACGTTCAGTACGCTTCCATTGTGCTCTTTAAGATGGCGGAGTTTTGCTAGCCATACTGTTTTCAAGTTATGTAAACGTGTACATGATTGTGCGATCAGTCTGCATTTTACGATTCTCACAATGAAACTGTCAAGAATATCAAAGTAGGCATTTAACTCGCAAACCGGTTCAAATACAGCCGGCGTTCTCCCGGTTATGGGATCCAATACAATTTGACATTTTTAAACACTTCTCTTGAACTTTAATTGCCGTCCAACAAAAATGCGATTATCCTTTCGCCACCACAGTCCCAAAACTCGCCTCTCTACACCACACAGTTCCAGAAAATCAGGTTTCCATACCGACCCCAGCCCGTGGTGCTGGAATGTGAAGCGAACCCTTGACCACCATCCGTTCTGTAAAATGGTGCAAGGTTTCCGCCAGCCCGTAAAAGATGGTACGCTGCTGGCGTGTACCAATGTACCGGATGGCATATGCCAGGGAGGGAAACCAAAAATAAATGCAATAAACATGAACGAAATGAAACCGGCAAGTTAGCGACCCCGAAAAACGGGCTCCCCTCATCAAACCGGACCGAAGAAACGTGCTGGTTGCGGTGGGTTTCCTTTCGTTTCATGCTCCGGAGCTTAACCATCCGACGTGCTGCTGTAGTAAATGTCATGCTCCAAGACTCCACATCGGGTGGATCGGGTCGAAGAATAACAAAAAAAAAAAAATGGTCGGACATTCGCACCCGAAAGTGCGGTGGAAGGGCCGGCTGCCAGATGCGGGGGGCCGAAAGGCCAAAGTCAACTGTGCAATAAGCTCCCAGCTCCCGGACGTAAAGTTACAATCACCGACATATGTATGCGCTCGCCGCACGGTGGATCGTCCCGCTGTCAGTGGAGCCGGGTCCCGGGAGAACGGTATTTTATAAAAGTAAATGTCAACCCCCAAAGCGAAGGGTCAGACGGCTCTCGCTGGCGTACTGGCCACGGCACGGTAACGGATGAACTTCGGCAGCAAACATTGACGCAGCAGAAGCAGCAGCAGCAGCACTATAAATGCCAATCTCCGAGCCGGAGAGGAATCTCCATGTGACACGACTCCGGACAAAAGTGGTGCGAGGCCATGGGCAATGCGATTTAAATCTCGCCAGCAGTGAGACTTTCCATTGGAATGGAATCCTATGGAAGAGACCGAGACCAGGCAACCACACCGGTGGCGTAGTTGGACGCAGAACTAATTTGAACGACGTACTAATGGATTTGACGATGGACGTGTTCGCTCAGTGGGCGCACTGGCTTCTCGCATATGACGTATTAGGTATTGACGTCTGCTGTATTAGGAGGATCATGACCGGGTAGATGAAACCGGGCATTCCGGAAAGGAGATGTCCGCGTGCGTGCCTCGCTGACGCTGCCGAATGGGTCGGATATGGCATGTTAACCTATCCGGAGTATGGCAGATTCTCTCGTGTGACAAGGATTCTCCATGAATGTACTTCTAGCTAAGTCCGGGGGAAAGGTTGCATCCCATTTTTATGGTGCAGGTGTTGCCATTTGGAACCTTGCGCACACCTAACGCAAACGTTATCGATCCTTGCGTCGTACTCGCTGGCCATTACAATCGATTGCTAATGAGTGTAGATTCGGCAACAGGCAGGCCCAAGGAAACGTTCACTTATTTGCCAACATAACCTCAAAACGTGACTGAAAGTGGGCTGGTTGAACCGCACTCACGCCCGGGCGAAAAAAAGCGACCGTTTGATTTTATGTTCCATTCTATTAGGGGCGATTCGAGGGCCGACGGTGACGATGTGGGAGAAAATGGACGCTTCGTTTTTTTTTTGTGCAGAAGTAAGAAGATTATTGCTTTTATTCCGAGAGGTGAGTTTCGATGATGCTGATGGGTTTAGAAGGGAAAAGTTGGAAAGGTACACAGTGCCGTTCTCGTGAGGAAAAACGCTGATCTGCCGTTCCGCTCGAAGTCATCCAATAAACACTTGTACGATAAGATAAGCAAGATGTCTTTCTTCTCTCTTTTTCTCCCTTTCACTTTGCCTCGCTTGCGGCGTGACAATAGCAAAACTCACCTGCTTCGATCAGGAGCACCTTCCAGTTCTTGATTTCGGACAGCCGTGATGCAATTACCGACCCGCCCGATCCTCCACCGACGACAATGAAGTCGTACTCGTAGTCCACGTTTCGGGATGTTTTGGCCTGTGGAAGTGAGAAGGAAAGAAAAAAAGAACAAAGCCAAACGAAGGACGTTCCGGTGTGACCATTCAGTTGGGTGCCATTTTGCGTGCGGGGTTCATTATTTCACCGGTGTGTTTCGTTGCGGAAAATTGTCGCTTACCTTCGTGCGCCCACAAGGATCTTCCAGATCGCACTGCGACCTTATGAACACCTCCAGCAGGCCCATAAACAGCATGTACTGCGGACCCCCGCACAGTGCGGCTAGGGTCGCCCCGACGGGGCTCGTCATAGGGCACGCACAGGATGACATCCTGCCCCAGCTGGCTACTCGGGCTGACGGTGGGTTTCGGTCGAGTCAAGGTCCCCGCTTTTCGGCTTCTCCCTGGGAAATTGGATGTGAGAAATGTTCCGGTAAAGTATCTGCTGGTCTGGTCTTGCGGTGTTCCGCAGGTCTCTTTCGAACGAGAAGACGACAGCCTCTGGCTTTATGCATCTTTTTCTGTTGATTTCGAGCCGTGAGAGGTAATAATCGGAGCAAGGACACGCCGCCACTTGGAGCATCGATCGGAGATGAAGCGCGCGCGTGTGGCGAAGAGCTTCAGCGTGTTGTGCCGCCGATCAGAAGACCACCACCGCATTGCACCACGGAAACAAACCTGTGTGTGGGCCTTGTAGCAAAAGTTGCTCTTTTTTTTTGCAGGCCAACACATGAATGGCCACCTTGGTCACATTCGTGAGTGTGTGAGGGGGTTTGAGTGCGTACTTGACAGGATACTCGCGTGGTGAAAATTGAAGCATATACACGGTAACAATTCTTTTATGTGTTCGATCATACACATGGAGTGATGTTTTGGAAGAACTCTTCAACTGTAGGTTAAAGGTTTGAAATCTTTATTGCAACGTTTTATATCGATATGATTGATTCACGTCATCATAAATTAAATTGTTTGCACAAATACTTATTGTTTATCGAACGAACGAGTGAGATTGGAATTGTGCTTTTCCTACGGCCATCGTGAGGAGAAAAGCCAGTTAAGGAAACAAACCCGTTAAACCGAAAAACGACAACGTCGGCGCTGGGTCACGGGAAAAACTATCCCTCCCCAATCCCACCCGGGTCGCATAAGAAGACCCACCGCGCCTTTGGACAGAGACGTCGGTACGCGTTGCCTGCTGCGATCGATCAATCTCGTCATACCAGTTTCGTACAAGACTCCACTCGCCCGCTGATTGCATTCTACCGTGGCCATCGGAAAAATATTATCCGGTGTGCCGAGAAGAGCAATAGAAGACGCTGCGTGGCCGAACGCCGACCGAACGAGACCCGCCGGTGGGATGTGGAAATCGATTCAATTTTTGCAATGCGAGCAGCATCGTACCGAGAAGAGGCGGAGAAGAACGACCCGGTGGGAAATGCAATGAAGACATGGCCTGCGTTTGGGGCTGATGGGGGTTCGAAAATGAGAAAATCGAAACGGGGGGAAAAAGAAAAAGGGAAAAGGGAAAACCGCCAGTACACGAACTTCGAGATGTCCGGGAAGTTACTGAACCATCGGCTTATCTTCATCAGTAGCAGCGAGCCCAGGTGGGGAAAACAAAACAACACACGAACGCCCGAAACACGAAACAACAAAACAACACAAATGCATTCCGAACCAGTAACAATCACTCGCCCGATCTGCCGGAAGGAATAAATCGGATCTGCACGAAAAATAATAGCGATAATACAGAAACATGACTGCTAACGAGATGCCACTGAACGGCGGCCGGGAAACGCGTGTGTGTGTGTGTGTGTAGTGCATGGGCCAAAGGAGGAGAAAAGGAGAAAAACAAACGACGCTGCACGATGCAATCCGGACGACCAGATCCGATGCAATCGACGAGCCTTCCTCGACGTCACGCCAAGGGCTTTCGGGCCAAATCGGTCTTCTGCGGCAAATAATTCTCCCATCACGGAGTGCCGCCACCCCGGTCCCCACCCCCTTGGTCCATCATCGGTGAGCATCATCGGTGGGTAATTGAAAGATTTGATAAAATTGCCGGTTTCGGCGGTACGGCCAAAGTGGCTCCGGAGCCACACGCGGCCGGCCCGAACCGATGATTCGTCTGGCCGAGGTCGTCCGCCAATTGGCTGTGGTGAAGTTTGTGTAATCAAAGCGTTGCAAAACTATTGCCCGCCCGCGGGGGGAGGGCAGGTTTGGTGGGTAGTAATTGGTGGGGGGTGGGGGTTATGGCGGGAGGTTGGGAAGGTCTGAGAATTTCGTGAGACGGCAAACGTGCGTAGGCGCCGGTCGGAGTTGCGGAGACGCGCAACCGAAACCGCACGGCCAGCTGAAGAGGAAAAAAAAAAACGTTAATCAGCTAATGGTGAGAGCCCTCGCCGCGTCTTTGGATAGATCCAAAAGGGAATCGCTGGCGGTCTGGCGGTTAACTGCAAATCAAATGCAAATAGCAAACGTTTGGGAATGCTCAGACAATTCGGCAGACGGATGGATGGATGGAGATATCGCCCGGGCGAAGTTATGATGCCGTCAATACTAGACATTCGATTCTACCGGAAGGTCTGGCGTGGAATAATAATGTGGAAGAAATTGCCCATTCCTGTTTCGCTGCTGGAGCCATTCAATTAAAATAAGCCGCACGGTTATGCACGGTACAGTGATTAAATCGAAAGCTTTTCCAAATTTCCGACCCCCGATGATATTGTTCGCTTACGTAACGGGCGATAACGTTTTAGATACTTCCTGAACATTGCCAAAGCTTACGCGTTTCGGTTTATCTTGTTCACGTGGAAATAATCGATCATGCTTTTATTTTCACACGACTTGTTTTCCATTCTCTTTGGTATGGCTGAAGTCTTAATACTAAATCCCTTTTCTAGAATAATAGTATTTCTAACGCCTAGAGTATATCGATTGCAATTATCCGAAGTACACGACTAGATAATGTCGTGTAAAACTTGCTGAATGTAGCGGCAGAGGTAGGGTCTTAAATGCGCCCCAAAATTCTTCCCTTTTTAATTAATTACTCTCGATGTAATTTCATTTTATTTTACGGCTCAACTTGAACCTCTATCTCTCACCAATCCTCCCGGAATGCAATTAATTCCATTCGCCGCGTACTTGCTTCACTTTTCGGCGACGAACGATGCCGGGTTGGTAATTGAGCTGCAATGTTCCGCCCCGCCTGGGACGCCTGGAGCTACTACCCTCCAGCTTATCCGGCGATACGTTCATTAAGACGATTGATGGGGTAAATTACATTACCGCAAGGCAATCGCTTCATAGCGCTCCCGGCATTAAGCTTCCGGTGGCGCTTCCCTGTTGTTGCCATTTCTCGTCGCCCACATAAGCTTCCCCCGGTGGCGGTGGGTGGGAAAAGCAGCGCACAGGAACAGCGCAGTCAGCTTCCTTAACTGTGGTTTGTGGAATGGAGCGAAAATAAAACTTCATTCTACCGACGCCTCAAGTGCGGCCGAGTCGAGTGGCACCATGGAGTAGGATTTTAAACGAAGTTCACGACACGGTGGCAAGTGGTGGCAGTGCCTGCAGGTATCTTTACCGTTCTTTCGTGGAACTGGACACAGGAGCTCAAAATGGAGCTCCAATGGACCACCGATCAATCGAAACATCAAATTAACCGGCCTGCACTGACGGGGGCAAAGTGGCTGGATGGCGGACACATTTGGCTTTCTTCGAAGGCAAAGGTTGGCGGAACATTTCAAAACACCCTTTGGGGGTCGCATGCGCTGGCCAGGTGCACGGTTCCGAAATGCAGCAGCCAATTACTTCGGCTAACTGCAGACTTTTGCAGCGAGCCAATGCGAGACGGCCAGGACGTGTCTTAAGATGGGCAACAAATTGTCTATGGAATAAAAGAAACGGGTTTTCAAGGCGTCAATTGAGTTGAGTTGGTTGAAGATTTAAAGCGTCTTCGGGGCATCCTACGATGGTACGAAATAGGTGGTCTTTGGAAAGCACGCCGAGAGTGGAAGAATGATTGATGCACCGCAAAAGAGGAGAAACCAACGAGATGAATTAGCTCGACTGCGACGTTTACCGGAACGTTGCCAGTGACAACGGCAAATTGGTTCCCGGCTCGATGCTCGAAGTAACGTCGCATCGTAGAACCGTTGTTGGATGCTCGAACGATGCTCATAAGAGGCCTTAGCTTTCTTGTACCGTACCGAACGGACTGTTATCGCATGGCAAAAAAAAAAACCCCTATCCACCCGTCTTATTGTGCCCCGTTGAGAGAATTTTCTACCGTCTATTCCGAGAACCTTTTACAGCCCGAACTTGTTGCCACCTGTCTGGAGACGTTTACATCACTCCAGAGCGAATCCTGATCTGCCGCCTGACGGAATGGTACGGAGCGGACTCTGCTGAAGATTTGTTGAGGCGTTCAAGATTTGCGGGGCTTTTGCTTTTCCGCTGCGAGTTGCCGTTGTGTTGCCGTTGAGCAGAAAGGCTACGAAGTGTGGTGTAAAATCAATTTCCGATACGAGCCGGGAACGGGCGTGTTCTTTATTTTGTCATTTTTTTCTTCTTCAAGGATTTGACGAAGAGAAGCTAGCACCAACCAGGCGAAATAGATCAAAACCATGCTATCGGTTGGAGTCGAAAAGGTTTCGTATCAATGTTGTAACATTTTCACAAATGTTTATACATTCACTGAAAACTGAAAGACACCTTTTATAGGACTAATTTATATATATTTTTTTCTTAATTTGCTGCTGCATTTCTTCTTTCAAACTAGCTTAAATACAAAAGCCAAACTGAAGAGTTAGAAGAATACGGAAAGAGATATGAATTTCATATCTCATTCTTGTATTTCTTGCCATTGTGTTCTTCCCTTATGCAGCAAACGGCAACGTGCAAAAAGCATTTTAGTAATCCCGCGTTTTCAATTCTCCATTAGCGTCTTGCTAATTTCTTCCATTAGTATGCCGACGATGGCAGACGATGAAATAGAGAAAAAAGTAATAGCTAAAAAGATGCTTTCTTTGCATAGTGTTTCACATTGCTTCCTTGCAATGGCCCTGGTATGTGCAAAATTATTTACCCAGCCGGTAGCCGCGGCTTTGCTGCAAAGCTTTTTATTCAAATTTCCACCATTATGTTTCATGTTGCTTTGCGAAACTAATGCTCCACCCCTGTTTCAAGAATCTTTCCGGAACGAAGTGCGCAGAGAAACCACAGAGAGAAAAATTGAAAGTGTTTGAAAAATTCCAAAGGAACATTAATTAATGCAGCGGATCTGTTCGAGCTGCTTCTAATAATCGTTTTCTGTGTTCTTCACCCACCGACCCCAAGAGAAAACTTCTTGAGCAAGAAAGTTCGTACGCTGCATGGGAAAAAGAATAAAAAAACACGGTACAAAGTGAAATTCCAGAAAAAGTAAATGTTCAACCCGACGCTGCGGTTTTCCTTCCTTTTATGGAAGGGGCGAGTAAGTAAAGAATGTTCGGGAAGGATATACGAAGACGTTCAAGTTTTCCATATTGAGCATCGGTCTTTCCTTCTCGAGGACAGCATTATTTATGCTTCCCTCCGTTTATTCGCTCAAGTGGACTTATTATGCATTTGTGTGTTCACTCGAGAGCTGTAAACCGACGTCGTTTATTTCCCCGTTTTTCAAACGGTCGCCGGAACTGCACATCAGTGTATATTCTGGCGTTGCCAATGCGTGAAGCAACTGCAATGATCAAATCGATCGAAGGCGTCTTGGATCGCATTCGTCTTGGATTTCCTCCTCGCGAAAGTGGAGCCAATAAGTATGAAACCACTTTCGTCGATACCTTTCGAATACTAATGAACGGCCCGCCCCGAGACGGAGCGGAAAAATCTTCCGACCCGCGGAAAGATTTACGGTTAAGTATTCTATTTCTCCAAGGAAGCAAAGTTTTCCTTTCCTGATAATGGGACTCGATGGTAGCGTCTAGCAATGATTCAGTGTTATCTTTCGCTCGGAGCGACGGGCGAGAGAGGCGGGTCCCTTTGGCCGGAGACACGCACGTCATCACGTACTTCGGCGGGGCAAGAGACGGCTCAGTCCCCCCGGGGACGATGGGGAGGGTAGACTGTCTTGCTGCTGATCGTAAAACGAAAAATCATGTTCATTCGGCTGAAAGACGGCGGTTGTTACAGCACGGTGGGCAATTGTGGCCGAGCACGGATAGAACGGGATCCGGTCCGGTCAGACAGGGGCTGGCTTGGGGGTAGGAGCATCATCTCCTGGCAATCTCTAGACATCTCCGTACCCCGTTGAGCTTGGCGTTGCCCATGGGCAGGTTTTTCCTCATCTTTTTATTTTTAGTTTTTTTTGCCAGAAACATAAGCGCGCCACAAAGTCTTCGGCGGGTTCTTTGTCACGGTCAGCCAACAATGGGATGGCGGTAAAGAAATTCTATGCTCTAGGGGGCAGCAGCAGCAGTAGGGAGGCAGAGCAAGAAAAAGAAAACTTATCACCGCACGCGTAAACGAGCCAACGGACATTTCTCCCTTTCGGAATACGTTTTTGTACGGCCAGCCGGAAAACCAGCTCGTTCGGTTTATGACACATTTCCCTCAAAAGTCGGGCGACGAAACTACGCAACGTTTGTGGCGTTCTATGAGCGCAACCATTTGCAGCGCTTTTACCCCGTGCGAATGGCACTCCGAATCTTGGACGAGCCAGCAGGAAGAAACGGAAATGGCAGGGAACAAATAAATCCCAAAGTTTTCGGCCTCCGGTGGTAAGATAATCAGATTAATTTTATTGCACTTTTGCGCCACCAGATTACGGTCGTCCGGGCTATCTTTAATCTCTGCCATCGATCTATTGCCATCCGTCCCCATCCCCCGGCCGGGAGGGGTTGCTGAGTCCGAAGATAGGCAACACGAATTGGCAACATTAACGAGTTATGTTCCAGCTGAGGTTAAGTTTAGCCACTGGGTGTGGGGTTGGAGCCCGTTGATTTGGGGACAACAAGAAATTTGTTTATCAACGTTCGCAGAACTTCTTCTCCCAAAAACTTTAGATTGGGGAAAAAAAAACCCCCCAACACAACCATCGATTCAGGGATCGATTTGGACTGGCAGTCGTGAGTCAATGAACAGTTAAAAATGCGGGTGAAGATTGTTCTTCTCGTCAGTTCAGTGGAGTTGGGTCTGAGAAGAGGAACAACAATAGAAAGAGCGAGCGTGCGCACGTGAGAAGCTTACGCAATCGGTCGCCATGAAGCGCACGCGGCCAAACGCAAGGGAATGAGGCCAGTTTGCGACGAAAGGCAATAACGCTGCCCCGGCGAAAAACCACTCCCACCGACCGCTGTAGGGTTTGAACTATCGGCCATGACGGGTAAATATGTTCAGGGGTGTGTGTGTGTGTGTGTATGCAGCACCTCATCGGTTTCGCGATGTAAGCAACAGGTCGTGGGACGTGTACGAGGGTTTTCTTTCCCCCAGAAGCCGGACGGGAATGCACTTTTTGGATGCACGAAGCCATCCCTCGGACCGGTTATGCGTTCGCCGTTCGCTGCACTTTCCTGGCCTTGATGCTTGACATTTAGCCGAAAAGGGCATTAGCGTGGAGAAAGGGTGAAAGCCGACCAGCGCCTGCTGTTTTTCGGATGTTCCGTTCAAAGCGAACCTTGATTTCTGGCCCGATGTCTTGGAAATCCGGTTCTGCTGGAGTGCGTCAAGACCGGATAAACCCGAACTGGTTTTTGTCGTCGGTTCTTCTTGAATCTCATTAAACTGCATGGCATATAATTTCGTTTGAATGAAGTTTGTAAATAAAATATCCTGACACGTTTAAATATTACACTACGAATATATGTAGTATGATTTCAAATGTTCCTCATACTATTACAACTTTTGCTTCAGTTAATAGTTTTTGGATTGGAAAAAATATGACCAACTACAGCATGATTCTGGTATTTGGATTATGGAACTCTACTAAATTCCGTTTAAATAAGACCAACTTCAGTATGTGCTTTCGCTAAAAGTTCCTGACCGCTCCATTCTTGTACATTGAATACATTGTACATTATGACTAATGTATACACATTTTCCCATCCGTTGGGATGAGAATGGAAAACGGATGCAATTACGGGCATGGTGTCGGTATCGTTCTATTAAATCATAACCTGAATACTGCAGCGAAAGCAAAACCACAAATTCCCAATCGGGATGCCAGCGAAATCACGGGCGAGCAATAAATGGATCGTTATTCGTTTCCTTCATTGCAACGATGCATAATCCTTTCGGAACTATGCCGCAACAATGCAGTGACCCGTTGGGGTAGACCAATCGCTATGAAGTGTCATACGATTCGTTGCCGAACACCCTCATATGGCTCATGGCCGCTGCGTTGGAAAAACAAGGCGATCCACAAACCACACCACAACCAAGTGCCGGCAGAAATTCCGCGAGCTGTCGATTCATTTCGAGATTCGATAACGAGGCCCGATATTGGTTCCGCTTTCCGGGCGGGCTCATTTCCGGGTGGGGAAGAATGTGCGCGGCCACGACAGCACCAGCGACAGGGTCCTTCAATTTTCCACCGCGCGGTCATCGAGCATGCATATCGCGCGCGCAATTTTCATTGCCCCTTGCCGGATGGGGTTGGTACGGTGATGCGAAACGAAACCCCTCGACCCATGACGCGAACTTCACGCCCCCGGTTACCGGTTCCAGCGACAAAGATGACACTGAAGCACCGCCACGCTGCGCGCCTCTCGATGCCCCCCCGCGGCTGCCTCGAGGCCGAAATCAGGGCCGAGGATGTGCGGCTTGATTATACGAGACCGACGACCATCGCGTGCGGTTACGCCTCGCGGGGCCCACGTCGAAACAGCGACCAACGATGATGGCCGGAGCGACGAGATGTGATCTGCTTCCTTTCTGAGACCTCATCTACCGTCCCTTAACCAGTGGCAAATCTGGCGCGAGGTGCGACCACAACCGGTTTGCCGAAGCGCTCCGGTCATCGCCGGTGGCCGATCTCGTCCGGTCGGGGCCGTTCGGTAGGGGTTGGTGTCACTTGAACCGGTCTACTGGGGTGTCCTCCCGAGCCGGAGTCGACCGTGGGGCTTTCCAAGTTCAAGGTTGGACTAATGAGCAACGGTCGGTTGCCTTTTTGCCTCTCGGCGTCAATCGGCTGGTCTTGTGCGTCCCCAGATACATCTCACATTGATGAACGGGGCTGGAACGGGTCTCTGCGCGGTTCTAGCAGACGGTCGATGAGTTGGCTATATTTTAGCTCCCGGACAACACCGCGACCACTTATGATGGTTACCCCGTTCTACGGCGCGGCCAGAACCGGGCACACATCCAGAGGCGAACAAGCCAGCCGCAAACAACCAAACACCGGACCCCTTGGGGTTCCGAGGAGGTTCTCAAAACCGGACCGACGGACAACTTATGGTGTGGTCGATTGGATTGGAAAAAAAAAAATAAAACAGTCCGTCCAGGGAAGGCGCGACTTGCGATCGTAAACAGACCGACGTTGGTGAGGAACGTTCCAAGTGTCAGATCCATCCCTGCCGGTCCCGTCGGCCGAACTTACACCGAATCCTACACCGGGGCCTACGGTGACCTTTCAATCATTCTCCACGATCTATCTTGGGCCAGAAAACAAAACAAGAAAAAAACGAAAAAAGGCGGCCTACGAACCGTTCAGTGGGCACGATTATTTGGCTTTTCTAGAGCGGCACTGGTCCAAGGCGTACGCATGCCAGCCAGGGTGTGGGCCAGGGTGTGTACCGTCCACCATCCCGAGGTCATCGTTCGAGTCAGCCTGTCAGACGCAGGCCGCTGTCCGCGCGGTGATGTACACTTTTTTCGCTCCCCACTCGAGTTCCTCTTTTTTTCTTTTTCCTTACACGAGCGCCTCTGTGGCCGCAAGGAAAGGTTGGGAAATTGGCTGTCCCTGTTTTTCTCTCGGTATAGCCCGGGTACGTTATACGAGCTGCAAAACGACCCATTTGGCCTTGATTCTTCGAGCCACGCGAGCCACCCGGGGCATCGCGCCTTCAAATGCCAAACATTTACGGCCCGGCCTGTGAATAACTGTAAACTTACTTAAGATGCTGGTCCGATGGGTGGGATGGCAATGGACGCGTCGTGACAAACGGGTAGTGCACGTTCCGTGGCGACCCGGCAAGCCCTCCACGCAAATGGCAGAACCATAATGTAAACCTGTTCTACCGGATGATTGAAGACTGTTCGAGAAAGCTTGACCCAGAAGCTTCAAAACAAACATTACTTCGTGCAATGGCAGCGGGATTTCCCATTTGTTTGTTTTTCTGTCGGTGAATTTTTTGGGAACTTGAGACAAC
Organism: Anopheles plumbeus; assembly: GCA_034621735.1. NCBI lineage: Eukaryota > Metazoa > Arthropoda > Insecta > Diptera > Culicidae > Anopheles > Anopheles plumbeus. The sequence continues at coordinate 19,367,874 of JAOEFI010000003.1, forward strand.
ATCGGTTCATCATTTTTATTTCGGTATATAACGGGAACGTTCGGCCTCGGGTGTTTATTTTGCGAATATTCCACACACTGCCAACGAGTCATGCATGGCCGAATCGTGAAGCATTCCGAGAAAATGATCGTAAATACCGTTCCATCGACACATATGTCTCCATATCCACATGGCGACGGAATATAATCAATAATCGCGCGGAAATCGCCAACAAGATTTGCATTTTTTTTAAGCGACAACCGTGTCAGTGTGGTGGCACACCAACCGATTGACACCACGCGATTGAGCCACGGCGGGGTCGAATGTGGGTCGATTCACTTTCGGAAGAAACACACATTCGTTTTTATTTCCTTTCCATCTCAAATCGATTCTAGCATGGGCCAGTCTGCTGGCTTGCCGCTTGAAATGGAAATTTATGTTAATGCCCAACAGATGAAAGTTTTCTCCGAATTGAAGATAGATTTATCAGTGTTTTGGGTGAAATGGGGCTTTGGTTAGTTTGCTTGCGATAAATGAATAAAAGATGGTTTCGGAGAAGAAAACCAGTTTCAGGTGAAAACGTCCAAGATTTTTAACTTGTCTTAACCTTCACAACAATATGTTTATTTATTGTTTAAAGAAAATTAAAAAATCTGCCCATGCAAGCTTGTATATGGAAGTAATAACTCATTGAACTTGTAAGATACTCAAAAATTAATTGACTTGTATCGGAAACATCTTTTGGTAATAAACATCCAAGTAGTTATTGTGTAATCCGTACATGAATGTCTAACACACATAATAATGTCGTGAAATAGTACCCTCGGCCATGAGGTAATTGACTTCGGAGTATGGAAAACAGTAATTGCGGAACGTGCCAAATGGCACTGCCGCTTCTGAAGTCGTTTGAATATTTCATCATCAATTTTCAAGTCGACATTCAGTACACCGCGACCCTGGATGATACTGTTCCACAACCTGTCCGCTGCAGGAAAAACAGGAAAACAGCAACGACTCCATTTTTGCCCCTCACAACCGGGGTTTTTTTTTATTTCCAGCGTTTTTCTATTCCTAGAACCCTGCTCGTTACGCAGCTGATTATTATCGCGATGAGATACATCCTTGCGCGACATTATTGACGATGTCATCGATACGGGGTTGGGAACAATTTATCAGATTCGCCAGGATGTTTTTCCGCGCGTTGCGTACATTTTCTTTTTCTTGATGATTTTTTTTTCTCGCATTGTTTTTTTTCTTCTTCCTAACGATCCGCTCGGGAGCAATCTCAGGAGAAAATAAAATCCATCGTCGTGGCGCATCGTGTATCATGTTGCATAACCCGGCTTCGGGTGCTGCGGAGGGGCTTCTGGGGTTTGCTGGCATTATTATTATTTTGTCACAATTCGCCCAATCAGCTGATAATCCAGTCCCTTCGAAGACAAATGCGGCACCGCACTGGAGTTCGCGAAATGGTTCATCGAATGCTCATAATTAGGTTTTGGCAAGACACGACCATGCAGTCGCCCCGGGGTGACTTTTCTTCTGGCATCGGGTCGGTCGCGAGTAAGTGACATCATTAGCAGTGTCTTACGTTTACCCAGGCGTATCCTCCCCCCCCCCCCCCAGCGGAGACGATCGCACCCTAATGAGTAAATCATGAGGCGAAATGTTGCTACGGGAAAACGAAAACAGAAAAGAGGAAAACTTCCTAGTCCAGTCCGCACGGAATCCATTAATTGATCATCCCGGTAGAATGGAAGGTAGCGTCTGCTATAATTAGGACACACACACACACACACACACACACACACACACACATTCGCCAGCTTTCGTCCTTCCTAGCGACCCGGCAGCAATGATCGGTGGCATTCTTTACTCTCGATTGGCTTTGCACTTGGCCGGTTGGCCGGTGGCAACCCGGTTGGGATACAACTTTCGACACAACTTTGTGCTTTGACACTTCGGCATGCACACACCCACAGCGAGTGAGGGAAAACCCAGCACTGTGTCCACTGTGAGTGGGTTCGGGCAAACCCACCCGACCCGGTTTCGGTCGATTCTTCCAACGAAACGAAGAAAAGTTTTATCGGTAAAGTTGAAACGTTAAGCAAATGCACCTCTCTTGTTTCCACCGAAACTCCACCCTTGTCCGACGTCAAGAAGTTAGAGACCAACTGAGCCATAGGAGGAGTAGCAGAAGAGCCATTGCAGAGGGCCGGCAAGCAAGAGTGCTGGAGTGTCTCTCTCTGCTGCGGACACCACTTACCGGCGATGATGGTGATGATGTGCCACAGTTCAGCCTTAAATGGGCCGTAAATACTTTTTATGATAAAATAATAACTTCACTTTGCCCCTCCCGCCCTAGGAAAGGGGGAATGGGGCATGAAAAGACTTTTTCTCAAATCGGTCGCGCAGAAAAGTGTGCTTGAAATTTAAACTCCAATCAGACGAAAGTGTTCCAAGTTGGGGATTGAGTTTATGATAAACATATTGGATAACTTGCGAGTGCAGAAGATGGCGCCTTCTTGCCAGCTGCTGCTGGTTCGATTGTTTGCCGCGGAGTGTTCCTCGAACGGGTCGCGTAGAGTGTCTACAAGTTGCGCAAAAATTTGCATTCGCTTCATGTACTCATGTTTACACTATTGCATTTTTTAATTTGTACTTTGTAGTACTCTAACAGCATGCGCGGGAGTACTTTAATTAAGAAGCATAATATTGAAGGTTAAAACAATGATAAATCACACTCCGAATCTTTTATGAAATTTCCTAGCGATAATCAAAGCGAACCCTGGCGCACCAAAGCCGCGTAATTTATTCTTTCCTTTCGACGGGAAAATTGTAATCTATTCCATTGCCACAACGCCCGGTCGCAGGCCGCTTACAGTTGATAACAACTTTGTCCCTACAAGCACTGCATCCGTCATCGCTCCAAGAACGAACGAGAAGGAGGAGGAGGAGACACCACGCGCCGCCATCGGTCGTTGTTTGCAAATAAACGAATTCCCAACCCACTTTGTGGGGTGACTTATGAAACGCCGTGGGCTGGCGTGGCGGAGGACGCTGGTCAAGCGGTTCGGGGCTGGAAATTCCAGCTCCAGTTGTTATGATTTCTAGCTTCGGGGCGGCGATCTCATCTTTTTACGTTTTTTTTTCCCTTCGTCCTCTGTCACTTCTTCTTCTAAACAATCGCCCATTCGCGGCTCTAGGAGGGCGAACGAAGGCGGTTGGTCGAAAATTAGCAGCAGGCCTTGATTATCTAAGCAGCCGCAACAGCAACAGAAGCAACAACAGTCTCGCACTTATTATTATTTGCCATTTGGAGAGCGAGAGGTCAAATCAAAGTGAGGAACGGTCTTCGCGTCTTCACCGGGTCCGTCTTGTCCAGCTGTGACTCCACCGACCACCATCCGCTTTCCCTGCGCCGGTGATGATGCTGCTCCTCCCGGATTAGTGGGGAGAGGGCGCCCGGGGGGTGGCTCTGTTTGGGCACGATTTTACAAAACAAAAATACCACCCCGTGGGACGACGGGGTGGAGTTTGAGATTCATAAACAAAACCCCATAATCAGCGTCAATGGTTTTTTCTCTCCTTTAAGATTTCATCTACCCCGTTTCCTTTCCCTGTTCCTGGTCCAGTCTCGCTGCCACTCGTTGAGGAAGAGTCGGCGCTGGTCGCTTCTAATGCCAAATCATTCCAACCATGCCGGAGCGAAGCGGTGAGCGATGGAAAATGATTAAAACATGCAAATTGCCATTTGTGCACTTCGACACAACTGTTTCTCCGCCCCGAAAGTACCACCCCCTGCCGGGATGAAGTGGCCATCCCTGTGGCTCTGCTGCATTTGGCGCACCGGGAACTGAGACAGAAAGTGTGCTGGTTTGCGGGGTTGTTTTTCTCCCACCTTCCCTGTTCCGAAATCCGTGCTCCCACGCTCAACGAGCGTCACGACAGGGATGTACCTCCGCGACCTTCCGACCAAAGATGTTCCCTACAAGCACCCCCCCCCCCCTCCGCCCCCTCCCTCGCACCAATGTACTGGCGGGAAAACCAACCTCTACCAAGCCTGTTTTCCGGTCTTTCACTGGGAAGACGTTGCACGCTGCATAATCGTTTACCCCCCCCGCGACCGGATCAGCTGCTGTGTTGTTTAATTTTGGAATTCCAACTGCTGCTGGCCTCCCATGATGCAGTCAGGGAGAAAGGAATATCATAAACGGCGTGGAGGGGTTTCCATCCGCCAAGATGAAACTGAAACCGGGTGCGTGAGTTTCCAGTTTTTTGGTGTGCTTTCGTTGAGAAGGGGATGGCGAGCGACGCCGTGGCCGTGTTTTCCGGCGCCGATGGAACGCCGTTGTTTTGTATGCTAAAACCATTTTGCCATTTTCAGGCCCGGGTTTATTCTGCTCGATCCATCCGCGATGGCTTCGCAGGCTCCAAATCCAACGTTCGCTCCATCAACCACCTCCCGTGCCCCTCAAACGGTTCCCAGTAGTAGTGGTTTTACTTTCGATTGTCTTTCCGAAACAAAAAAAAAAAACAACAGGCAAAACAGAAAAAAGAAATAACTAATGGTTACTTCCGAAGAGAATACGGGCTGATAAACATCTTGCGCACAACTGTAGCCCTTTAACGGCGTGCGGGGGAAGATGGCGCCGGAGAGTACGATGATGGCCACGAAAACGGTGCGTCGAAACGCCATGCGTCTTCATCCCCGTCCGCTCTGCATCACCTTCCCCTCGCCGAGGTAGGCAAAGTTCATTATTAGAAGTGTCCTCTACGTCCTCCAAAAACCCATCGGGTGGGTGGAATAAATGTGGCCGACAATTTTTCCCACCGTAATAATTTTAACATTTTCCATTTTTTCACACCCGAAACGGAAGAGAGAGACAGAGCAAGAGAGAGAGAGAGAGAGAGAGAGAGGGGGGGTGGGAGGCGGACGCATGAATTAATGTTGAAGCCCTTTCCGAAACTCGAATCAGAATCCGGCCAAAGTCACACTGGAAAATTAATTTGAATGGAAAATCACCGTAACGGTTTGTTTGCTGTTGTTTGAGTTTCCCGAGACATGTTTTCGATTCCCGCAATTCGGCACGGGGCCCGTGGGTGGGGGAGTTTTCGTGGTGGGTTGGTTCGTATTTTAAATGGAACACCACACGCATACGGTTTATTCGAGAAATTATTGCTTCAAATAGAAAGGAAAAACTATGCTAAACTGATATCGCTTTCCTCGGCGTTTGTGAACGAAAGGGTGTGTAGGGACAGGTGGTGCATTTCACGATCGCCGGCTGCTACGGGGAAATGGGAAATGAGACAACGCAACAATGGAGGAAGGCTAATTAGTTTGGTAATGCCGCTTTTCATTCGGCTTCTCTAATATTTGCTATTATTTTTTTTGTGTCCATGAAGAAGACACCATAGCAGAAAACACATTTCTCACCGAGACTGGAATGTAGATACAAACACACACACACACAACCAAACAAAACGCAAAAAATAACAACGTCAACAACAACCGAGGAAGTCATGCACTAGGGGGAATGCAAGGCACGGCCGCTGGAAAATGAAAATGGAAAGTGCGGAAAACTCACCTACTTCTTCACACTCGGCCTGCACGCCCACGGCCTCTTTCCTCTTCTGTCGGCGGAGTGTCAAGGTGGCGCAATCAGGGCGGCGTTACGAAGTCGCCACTATATAGTGTCACGCTGCTATTGTCTCTCTATACGCACTTCCACGCGAGATGGCGTAACGGAGCCTTCGATAGATTTGGTCGGTTGTGTTTCGCTTTTCTACCTCCTTCTCTCCTTTTCTCTCTCTCACCAGTGCAGAACACTTCCGTAAACGATCGGCAGATAGGGCCGGTGGGTCTTGAATGCACTGCAAGTTCACTGAACAGAGCCGATCGAGGGAAGGTATCCTCCGGGAAGGTATGGCACTCGGTGGGCACTTCTCTGAGCTGCTGCCTAGCCAAGCTCACCACGTTCACGCGGGCCGCGCAAAAAGTTATAGCACCGTACCGGTTGACTACACTCGATCGTCTGATCGGCCGAACGGGTCGGCCGTGGCGGCTCGGTGCGGAAAATCGCGCGTTCGGACCGCCGGCGCGAGATGAACGCGCGAGCGAGAGAATAGTCTTCGCCGAAACGACGATCGTGTGTCAATCACTTGGCGAACACTGGACGCGATCGCACCGAGAAGATCCCTCCCGTGGCTGAGGATCTGCGGTCTGCGAAATAAATAGAAAAAGGCCGACACCGACACACACGCACACTGGAACGCGCACTCTGAACGCTGAAGGGCAGGCTACGATCGAACTGACTCCGGCGAGCTTTGGCCAGCGACTGAGGGGTGGCTTATTAGCGCGCTGTAGTTTTCTTCGCTTTTCTTAACAATTATCCGCCGTGTCTTCGGCGTGGCGTTTTTCGCCACGCTCGCTCTCTTCTATCGCGCACCCTTTCCCACCGCATCCGATCGCGCCGATCCACACCAGGGCCCTCCCGGGGGCCGCGGCTGGGACTTCACAACATCATGCTCCGTCCATCACTCTATCTCTCTTTGTTTCTCTCGCTCCGTCTATTCGCACCCGGTTGCTGAATTTCTTACCGCTCCAGAAGGGGGGTGTTTCGGAACCCCGTCGGGGGGACGTGTATTGTCGCAATGTTTTTTTTTCTCTCCTTCTTCGCTCTTCTCGTTAGTCTGGCACTTTGCATTATCACGCTTAGTCGCCGCGCGCACTGTGCCGCGCGATCGTTCGGCCCCAATGACGCGACCTGCGCTGATCGATCTTCGCGTGGCGGCCCTACAGCCGGGCCGGCTACCTGGAGCTGTGAGGCCGCGGCCGATGCAGCGTGCAGCCGATCGGCCGAGGTCGACCTGCGGTCTGAACCTATTGCAGGTTCTGGATGGCAGCGTTTTGCGTCTGCGTCACGGAGGGCAAGGCTTACTGCGCGCGTAATGGATGCGGTATCTAGATTGTTTCCATGCATGACTTTTCCACAAGCGCATTACGCTGAGAAACTTTTAGAGTTGATTCCGGTTCGGGAACAATCGCTGCACATGATCTTCGATACGCGGTGAGGTAGACAAAAGTTGCTAAGGCACCATTATTTTGAACAAAAAATGCTCACGATCGTAATCCCGTAGGATTGGGTTCCGTTTTGAGGTCAAACTTTTCGATGTTTCATGTTCTAAGGAGTGGCTTAGTGGCCAGAATCGCTTTCATCTCTTGCGCTGTTTGTTCCTTCATACGAAGGATGTAGAAAGTATTCTGTTTGCAATCCGGATCGGAATGTAGTTTGAGTCAAAAATAGGTCACAAAGCCGCACAGAATGTTTATTTCCGATGCCTGTGTACCAAATTTGGTTGGAGTGAAGAGAACAAGTTGTAAAAAATGGTTCTGTTAAATTAGAAAGTTGTTCTAGTTGTACGATGTGGTAACCGTTGCCAGTAAGTTAAAAACAACTCACTGGCCGTGTTGTTAAAAATAAAATAGCAGTTCGTGTTTCCGCACTCTCAAACTATTCAATGGGAGACATCCAAATAAAAAAGGCACATAATTTGACGCCGATTAATTAAACTATCAAATCGTTACCAAGCGTGAGGCAATTAAAAGCGAAAACGGTTACTATTTATTAGCCGCCTTCCTATTACAGCACGACCTAATAATTCTGTGAATTTTGTGAAAACGAAACGATCATAAATACAAACACTGTGGACTGTAATTGTAAAACGGACCACTGCAATTCGATCTGTTTGAAGAGGGCTCATTTTCCTCATTTGCGTTGTCGGTTACGTCGCCTGGTAGTAAACCCGGTCGAATTCCTTTTCTGGCAAATGTCAAAAGGTGATTAATTAATGCTGCACTATTCCACTGCATTGGTGGAAATTTTGGATCAAATCCAAATGCCAGGGTTTTTCCAAAACAAGAAGAAAAAAAAAACAGCCAGCAGCGGCATTTCTTCCCAACGAGGTAATGTTGGCAAGGGAACGTCTCAACGCAATGATGGCTTTTTTTTGCTTTTAATCTCATTACCGAATTCCCATGCCAAAGAGCCCGCACCGCAGAACTGAGCCGCCTGAGGGAAATCCGCTCCATCCGACGATCGGGCGCACGCATCCCATTGGCTTTGACTATTGGTTCAACCAACTGCTGGAAGCAACACTTTACAACACGTTTGGGAGATTTTTGTTTCTCGTTGCCCGAAATCATAATGCAGAGCTGAGAACGCACCGCCGAAGTGCACCGGTGCACTGGTTGCATTTATTCAATCGGGCTCAGGGTGTTGGTGTTGCAGCAGTGGGCGCTTACAGTTGGAACCGCGGATTCGTGCAACACACATGCGCCTTCTTCTCTGCGAGGAAATTTCGTTATCACCTCTCAGTCAATCTTCTTTTCCTCACCCAGCACCAACGTGACTCTGAGCGGGAGCCACGTTACAGAAGTGGCGTGGCAAGGAGCTACCGGTGGGATTTGAGCTTTGCGGTAGGTACCAGGCAGGGGTTTCGGAAACCCACTGTAAGCATCGGTCAAGTTTATTGTCAGGAATTCCCTCCTTATAATGTCATGCGCTACTTGAGAGATCCGGTATTTCCGATACTAAATCTGACTATTGATTATTTGGTCGTGACCTGAAATCAATGCGAATACACGTAAATGGAATAGTAAATATAATGTCTAAAGGTCCGGGATGAGTGGAATAAATTGTTCGTTTTGTATGTAAATAGTTTTCATGTTAATTCACCCATCACACGGTACATAGGTTTTTTCACAGAGAAAAATGAAGTAAATAAATATTGTTTTCCAGCTCTAGGAAAATTATGTGGATATATGTACGGAAAATTGTCACGAACTCAATCACATTTTCATGTTTTCAATGTTTAAAATTGTACCTTCATTATCCCATAGTAACATAGCTCTAGTACTACATTTGCATAGAACATGAGAGGTAGAGCGCATTGCCTACATTTAGGCGCACCTTAAATCGAGCTTTCAATGTTCGCTTTAAATTTATGCCATTATTCAAAAGAATCAGTCTCCCGGCAGCTATAAAGCATGCCCGGTGCGCAGTATTCAAACTGTAGCAAAGGTCACAGTACTGGCCACATGTGTAGTTGTCGCTGATGAATGGCACAAATTAAATCACGCTCGGTGTGATATATACTCTACCGCAACGAAGTTACAATGCAACCATGGGCAGCACCGTTTACTTCCTGTTCGGTGGGCTCGCCCGTACAGTTTCCAGTTTCCGGTGGCAACGTCCAGGCGCCCGAGACCGAAAACTTTATCAAAGAAGATGGAAATTAATTAATCTGCTTTAATAATTCATCGTTATTATGAGACTACCCACTATTACGTTGTCACCGCGCCGCCCGTTCGCCGAAAAGGGTGGGGACACGCTTTCCCGACCGAGAGGATGGCGTCGGTGGGGTGAGGTTGAAACGCTTTTCCAGCTAGAAGCCGTCGCGGGAATGCCGGGAGCCGGGAAAGTTGGTCTTCGGTGCGTAGTTTAGCTTGCAAATTTGCTCCGACTCTAATTAAATTTTAAGCTCCCGGTTCACTCTGGCCCCGTCCGCCGGGTGACACACGAAAGGAAGCAAACGACGAGCGTCTGCGCGACTACCAGACGGCCAGATGAACAGATAGCCACAGCAGCCGGGGCAGTCTATGCGAAAGTTTTATTTGCCGACGTGGCCATCGACCTCGGCCGGCGTGAACGGAAGTAGTAGGACCACTATCTACTGTCGGCTCAAGAAAGATAATACGAATGATCCAGCTGTCTCATAATTTTGTTGATTCAGGCTTTCCCGTGCTCCGAACTCCGGGCGCGGTTGTATTGGGGGCGGGAAATCTCGTGTCTGCACTGGCGCAGCATGCGGCCCGTTTAAACATTCCTCCCCCCTTTGGGCGACAGTTGACGGCGTTGGCGGCCCGGGAAGAAGTTCAAAAGCGTCCGTCACGTTTAGGATTTGTATATTGCGTTTGCAAGTCAGAAGTTGGATCCTTTCGCATCGTTTCTCCGCTTCGGCTGGCAGGACGGTGACTATGGGGAAGAAAGGCGGGACACCTTCGGTAGACTCCCGGTGGCACAGCCATCATGGCGTCCGGAAGCTTTCGGGCAGACAGACCCCGGCCTCGGTTGTTTTGGGGTGTATAAATTAACGTACCAAATTATCGTCCCGGAAAACCGGGGACGGGCGAAATATGTATTCAACGAGCGCGAAAGGGTGCGGGGTGCGAAAGTGGGGAGCCAAGTTTGTTCAGTGTTAGCAATGAATCGCAAACAATGTCAGTCCTCCGCGTGGAATGGGGACAAAAACGGGAAAAGAGCAGGAGCAACCGAGGGGGGGAAAGTGTGAAACCACCCGACAACGTTTAGCAATTTCAGATAACGAGGAATTCTGACAAATACTTTTCGAATACTATGCGTGGCTGAATGCCCAAAGGGGACAGGTTCTAAGGATGATGATATTTGCATAACTGGCAACTCTTCTACGCTAACTTTAACACATTTTGTTGAACAAATGGTCCAGTTAATGTCTACCCTAATTCCTTCGGGTAGTTTTCCTTGTTCAGGAATTAAACCCCTTCTCAAGCAACAACAACAACAGTTATATGAAAAACATTATCCTTTGGGGAGTCCTTTTACTGGCCGATATCAGTAGTTTGATTTGAAACCTGCCGCAGACTGCAAACATGAATAGCATGTACAACAATGGCCACTGCTTTTTTGAAATGCCACGTTAAAGAGGAAATGTTTCTTACAACATGCTATGTATGTGTGTGTAAATGCGAACAATGCAACGTACTTCGTAAAAGTTAACATCCTTTGCCAGCTCGTTTTTCAGCGCATTCAAACAGTCGCCAATATCGTCCGTCCCCATCTCCGGTTTTCTCCAGCAAGAGCAGCAAAATGGCGGTCGATGAAAGGAGCAAGCTTTCCCGAAGCATTCCTTGGCGAAATCCGTGGCCGTTGTGGCATGTTCAGTTGGCATTGTTCCATTTCTCGGTTATGAAACAGTTTCGTTACTGCTCTATCATAATGCACGCCAGTACTGGCAAACACACACACACACAACCACGAGATCGGGCATCGGTGGAATATCCTTGCAGACTGCTAGCCGCACAGGAGGAGCAACAGAATGAACCACAAAAAAATAAAAAAAATATGTTAAACCCAATCACGAAAGCTGTCGTCTCCGGAAAGCAAACGCATCCAACGAAAATCATCTTTCAATCTCCGTGGACAAGGACACGAATCTACCTGGCAAGGACGGGGTGCTGATTATGTTTTTTACACCGCCTTCGTTTTACTTTGGAGGATTTATTTCCCCATCGGTGGAGTACTATTCAATTTGGCTGGTAGAAGGTTGCCATCGTAGAACACATGATGGCCTCGTAAGTGGGAATGTTGAAAACCGACGTTCGACAAAGGAAAATTTCACCGTTGAACGAAAAAGTTGATTCTATTCAGGAACTAACAAGAATGAAAACAAGCACGATAAAAGTTCGATGACAAAGGAAGGAAGAAAGGAATTGGGAAACTGCAGTAATAAAATATGCTCCAACGGATCCAACCTGGGCGGGATGTTTTCCCTTCGAACATCAAAGATCCTTGAAACTATAGTTGGGATACATTTAATTAAAATCCTCCACCTGAACGATCCTTTAAGTGAACGCCACGGTCGCGTTCCCAGCGGGAGTTCATCTATCTGATCTGCTGCCAACACCTCGCTTGAGTTATTACTTTGATGCTGCCCTTGGGGGTTTCCTTTCGATTCTTCAAGTTTGACGCGGGCAAAGGACGATATTGAACCGCACAACCGATGAAACTGGCTCCCCCGGTGGCGAAGCGTGCTCGGAATCAATGAAGTCGTTTTCGAATTCAGAACATATACCTTCGAAAGCTCAACGGTCTAGAGCCTACAAGGTCGACAGGATCGTAACACAAAGCAGCCGTTTTGATCGTAAAGAAAAATGTAAATGTAATGCTTCGAAACCTTTCAAACTGTCGCCGCACTGTGTCTTTGCCCTTCCGGATTCGCCTTGAAGATGATTCGCCCGGAAGGAAATGAACTCTCACGTTCGCGTGTGTGTGTGTGATGGATCGTCTGTGGTGGGCGCCACAGTGTAATTCAGGCCGAGATAACATTTTATGATATTCCATTTACTCGGATCCACTCTGTGCGTCCAGGCGGAAGAGATAGTAAGAGAATGAGACAGAGCGAGATAGAGAGAGAGAGAAAAAGAGGGAGAAAGAGAGAGGAAGAGAGAGAGAGAGAGACGATGATGCGTGAGTTTTTGACGAAGGTTAATACCCAAAATGGAGCTTTTGTTCGGGTCTAGCCGGGCTTCCCGGCCAACGGAAAGCAAGCACCATGCGGTGGCTTAGCTGTGGATTTTCCTGTGGGTAGAGATTGAACTAAATGGTGCATTAAGGGTGAAAGAAAACAGATATGCGGATCGTGCGGGGATGAAAATTCGATTCACTCCGTAAGACTCCTGCAATGAGATGGATTGGAGTGATTGATTTCGATACACGCCAGGAGGGTAGAAAACTGCTGACAAGATTTGTGTGCTGGATCTTGCACGTGTGAACGTTTTGTGCGCCATTTGTTGTACGTTGCAACCATTTGTCAATTCATTTTCATTTTGTCAAAGTTTGATTGAAACTCCAGCAAACTTTCTCCACTAGATTGCATGTGGTTTTTATTTTTAAATCTAATACAGAAATACTGTTTTTCAGCGAAACTTCTTGATGATGGTGTAGAACGAAAATGCAGCCTTCAGAAGCTAAAACGAAGCGAGAGGGAAATTGTCCATAATTACGGTGGAAAGTTTGTTCACAAGAAGAAGCCTCGGGTTACCGAGTAGTACGTTTCCAGGTTGAGCTCGTACAGCTTCAATCCAGTCAAACGAACTGGTCGCTGGGCGTTCATCAGCATGATCAGCATTCGCCGGCGGTACGCAGCGCCACACAAGTGCCAGGGTGATTTGCACAGAGCGTCACCGACCTTCAGACCCTGCGGGCGAAATAAGAGGGAAGAGTGGCAACTATCTGGGATGCAGATCGGTGGCACGGACATCAAGAGGTTCCCCTATTGGGACACTGGCAAGCGGGTCACACGGCACATAAATCCCTCTAGCACACAGTGGCCACTCCCCCCCGCCCAAAGTGTGGTGTGCTTTGAATCGGAAAATGCTATACTCGCCGGGTGTGTAGGTTCACCAACCTGGTTCGTCAGGATTTGCCCCAGGAAGCAGAACAGATACAGTTCCGTCATCGTGATGGTGAAGTACTCGAGAACGTTAATTAATTTCATTGTCGACAAACTTTCCTGTGAACGACAAAGAAAAAAGTGTTTGTGTGTATGTGTCGGTTGTCATACGAAAGGACTCGCTGAAGGACTCGTTTGCCGCGTAATGATTTTTCCCATCGATACCCGTAGCAACGGCCGGTGGAAACGTGATTGAATTCCGACCGTCAGTTAATATCTTACCGTTGCCATGACGGCAAGGAAACACAGCAGCAGTAGCATCTGGAACAACTTCAGCAGGATGTAGGGATGGTAGCAGCGCTCCAGCAGCCGGCAGAACTTCAGCAGGACTAAATGGTGTCGGATGCAATCCTCAAGAACGCCGGCCAACTCTGACGACAGTTCCATTAGGTACATCTTTGAGGCGGGCAGGCGATCATGCCTGGACACGGGGCTATCGCGGTGGACGGCCTTAAGGTCCTCACGGAACGTCTCCTGGAGCAAGTACTCGCCCGTGTCAACCTCAACCATGTCCTGGCAGTTGGGTAACTCCGCCCAGTACCCCCCGTTGATGATCTTGGCCGTGTGGCGTACGTTGATCAGACTACAGCACAGCATGTCGAACTGATTGCAGACCAGGAACACGAGCAGCATGAAGACGGCCCCGGCTAGCCCAAACGTGAGGCCAACCTGCAGCTGGCCGCACACCTGGAGCGTGTACGCGAGCTCGTACATCGGCGACTGCTGCACGTCGACCGGATACCAGCAGGGAAAGGGGAGCGTACGCTCCTGGGACAGGATCGGGTAGATGGCCCAGTGCATCGTGCCCAGCACGCAGAAGACGATCCACCAGAACAGGCACCGGTTGGCGAACCGGTAGCAGGTGCCGATCGAAAGGTAGTACATCCCGGCCGCGGAACGTTTGCGAAACAGCCGGTCCGCGTACTCGTACAGGCGGCGCACCTCAGCCTCATATAGCCACAGGTACACGCCCAAGACGGCCATGATCGAGTAGATACTGGTGGTGATCAGGATGAGGAACAGTTCGTCGTAGCTCAAGTCGACGGTGAGGATCTCGACGACGTGAAAAGCCGCTATATGCAGACAGACGAAGCCCCAGAAAAGCTGATACAACGCGTTCAACAGATGCGACATGAAACTGAATCGCCCTGAGGTGAACCTCAACAGGTACGGACTGTAGTCCGTCGGCCACAAGGCAACGAAGCGCAACAGGAGCTCGAGCAGCCGAAAGTTGAGCGAAACCGTCCGCTCGTCCTGACCGTTGTGCCGCAACATGCTGTGGCTCTTGCCCCAAAGAGGTGTGTTCTTCCGTCGGGACTGTGGTTGTACTAAAAGACTACCGAACCGACCACGAAGGACCCTTTTTATCCAACCGGCCGACGGAATGATTCTCTGATCCGGGGTTGCGTCAAAATATATGAGGGTAAATTATTTAGGCTCCCGTTTCAACCCTTCGGTTGAGTGTTGGTCCGGGGAATTAATTGCCACATTATGTATGAATTGTTAAAGAGCGGACAGTTGAAGACGACTGTCCGTTCAGAGAATCGTTTTGTGGTTGGGAAGAACCTTGTCCAACCGACAGAGCCGTAGCTTTTGAGGAATTGTTGAAAAATTAATGAAAGTGAATTTTTGACAACATTTAAACCCATGGCGTTTATCTGCAACTTTATGATGAAAATTGGGGCATCATGAGAAAGGGTGGGAATTATGTTGAGTTACTGCTAGTGAAGAACCTGTGTAACCGGTAAGAAGCTTTTCACATTATAAAATGATTTATAATACGTTCCCTTGTGATGTCACATCCGGTTGGGACAAAGAAAACACAAAACCAAAATTTCAGGTTCCTTTTAAACAAGAAAGTCTTTAATAGCAATACACAATACAACAAACTGTAACAAAATTGACTTTTTTTTGCTTATATTAATGAGTAATCTGGAAAAATCTCAATTCTCGTGCAAAACAAAACGAGGATAAGTAAGGTGACAGACCGACCGACCCGTCGGAGGGGTGAAAGGCGGGGGGTGCTGTTTTCGCGGACGACCGGAAACGGAGTTGCACTCGCGCTCCCGCTCGTCCCAACGGGACTCCCCCTTCCTCGCCCACCGGAGGGTGGTGGTCTGCTGATGGAAGGATCACTTTTCGTTTCATTTACATCAGCTTCACGACGGGGACTTTATAAGCCCTGAAATCTTTAGACAATTCGCCGAATCGAATTCGTAGTCAACCCTTTCGTCGTCCGGCCAGGAGGGTGGAGAGCGCGCGGCCGGCGTCGGAAAAGGCCGCCTTTTTTTTTTTGGGGGGGGAGACGTTTTGAGAAAGGGGATTTTTTCGTTACTAAAACTACACGCAAAAAAATGATAATGAGGGTAGGATGAAGGGTTGGAAAATGGGACAAATCGAAAATGGTAGGAAGAT